>OY728137.1:1524955185-1525332328 GCA_963277665.1 Viscum album
CTTTATATTATTATATACCTCATGTTCATATGAACATTCCTTATTTATATGCCTCTTTCTCACATACTATGTTTTTACATTGTTTATTCCCTTACTGGGATTTATATTTACCCCTTTAATTGATTTATGTACCTGAGATATGAGATAGAATAAAAGTAACTTATTATTAAATCATAAAAAATTCTATAAAGTGGATTAGAAGTGTGTTTAATGTTTATGTTTTTCATGTATTATGTTCATATTTCCAAAAAAACTAAACCTCAAAATATCCTCTATGTTGTTACATGTTATACCATGTAATGAAAGTTTTATGAAATAAAAATGTGGGTAATCCTACATATATTTGATAAAATATATATTACTAGGGTAAAAACTAGTTACCATTGAAAAAACCAAATTGTTAAAATGTAAAAAACAAGTGGAAAAGGTCTTGAAGAAAGTTTAAAAAATGTGTTCAAATGAGTGGTGGAGGATTTATCAATCATATATCACCCTTAAATCTATTATTTCTCTCTTTTTTAACCATTTAAACATTAATAGTTCCATTACATTATTGAAAAATATTGGGTGTTCTCAAAAGTTACCTTTTATTCATTTATAAATTGGGATCACTTCCACCCTCTCAACATTACACATACCATTTGAAATTTCCTTGAAAATATTCTCAATTTTTCTCTTCTATAGGTCACTTGGGTGACCTAAATCCCCTATTCATGATAAGTTATCCTATTCAATTCATTTCCAAAGATACTTTCAAGATAAATTTCAAGGTCTCAAAGTGAGTATTACTTAATCATTAACCTTTTACAATTAATCACTCTATTCCAAGACTATACAAACCATGGTAATATTATGACCTTAGTATAATTAGTATACTAAAATTTTATTATATTAATGTAACAATCGTTATTTATACCTTTCTATATACTATAAAAAACAAAATAATGTTAACCATTTGTTGTACAGACTACCACCACCATGAATTAAGGTTTTTGGTTTTTTATATTGATTATAATTCATTTTAAAAACTATTTAAAATATAATTAATCAACATAAAAAATATAAAATAATATCATTGTTCTTATTTTATAATTATATCATACGATTCCTAATCCATTTCACCCATCGAGATACAACATGTTCATGTTTGGGATGGTTAAACCACCAACTTGAACAATGCAATAAAACTCTTTCATGGAAAGATATGGGAACTTAAATATAATTGTTAGTATAATTTAACAATAAAATATTTATTTTTTATGTTTATTTAATGTTTATATAAATTATTTAACTTATTATTCAAATATCATCTTCGACCTCTAAAATTTCCGAAATAATGTGATACATATTCAATTTTCACACAGGAAAAAACAAAAAAAAATACATAATAAATAAAAAGAATATGATAATAAATGGTTAATATTAAATGAAATATAGATGAATTATCTTTGTAATATTTTATCTAATAAACTTAAATTTTTTGTTCAAGAATATAGGTTCATGTTAATAATTAACCTAAAACAAGTTAAGGGTTTCTTGAATGAATTATCTCACCTTGCGATATATAATTTATGTAATGATATTTTTTTCATTAGAAAGGCATAGCCAATAACCCTTTATTATTTTGTCTCATTATTATATTATATTTCATGATATTTAATTTTATATTCCAAGTTCTTTATTTCATGGGGTTTTGACCCAAATATTACAAAAGTTTCGAGGGTTTGTGCTAACTTAATTTTCTTAAATTGAGTTACAAACATTTGTTATTGAACTCTATTGTAACTTATATAATTTATTCTACCTAATGAATATATTTTATTATAATTACTTCATATTTTATGGGGTTATGTAATTCTTCCTTATAACATAATTATCAAATGATTCTTACCTCAAATATTACGTCACTTTAATTGTTTTCTTGGTCTCAATTCATATTTATCAAGACATACTTATTATTATCAACCAATTCAATTTTATATGATGTATATACTACATATGTTTCATATTAAATAATGAATTAAATTTCCTACATGGTATTTGGAGTTATATTTCATTTACTTTATCCTTAAAAGTTTTTTAAATAAATGTTACTCAGGTCAAAAGGTTTCTTTTCCCAATATCATTTTAAAATCGAGATATCTAAAATGTGATAAACCATCTGTGGAATTTGTATAAAGTTTATTTAAAATATCAAAATCATTTATTCCATCATATTTATCCTTTTTGAGATTTTTTCTATTCACCGTGATTTCAAATTAAACTTTTATAATCTTTTAAAATGATGTGGTTTTCAACAAATTTATTTGAAAATCCAAAAAGGGAATTTCTTCTTATGCTCATATTTTATCTTCGACTCCACATTTTGTGGATATCCTCATATTAATATTAAAAACTAAAAAAATTTATTTTCAACAATATTTATTTTCATTGAATTTTTTAAAAATAAAATCAATTTAATGGTTTATATACAGTCCATTTTTAAAAAAATAATCACTTCAACATTTCGGTGTGAATGTATATTTCTGCCTCTGTTATTTTATAATAAAATTTCTCTCTAAGTTTTCATAGTTTCTAAATGAAATTATTTTCCTCATAGTTTTAAGAAAACTTTATTTTAAAATTATTTCCAAACATAAATTATTTTTCTTATTTCCAACATCATTTTTTTCTATAACTCATAAACAATGTCTTCATCAAATTCATTATCCTTAGACATATCTTATTCTTGATCAAGGATATTATTAAAATGATACCATCCACCTTGTTTCTCAAGATGGATTATAAAATATTATTTTATATCATATAAATGATATATCACTACCTTTCTCTTTTATATTTAATTATGGTTTATAAACCTAATAATTATTCTAATTTAAATCCTTTTTGTGTACCATGTTTTCTTTTATTTTATTAAAGGGTTCTCATCCGGATGCCTTGCGTCTATTGATTCTATAAATTTTCAACAAAATATATAACATTTATTTATACATAGTAAATAACATATAAATAATTGAATGATATCTAACTATGAATTTATTTGATACCCATTTATACTTCATGGTTTTATCATATTTATTAATGAAATTATTAATTTTATTCTTCTATGATTCCATTTTAAAGGGATATGAAACCCATTATATTTCCATAGGTTCATTATGATATAAGGATGATTGATTTTATATAGAACACATATACATGGATGATGATGGGTGGGTTAATATATCACCATACCCTGTATTGATTTAATATTATATATCATGATATATTGAGATGTGTACATAATGAATTTTTTCCCATAGGCATGGGAATAACGAGTTTCCTCACATTTTCTTGCAAGGAAATAATAATTTTGTTCACATAAACATGGGTATAATGAATTTTATCACAATTTTTTTCTATGCTATGATTTTTCCATATTTATAAGAATCCATTTTCATTGAATTTACATGTTATTCCATAATTTTATGCTTATTATTATGCATATGTTACTCCATAATTACATATGATTGTTGGAATATGTTTTTACTCTATTTTGATTCATGTCATATATAATGCTTAGATTTATGTCATGACTCTTGAATTTTGATCTATGATATTTTAGGTATGATATTTTTATGTTTATTTATTATAAACATTATGATTATCTTATACACACTTATGATCTTTGACTGTTATTGCTTATGTTCACCTATACTGAGTATCTGATATCACTTCTTTCTTATGTTTCCAATTCCCCAAGTTATGAATAAAATTAATATGTATTATATGTCTAGAAAATTATATTGTGTATATAATTCATGGGAGATGTCAATTACTTTTTATAGATTAATCAGTTTCTTATATAGTGGGTAAAATGCCCATAAAATGAAAAATCCATGAGTTTTGTAAGTTAATGTTTTTTTCTAATTATCTTAAACTATAAACATAAAAGATCATAAGAATGGATCCTAATGAAATATTTTATTTAATTAATGTATGTTATATTTCCATATCTATGTGGAATCGTAGGTTGAGTGGACTAGTGAATGCGATGTGTTTCCTCAAGACATTATAAAAATATCTTGTCTCATACTCTTTATTTTCTTTTTATTTATTCTACAGATATGATTAAGAAATTTGAAGTGCCACAGACCTTCACTCCCATATATGGTGCTAAAAACACTTTATTTAAACACTAGTTTTGTTAAAAAGTGAGATAAACCTAAATTTATTTAACAACATTACCATAGTATATTCATTAAAACACATAAAACATATTAAAATCCCATTAATAGAAGGTTTAGTGTCTTTAACTATCACCTGCATAAGAAAATTATTTTACAACACCTATAAAAATTTCTCCTCATTCAAGCATCGCTAGATTTACTTCTAGAAATCCCCAAATAAAAAATCATCTTTATATGTTTGGGAAATAAAACACAGGGGTGAGATAAAATGATTAGTAAGGGAAAAATTATCAATATATCATAAATTTTTTTATCATAAGCATATGAGAAAACATGGGAAGGTGAGTAATTTATTATTAAAAAACATGGAACAATAATATTTTCCCATAATACATGATGAATGGACATGTAATCTAAAATTAAGAAACATATACAATGGAAAATGTGTGTGTAATCATGAGACATTAAAAATGGGTAAATGATCATAGTCATAGGAATAAGATGATTACATAATGATCTGGCATAAAAATAATCATTGAAACCATATTCCAAGGACACCAACCACTATATTAATTACATGTTAGGCTTGGGTTAACCACTATTTTACCTTATTAGTCTTGGGATAATCCTCTTGTGTACCCTTGGGATTGGGATAAATCATATTATATACCCATTTGAGCTCATAAAATATTAAAATTACTATTAAATTGGAGGAATATATAGGACCCCATCCATAAATCATCCATACATATGTTTCCACTTAAAATAAATTCATTAATTTTATCATAAATAACTCATGAGAGAAAAAATGGTTTTAAAAACATTTCTAAATGGTATCACATAAAAATATTAGATCATTTAATACCAAAATTAAAATCCCTAAAAAGGATTATTTAAGAAGATAACATATTGGGTTATTTATGAACTGTTACTATATTAGAAAATAATCCTTTGAAAATTGAATAGAAATCACAAAAAGATTTTTTATAAAAAAACATGTTTCTTAATATTATCCTAAAAAGACATGATTTTCATGTTAGTTTACAAAGACCATTTTTTAAGACGAATAAAAAACATCATAAAAACATCACTTCAATAAAAATTCCAATAAATTAAAATTTTTATGAAATAAAATGATATTTTTAAATGTAAAGTATAAATGAAAAATATAAGATCACAGTAAAGAATATCCTTTTAAAAAAATTAGGTGGACTTTATTGAAAACCAAAATCATCAAAATGATAATGAAACATTTATTTTAAAATGAATAAAGGGGAGTAAAATGATTATTATAGGTAAAAACAATTTAATTTTCTACTAGGTAAAGGAGAACATTTATAGGAAGAAAAAATCTAGTTATGGAGAAAAATTCATTAAATGAAATGGGAATTATTCTTAAAAAAATTATTTCTTTATGAAATAATAGATTCATCGAGGTAGGATATTTCAATGTGACACATGATTTCCTTAGAAAAGAAGATATAAATACAACCTAAAATCATCATAGGTATAATACTTCAATCTTGAAAGATCAAAATTTATGTGGAGTGATTATAACTCAAGAAAATGATTTGAGTTAAGAATAACCCCTTATAATTTGAGGAGTATTTAACTCAAAACCTATTGAAAGAGAGTGGGATTTAAATAAAAAAATAAATTAATATGAATAATGGGTATTTAATTATATTTATCTAAACTAGATAGAATATATTCCTATAAAATGAAATTGGGTGTATAATGAAAAGAATATATCAAAGAGTGGATTTTGAGATGAAAAATTTGTTATCTTGTACTTATGCTTACTCGATCATGATCTAATATCCTATATAATTAAAAATATATATCATGATAACTTATCTTAGGACCTTAATATAAACATACTAAACTTTTTATAATTATTTTATAAACATGTTGTAATGTCTCGGACCCTCCTTATCTATTACTTTTCCAAATTCTGGTGTTTCAGGTGTCCTGGACACCATCGGTGAGTCGAGAGGGTGTCAGTGTCAGTGGAAGGGTGTCGTCGTGGTGTCACCTATCAGCGCCACAGATTTATGCCACACCCAAATGATGCCACCAGTTTCATTTCCATTTCCCACCCATAATGTCTCTTTTAAGTTTTAACAACTCTATTAAAGTTTTTTAAGACTGTTTCAAGGTCGGTAAAGTATATCTTAAATCCCTTAAGATTGGGGTGACCCTTAACTTACCAAAACTTATGGTATTTTTATCAGTTTCTTACCCTTTCCTCATTTCCAGTTATTCCCCTATTATGCATTTTTCTCCATTTAAATGTAACCTATCAACTCTCTGTCATGCGATGGTCTATCTCACTATCTCTACAAAAATTATTAAATATCATTTAATTCCAACATGTGCAACCGCCCAACTGTGTGGTCAAACCATGATCCCCTTTTCAAGCACATAGAGATTTTAAATTCTATAACTATAGGATTGGGCCTTTTATCACACCGATATCTTCTTCTTCCTTGGTCTATTTCTTTTCCCTTGGTTTTATTTAAGTCCATCTTCTGGAGATGAGTCGTACATGCGTGAGAGCCCTCCAGTTTGGTTCTTCTTGGAGTTTTCTATCACACAACCCCAGTTCATGGAACAAGGAGAAAACTTTGATCTTTGATCATCCAAGTAGGGGTTCTCCCTTCGTCTCTCTTTACAATGTATCATGCGGTGTGGGTATGATGATGTTCCCTCGGGACGTAGATGAAACCAACTTTAGTGAAGAAAATAAATTTACTTTTAAATAATTAAGGGGTGGGTAAGATGATGATGCTATTGTATTTTACCTTTTTTTAACGTTTTGAATTGTATGGGATCATCTCCACTAAAACTTTTGGCCATTGGTGGTCCTTTATTGTGCACTAATGAAGCTGTGTTTTCTGGAAAATCTTGTGAATGAGTGACTGTAACATGGAAACTGATTAATCATGTAAAATTGGTTGATTAAATGGATTCTTAATGAATAAGAACCCTTGTGTGATCACCCCAGTTAACCAAATGGAAATAAAGAACTTAATGAATGGTGTTGGCTAAATATGAAAACTTATTTACTCTATTCTGGTGATATGTGTGGTTATTCTGTTTGATGCCTTATGGGGTGATATAGATGGGAATGGAATATCTGGTTAAGAGGTTGTTGTTTTGTGAATCTAAGGTTGTATGGATATATCATTAAATGTTCTGGACCCATTAATTTGGGGCTTGTTTTGGTTCTAGTACTTAGAGGGGTCTCACAGGATTTCATTTTTATGTCGTTATTTACAAAATAATCGGTAGTGAATGCTTAAATGGTTGCTTGGATGTTTTCTTTAAGTTATTATTATGGCTTGTGGTTATGCCTATTAGTTTCCCAGTAGTGAAGGAATATTTAAATGGGATCACATGAACATGGTACTGAGAATGGGTACAATGGGGAAATTTTTTCCAGATGTGGGTTGTACTCTGGTTGTGGTTGTTGTGTACTTGTGCATATAGGGGTAGCAGCAAGAGTGGGTTGTGTACAGGCCGGTTCTTGGTTTTGGGACTTTTAGGTTGGGATGAGTGCTTTATTACCTATATGTATAAAATTTAGTTCTTGTGTTTCTTATACGCACCCCACCCATGTTGAGAACTTCATACTGAACACCCCCATTTCATGGGGGAGGGTGTTTTTTCAAAAATTCTTATGAGTGGCTGGTTATTGGCTCCTTTATACTCCATCTCTAAGGTATCCCAATACTCTTTGGGTAGGCTATGATGACCTTAGGTTTATTACAACCCAACACTTTTTGGGTAGGGTGGTAGTGGAGGACCAGATATGGGTGCTGGTAGGTTTGTTTCCTAAGTTTTTCCAGGCTGAGTATGAGGTGTTTGCGGGAAGGAAGTGTGGTTGTGGGGGCCCATGTGTCTGCAGGCTGGAAGTGTAGTTTTGGTGGCCTAGATGTATGTGAGTAGGAAGTGTGGTTGTGATGTCTTCTGTGTTCTCTGGAAGGATTAACATATCGTTGGGATGGCCCATATGGTTTTTATTGGGGGAGGAAGTGGCACTACAGTGGGATTTGTGGGGTAGGTTTGATGAATATGATGTTTTAAATAACCAATGTTAAAGCGGTGTGGGGTAACCAAATATTGATTTTTTTAATTACTATTATTTTACCCAACTTGTGTTATTTGGTAAGTGTTCCTTGGTGAGGCTAGGCGTATAGTTTTCCTTACTCAGTGTTTTGGTTACCTCTATTTTTTCATGAGGCATTAGAATGTCTCCCCACTTGTGCATGATAGATTTTGGTTTCCCTACTAAGTATACCTTTATACTCACCCTGTGTATATAAAACTACTTTCAAGTTTCCAAGAGGAATTTGAGGACCATGTTAGACCTTACTAGCTCAGGAATTAGGATAGTTGTCATTGCTGCCTTTATTTCTTTTGATACTTTCCTTCAGAGTTTCCTTATACCTTGTATCACTTTATTTTAAACATGAATATGGGAATGGATTTTTGGATTTACTTTTATCTTTAGTCTTTGGTTTTACTGGGATTTACCATACTATCTCCCGATCTTGTTCTATAAAAAGGGAAATGCCTTCCATTTATATAATATTCTATATCCTTGGTTCTATTCGCCACTCCAAGGCCTACTGAAGGCAGGACTTAGGGGGTAATTATCTCTCCTTCACCTTGAAAAAGGAAGGGCATGGCATCTTGTCATCCTTTCCCACATCTTGGAGAAGGCATGTCCTGGAAGAATGGTATTAGAGGCAATGGTTGAGAGATAAGATGGATTTTGAGGTTAAGCACCATGAATATTTCATGGGATGGTAGGTAAATAGTGCTAAGAAATCTCACTACATGAAATAGGCTAGGGATGATCGACTAGGACATGGGATTTTAGGTCCCCCCGTGATCTGATGTAAGGAATTTGACCCTACCAAATGACCAAGTGAGTCTACGTTAATTGCACCGTAGAGACCCTAAGAAAGGTACATGCATCATAATGACTTGTGTTCCTACTTGAATTGGGGTGTCATGAGAAAAATACAAATAAATAATAAAAAAGACCCTAAGTAAATACCATACTAATCGGGCTTAGGAATTATTTATTTACCATGCAGCTATGGAACCCGAACGTCATCCAGAAGTAGTACAGGTAGTCGAGGCCCAATGGGTAGATATGGTTGATTAGCGAAGGGATGATCGAGAGGAGTAGGACGACCAATGTAAGAAGACACTTTGTGCCTTCTATCAAAAGACACTCAGAAAGTATGAGGGTATTGTATCATACATGGAGATGTAGAGATGGCTTGAGGAGTTGGTGATCGCTTTTAGCTTGATCTAGGCTCCGAAAGAGTACTGGGTTCCTTTGGCCCTGATCTAGATGCGAGAAGATGTGTGGAAGTGGTGGATGCTTTACCTCGGGGAGAAGAGGGAAACTGAGGTTTCATGGGCTGACTTTGAAAAGGAGTTTTGGGTGGAATTACATTCTTCCACGATGAATACCGAGAAGAGACATTATCTACTCTCCCTTAATCAAGGGAGTATGTTGGTAAGGGAGTTGGGGATCAAGTTCAAGGATCTCATTCATTTTTCTCCAGAACTCCTTCTAGATGAGGAGTCATAGGAAAGACTCTTAGAGGAGGCACTCTGACCTTTTATTCAATATTTTGTTACTCCCTTCACTCTACTGACATACTTGGAGGTGCAGAAGAAGGATGAAGTAGTGGAGAGGATGCACACACTGGGAGGTGTGTTGTGAGAAAGGAGCCAGCTGAGTTCAACAAAGGGGAGGGTAGTCAGCAGCAGATCTCCAGCAATAGGGCCTTCCAGGTTTCGGTCAGCGAGGAGTAGGCCTCAGTAGTTCCAGTTCTGATCTCCTTGTCCTTGCACATCTCTATGGGCCTAGAACTAAGTTTATTTATCTGTGGTATTCATGGGAATCTTTGGAATCAGTTCCCTATCCAATTTTAGTATGGTGGGGGTGGGCAGGTTTAGCACCCACCTCAGCAGCACCAGTTGTCGGCCAGACCTTTCCAGTAGAAGCAGTGGCCTTCGAGAGCAGATGTTGTAGGGGGGAGTCTAACCTTAGGAAAATCCTTAGGGACCTCAACTGGGGCATGGTCGAGGAGTTGGTTGAATGTTGAGGGGTAGAGGATTTGGGTCTGGGATGTTTCACACTGAAAAGGTAGTAGTTTCAGCAAGGCCAAAGGTCGTTCGAGGTACGATCAATCTGTTTAGTACTCTTGCATCTACCGTGTTTGATTTATGAGCTTTTCACTCCTTTGTTACACCTATTTTAGCCCAAACCTTGGGTGTAGAAGTGGAGAGACTTTCCGTGCCCCTAGTTTTGAGTATACTAGTTGGAGGTCAGACCAGCCTGTTTGATGTTTTTTGAGGATGAAGACGAATATTGGGGCCACATCAGTCCATTGTGGATCTCTTTCTACTACAAATGAATCCATAAGATTTCATCCTAGGAATCAATTAGTTGTTTTCTGTTCACGTTGTTATCGACTGCTTCTAGAGAAGGGTCATGTTCTCATACATGGGTGGCCAGCGTGTAGATTTTGTTGGTGAGAAAATTTTCCATGAGGGCAGCCGACATATGGAGCCCCTTCTTTCCTTGTTAGCCACGCTATCAGTAGAATCAACATACTTATAGATGGTGTAAGTTCTAGGTATTGTTAGTAAGTCACTGGACATCTTCCCCGAAGAGGTTTTGAATCTACCCCCTCGATGTTATGTTGAGTTTAGGATAGACTTACAACCCGGTGCTCTTCCGATTTCAATGGATCCCTATTGGATGGAACCTTTTGAATTACGGGAGTTGCGGATTCAGGTTGATGACCTGATGAAGAAGGGTTTCATCCAACCAAGCACGTCTCTATGGGGTGATCAAGTCTTGTTTGAAAAAAAGGAATATAATGGTCTCAGTATGTGCGTAGACTACCGAAGACTGAATTAGGTGAAGTTTAAGAACCATTACCCCCTCCCGAGGATCGACGAACTTGTTGAACAGTTAAAGGGGTAAGTTTGGTTCTCTAATATTGACATGTGGTTTGGATATCACCAGTTGAGATTGAAGAAGGGTGAAATCCTAAAGACTTATTTCAGGTGTAGATATGGGCACTTCGAGTTCGTGGTCATTCCATTCGGCGTTACGAACACTCCAGTTGTGTTCATGGGGCTCATGAACTCTATTTTCTATGAGCATCTTGACCATTTTATGGTTGTTTTCATCAATGAAATCCCAAACTATTCAAGATCAGAGTAGTATTACATAGATAATCTAAGGATAGTTTCGGAGGTCCTCAGATGCCACCATCTCTACGAGAAGTTGTCCAAGTGAACATTATGGACAGGATAGTTGAACTTCCTTGGATATGTGGTGTCCCAATAGGGAATAGTAGTGGACCCATTGAAGGTCAAAGTAGTTGTTTCTTGGGTAGCATCCAAGAACGTGGAAGAGGGTCATAGTTTCCTAGGTCTGGTAGGATACTACCGGAGGTTCATACCCGACTTATTTCAAGTTGCAACACCTTTGAAATCTTTGACCAAGAAAGACCAAGCTTTCGTACGGAGTGATCAATGCCATACATCTTTCATTTATCTGAAAGGGAAGATGTTCAGTGCCCTAGTGCAAAGGTTTTCAGAGGAATGGGTGATGTTCGAAGTGTTCTATGATGATTTTGATCTAGGCTTGGGGTGTGTGATTATGTAGTAGTAGGGAGTGATCTCTTAGGGGTATCGGTAGTTACATCCTCACGAATGTAACTGTGCCACCCATGACCTGGAGCATGGAGCGGTGGTGTTCGCACTAAAGTTGTGGTGGCATTACCTTATCAGGGAATGCTTCGTGGTCTTCAAAAATCACAAGAGCCTGAGTTATGTCTTCTCCCAGCAGGACCTGAACTTTAGGTAGTGGAGGTGGATATAATTTATTTTGGAATACGACTTCGAGATATCATACATATCAGGAAAGGGGAACGTGGTGGTTAATGCCTTGAGTAGGAAGTCATAGAGGGAAGTAGTTCTGAATTATTCATATGTTTGGAAGGTAATGGAGGAGTTGGTTTCCTTTCACCTGGATGTAAGGGTGGATGGTCGTAGAGGTTGCTTTTTTCAAATGACAGTGTATCCCTCTTTGATGCGGTAGGTGGAGGATTCTCAGTGGGGGGACTCAGAAACCAGAGTGATGTGTGATTGTGTTGACCAGGTAAATTCTCTGGATGTGTGGTCATAGGATGCTCGGGATCAGATGATTTTCCATGGGAATATGTTTTTCCCATATACAATGTGCGAGGGAGTTCTCTATTAGTTCCAATGATCAGACCTGGCGGTACACCCATGAGTTTGAAATATGTACCGAGGCCTGAGGGAATAGTTTTGGTGGCCCGAATTGAAGAAGGAAGTGGCGGAGTTTGTAGAAAAGTGTCTCGTGTGTCCGAAGGTGAAGGTTGAACACCATGTTACCAGAGGTCTATTACATCCCTTAGACATTCCCAAGTGGAAGTGGGATGACATATCGATGGATTTCGTCACAGGACTACGCAGGGTTGAGGGATGGTGTGATGACATCTAGGTAGTGGTGGACCGATTGAACAAATCGGCCCACTTATTTGAAGTTAAGGAGTCGAGCATAGTGGATTCCTTAGCATATAAGTATGTGGGTGAAGTTGTGCAGTTGCATAGAGTTCTTAGAACCATCATTTTGGATTAGGATAACTGCTTTACTTCATGATTCGGGAAGTAAGTACAGTATACTTTTGGCACCCAACTATGCCTTAGAACTTCTTTCCACCCTCATATGGATGGGCATATAGAGAGGACCATCTAGACATTGCAGGATATGTTGCGAGGACCATCTAGACAATGGAGGATATGTTGCAAGCAAGTGTTTTGGACTTCAGATGATCATGGGTATGACACTTACCCTTGGGGGAGTTTTCCTACAATAATATCTATCACTCCACCATTAGCATGGAACTATTCAAATCCTTTTATGTAAGACCATTTAGTTCACCCGTGTGTTGGACAGAGGTTGGGGAGGTAGGTGTTCTTGGATCATAGGTAGTGCAAAGAATGATGGAGAAGGTTCAACTTGTGCATGAAAGGATGAAGTAATATCAGGACTGGTAGAAGTCATATGCCAATCATAGGAGGATACCCTTGGAGTTATAGGTTGGGAACCATGTGTCCTTAAATTTCTCCCCTCGACGTGGAAAATGGAGGTTTGGCAGGGGCATTAAGCTTTCTCCCTGGTTTATCGGACCCTTTGTGGTGTTGTGATGAGTCGGCGAGGTGGCATATCAGCTGGCATTACTACCATAATTGGAGAGGATCCACAACATCTTTCATATATCTCATCTTCGTTGGTATCTAAATGATGACTCCCATTTCCTCGACTGGGGAGAGTTGGATATCGATGAGGATGCGACGTTCATGGATCAACCAGTGAGAATCAAGGATCTTAAGGAAAAGTTGCTTCGGGGACGAACCATTCCCTTGGTTTGTGTGTTGTGGAGGCATGGTGGCCTTGAGGAGAGTACCTGGTAATGGGTGATATAGATGTGTGCCCAGTACCCATAGTTGTTCTGAGTTTTGATCTTGTGTTTGATTTATTACTTTCTTATGATGTAATGTTTGACCCTTCTTAGTGTATGGTAATTTGTTTTCCCTGTTCTCTAAATGTGTGTGAAAGTTCCTAGCTATGGGGAGGATAGAACTTGATCCCTAATAAAGATGCATTAATGTGGATGAAATTATACCAGTGTGGGAGAGTCAGTGCTACCCAAAGTGGATAATATCTTAACATGGAGGATGGAACTCCCTAATCCATATGTCTGGACGGTGTGACTTTTTTGTGTTTGTGTGTTTGCTTAGTGTTTCTACAGTTGTATAGTAGATAGATGAGAGAGTTTATCATATATGTTGAGGTTTTCTTACAGATTTCAAACAACTTTAGGGTGGTTTGTCCCTAAGAGGTATCTTACGAGGTGGTTGTTCGAACCCCTCTCTTTCTTTCGGGTTTACTCTGGAATTCTTGAGGGTAGGAATAGTTTGAGAGGTATATGATGTAATCTCATGGACCCTACTGGTACATTGATTTTCTAAATTCTGGTGTTTGGGGTGTCTTGGACACCATCGGTGAGTCGGGAGGGCGTCAGTGTCGGGGGAAGGGTGTCGTTGTGGTGTCACCTATCAATTCCACACCAAAATGGTGCCACCATAGGGTGTCGGGTTTCCTTTCCAGTTCCCACACATAACGTCTCTTTTATGTTTTAAAACCTATTTTAAAATGTTTTAAGATAATTTTAAGGTCGATAAAGGATATCATAAATCCCTTAAAAGTGGGGTGACCCTTGACTTACCAAAATGTGTGGCCTTTTTATCATTATCAAACTCTTTCTGCACTTCTAGTTACGCCAATGTTATTCATTTTTCTCGATTTAAATGTAACCTATCAACTCTCTGTCATGTGATGGTCTATCTCACTATCTCCAAGGTAATTATTAAATCTCATTTAATTCCAACATGTTCAACCTCCCAGCCATGTGGTCAAACCATGATCCACTTTTCAACCACTTCGAGGTTTTATATTTCGTAACTATAGGATTGGGCCTTTTATCACACTGATACCTTCTTCTTCCTTGGTCTATTTCTTTTCCTATGTTGTGCTTGGAGTCCCTCTTCTAGAGACCAGTCCTACCTGCATGAGAGCCATATGATTCGGTTCTTCTTGGAGTTTCCTATCACGCTACCCTAGTTCTTGGCACAAGGAGAAAAATTCGATATTTGATCATCCAATTAGGGTTTATTTCTTCGCCTCTCTTTATTGTGCATCATGTGGGGTGGGTATGATGATGTTCCCTAGGACATAGATGAAACTAACTTTAACAAAGATAATAAACAAACTTTTAAAGAAAGAAGGTGTGGGGAATATGATGATGTTTTTGTATTTTGCCTTTTTTTTATGTTTTGAATTGTATGGGATCATGTCCACTGAAAATCATGGCCATTGGTGGTCATTTATTATGCACTAATGAAGCTCTATTTTTTTGGATAATCTTGTTATTGAGTGACTTTAACATGGAAATTTATTAATCATGTAAACATGGTTGATTAAATATATTCCTAGTGAATAAGAAACCTTGTTTGATCACCCTGTTAACTAAACGAAAAGAAATAACTCAATGAATGGTGTTAAATAAATCTGAAAACTTTTTTTCTCTGTTCTGGTGATATGCATGGTTGTTCTATTTGATTCCTTGTGGGGTGAAGTAGATGGGAATGGAATCTCTGGTTGAGAGGTTTTTGGTTTGTGAATCTGAGGTTGTATAGAGCCAGTGGTAAATGTTCTAAACCCGGTAAGTTAGGTCTTGTTTTGGTTCAATTATTTTGAGGGATCTCACGGGATCCCATTTTGATATTGTCATTTACAAAATAACCAGGAGTGAATTCTTAAACGCCTGCTTGGATGTTTTCTTTTAGTTGTTGTTTTTCCTTGTGGTTATTCCTGTTAGTTGCGCGGTAGTGAAGGAATATTTAAATGGGATCACTTGAACATGGTGATGATAATGGGTACAATGGGTAAATGTTTTCCAAAAGTGGTTTGTTCTCTGGTTTTAGTTGTTTTGTACTTGTGCATGTATGGGTAGCAGCAAGAGTGTTTGTGTGAGGTTCATTTGTTGGTTTTGGGACCCTTAGGTTGGGAAGAGTTCTTGATTACCTATATGTATAAAATTTAGTTCTTTTGTTTCTTATACACACCCCACCCATGTTGAGCACTTCATGCCAAACACCTCCATTTCATGGGGGTGGGGGATTTTTTTCCCCAACACTCCTATGAGTGGCTGGTTATTAGCTCCTTTCTTCTCCCTCTATTAGGTAGTCCAAGAATCTTTGGGTAGGTTGTGATGACTTAAGGTTTATTACAGCCCAATACTTTTCGAGTTGGGTGGTATTGGTGGCCCGGTTGTGTGTGTGGGCAGGTTTGTTTCCCAAGTGTCTTTGGGATGAGGCCCAGATGTTTGTGGGTAGGAAGTTTGGTTGTGGTGGCCCAGGTGTCTATAGGTAGGAAGTGTGGTTATGGTGGCCTAGTTTTTTGCAGGTAAGAGGTGTGTTTTTTTTCTAGGTTTTTTCAAGTAGGATTAACGTGTGGTTGGGATGACCCATATGGTTGTTTTTGGGGGTGGTAGTGGGACTGTAGTGGGATTTATGGGGGAGGTTTGATGCATAGAATGTTCTAAATAACCCGTGGGAAAGCGGTGTGGGGTACCCAAATATCGATGTCCTATTACTATTATTTTACCTGTCTTACGTTATTTGGGGAGTGTTCCTTGGTGAGGCTAGGCGGATAGTTTTCCTTGCTAGGTGTTTTGGTTACCTCTATTTTTTTCACGGGGCATTAGAATGCCCCCCCCCCCCACTTGTGAAAGAGAAATTTTGGTTTCCCTACTAAGTATACCTATACACTCACCCTACATATATAAAACTACTTTCAGGTTTCCAAGAGGACTTTTAAGACCGTGTCGGACCTTACTATCTCAGGTGTCGGGACAGTTGACACTGCTTCTTTTCTTTCTTTTGGTACTTTCCTTCAGAGTTCCCTTGTACCTTTTATCACTTTATTTTGAACATACATGTGGGAATGGATTTTTGGATTTACTTTTATCTTTAGTCCTTGGTGTTGTTGGGATTTACCATCTTATCTCCCGATCTTGTTCTATAAAAAGGGTAATGTCTTCCATTTATGTAAGGTTCTATAACCTTGGTGTTAGTCGCCACTCTAGGGCCTACTGAAGGCAGGACTCGGGGGTCATTATCTCTCTTTCACCTTGAATTCGGAAGGTAAGGTCATATTGTTGTCCTTTCCCTCATCTTGGAGAAGGTGGGTTGTGACACGTATAAATATATTAACCTATTATATTTTATTTTTTTTATAGGGTATTAGAACTTTTGGTTGTTTGTTTTACACAAATTTCACAAAGATGAGATCGATTTTCACTAGATGATTTCAAGTTCATAATTCCTAGATCATTAAATATAGAATACCCATTTTTTATTGATTACATAAGTCCCAGTTTCAATAGGTTGAAGACATGAATTTGACTTGAGAAAATACAAATCATGATGAACTAGTTTTCAATGTGTTCAATGATTGAAAGGTGATATGCCAATAAATATTTAAAATATTAACAAAACCATTAATAAATGATTATAAAAACTTAAATATATCACTATTATATGATATTTTCATTATTTTAAATATCATAATTGTTTATGACATAATCATTATTACATAGTGTGTGTTTGTGGTTAAATCGACCCAAATAGCAATGTTTTGTAATTATTTAATGAGTATGGGATGTATTTAGATAATGATAATGTGAGATATACATAATATTAAACATGTAATATAAATCATATATCCTCATTAAATCCATTATAAGAACCATAAATGATGTGTGGTGATGACATATGAAATTCGTTATTCATAGAGGTGGTAGTCCACACGTACACACAAATAACAATCCCATTTTTCAATGAATGAATGAAATGATGGTATATGAAAAATGATCATTTAAAAAAATTATTTTTAAATATCAACCATTTTTATTCACTAAATTCATCCTGGATACTATCTTTTAGAGGAGTTTCTGAAAACAAACCACATCACGTCGTGGAGGTGGTCGTCTATAGGTATACAAAATCATTGTTTTGGTCTCTCTTAGTGGATGGAATGTAATGAATAATTGTTTTTAAATTAATATAATGATATATAAGTATACTAGTAAAATATATTTCATTATATAAATAATTTTAGAGATGATTTATGAAGAGGTAGAGTAAAATAAATGAGTAAGGGAATGTAATACTCATGTTGGAAGCTTGAGTTTTCTCTCGGAAAACTCCTTAAAAACAGAGGACTTAAGAAAAATAAAGGTGAAAAGAATATTATTTACATGGGATAGGATTATAAGAGGATAAAAGTTTCTTATATTCAATAATAAATTTTAAGGATAGTTTTGTCTTGAAGTAGTGAAAGTTTTACCTTTTACAAGTGAAGTAGAGGGTAGTTTTGGAAGTAATCGTTACAATTTCAATAATGTAATTTTACTATTCAAAGGCTAATGGATCCAAAAGGAAAAACAAGTATCCTCATACACTCATTTTTAGACAATATAGAGTTTTTTAGGCCTTTCTTTTAACTGATTTTATACTGTTAACCAATTTTAATTTTACCTAGGTAATTAATTTTTAACCTTAGTAATTAATATTAATAGAAATATTTATGACTACAAATTTTAACCAATTTTTACCTTTATATTAAAAATTAATAAATAATTTTACTGA
The DNA here is from genome assembly GCA_963277665.1 of Viscum album. Taxonomy (NCBI): domain Eukaryota; kingdom Viridiplantae; phylum Streptophyta; class Magnoliopsida; order Santalales; family Viscaceae; genus Viscum; species Viscum album. The sequence continues at coordinate 1,524,973,701 of OY728137.1, forward strand.
ATAAATTTTTTAAGGTTTTGAAATGTTAATTTTAAAATAAATTCACATAACACATAAAAACTTTTTTTAATAATAGTACGTGATTATGTTTTAAAATTTATGTAAAAGATAGGATTATCAAAGATACATATTTTTACAGAAAAATAGCATAATTGTAAAAATAATAATAGGCTTGTGGATTTCAAATCAAATAAATTTCACAATAAAAATATTTAATTTGAATAAGATATCAAAAATAGTTTTTATTAAAGTAACATTTTAATTTAGTTCTAAGAATGTTGGATATAGGATTTATAAGTTAAAAGAATATTTTAAAATGCATAATGTTGTTAATTAATACATATTTTATTAATAATTTTTTAAAATATTCTAGGATATGATTTGATAATTATAAAATCACAAAAAAATTATAATTTTCACAAAACCATACTTTTCGACTAAAAATCAACATTTTTAGAAAAAAATAAAAATTCATACTTAGTAAATTTTGATGTGTGGAATTAAAAAATAGATATTATTTTATGAAATTGAAATTACATAATTTTTAAATTTATTTTTTAAAATAAAATATATAATATAAATAAAATGAATTTAATTGAAACAACCTTTTTCACCATTAACTTATATTAATTATTTATCTCCCAATGGTAAAAAATTTTATTGGTTTTCCATATTATTTTTTATTATAGATTTATTAATAATGTTCTAATATATTTTTTACAATGGGTGTAGTCTGTAAAGTAAGTTATCAAACATAACATTGGTTTTACAATGTCTATAATTTCATGTCATTATATTATTACATCACTTAAGGAAGGTGCGATAAACAAACAAAAACCAATCTAATGTCATATGGGGAGGCTTGAAACTAAGACCTCCCCAAAAACCAGCACAAGATAAAACCACTAGGCTACACCCATGGGGTGTCATTATAAAAAATATATTTTAAATCATTTAATAAGAGGGAAGTTTTAATTTGTTGTGAAATTCAAGAAATCAATTCACCCCCTCTTGATTAATTATACAACAGTGCTAGGAAAACACTAAATTCATTATAAATATCAATTTTTAGGATATATCATCTTGTATGACATAAATTATATGAAAGAAATATTATATTCCTTTGGTATATATCATTTCTTACAATATATTGATATCACAACACCATTTTCGTTTCTAATATGTTCAGATCAAAATGTAGTGACTTATGATAACCATTTCATATAATTAACCAAGAAATCAAATGTTAAGTGATAATGTTTTGTTTCTATTCCATTTTAATCATTAATATTTCATATAAATAAATGTTTGGGAGAATTAAATTCATCTAAATAGTAAATTAATGCATTGTTCAAAGGGTTAAAATGGTTTATAATAGCACATTATATAATCTTACATTATAAACATATGATTAAATTAATGCAAGGCTTGAGGAACATGCCACAGGCCGATATAAGGATTCCAAGGATGTGAAAATGGAACTAGTTCCATATGTAATCCTTGTTGATTATATCTATATCCAATATTTATTATACTTATTCCTTTATATATAAGGAATTAATATACCCTTATTATAAAGAGATCCCACCCAAGAATTGGGGGGGGGGGGTTATCAATACATGGATACCATGGGAGGAAGGAATCATTTGAAAACTTATTAGTTAACTTCATTAGTGGGATTTAAGACAATAGGTTCATCTATTTTTTTATGAATGTTATACGTTATTGGTTTTATAATACTCATGGTTTCTGTTTTAGAGCATGGTGATCATGGATTTGTGGTTTATATTGTCTCATGCTGCTCAAATAATTTTTATTCTATCCTAAAAAAATCATCAATTATATTAATGCAATTATAGGTTTCTTTGATTCAGGAAATCATGTTGAAAATTAACAAAAAATGAATGTTATATTCTTAATAATAAGAAACAATACATATTTTGTACTATGGTTCTTCTTATGATACATAATATCATATGATCATGTTATATGATATAGGGTGTCATAACTAGAAATGATCTCTAAATCCTTTATGTTTTTTATATTGTAATGTATGATATGGAAAATCATAGCCTATGATTGCACTAATCTAAGAACTACAAAATGATAATCCTTTCACTTTAATGAAATTGGTGCATATAATAAAATACAACTCTCGGTCATAGAAGGTGATATTAAAATACATTGTATTCCAATTGTAAAGAATGATATTAGTTTTGAACTAAATCATAGTTTATGAAAAATTAGATATTGGAAAATATGATTGATATCTTGGATTATATATCATAGGTTGAAATACGTGTATTATAACCTGAGATGTAGGTTTAGAATTAAATCATAGATTATGATCAGAAATTTTGAACTTGACTTTCTATATTATTAAACAGGGTTTTTAGATGGTGATATTTTAGAACCTGTTGTGAAACCATATGGATGTAGAATAATAAAATATTAGTGGATATAAAATTTATATATTTATCATCTAAAACATCAGGGTTCATAAGCTAGATTATATTTTTTTAGAAATAATTTTTCCCAATAAAGGGAACTATCTATTTACAGTCTATTTGTTGATGTGTTCGGTGGATCCTAATTATCAGATGGCAGTGGAACCTATTGAAATGAAAGGTCTCACTGATAAATAGATGATTTTTGTCACTTGTGAAATATTTTTAAGGTGTGATTAATAGTTAACCAAATAAGTGATAATTTTTAAAAACTATAAAACCGAAAAATGTTATGCCTTTAAAAATAGAATCTTTTAAACTATAAATGAATAATGTGTAACATACACTATTGTTTTATACTATCATTTCCTTTATCCAGTTCTTAATAAATATCACTAATAAAAACCTAATGGATATTAAAGGTGTATTAATGAGTTTCACTACATCACCCAAATGCCTTGGGAAGGACCTATTGAGCATCCATGATATGTTAATATATCATCATGCAGAGGAGGTTGGAAGAAGATAGCTTCAGGAGGAAAGACTATTAACTAGAGACTTATATGAGGATCACACACTTATAATACTCATAGTATAGAATCCTTTATATAGGATATCGAGATGCACCTAGTAATAAATCAGTCTGGGTCGACTCAACATGTCACACAAACTACTACGCCAAAAGGCTCAAAGAACATTCTTAATTGAACGCTTCAATTTAAAATATCACAATTTTTATTATTTTTATTTTTATCTGCACTGTTATAAAACATCATAGTAGAACTTGATAAATTGTAATTTCCCCAAGATTTATCCATGGGATTTATTACTTTTCATGTTTTGTAATCATCCTACATTAGAATAGTTTTAATATTATAAAATGAAATTACTTTAGAGTCTCATGAGACCTCAAAATAAATTAAAAATAATTATAATAAGATAAGTACATGAGTTTTCATTTATTAAATTGATGAAGGGTTTGAAGGAAACTTGTACACATAAAACAAATTCCATTCTTATTTGGTGTCCTAGATTTCCTGATCATCTTCCTTTCAAATTTCATCATCCAAAAAATTATATCCTTGAAGGCAGAGGAATGTGAGGATAAAGCTTCAGTCTTTTCTTGTACTTGATATTCATATTTATAGGGGATGAAAACCCATTACAACTCATTTCTCTGGAGCTCACACACACATAGAGATATATATATATATATATATACATATACATAAAATAGAATCTTCTACTAGAAATGGAAATGAATATAGAAGGATATCCTTAGTGTTGTTAGTATTCTCATGTCAGGTTTTTTTTTGGAGGTTCCAACTGTCTGATAGCTTCAAGCAAGGATAGAGTTCTACCTCCCTCCACTTAGGAACCAATGGCCAAGCATAGCTCTAGGAAGATCATCCCTCCTATCCCAATGTCTTTCTTTCCCTTGGGAACTCATTACTCTCAAATATGATTATAAACTAAAAATGACCCACTCTCCTTTATATTTTATCACCCTTTCTCTAGTGTTTAAATATTTATATTGGTTACCATTTTTTGTATATATTATCAGGGTTTAATGGATTTATATTTCTACTTACTCAATAATTGTATAACCTACTATATAATGAACATAAATATATTAATCACTTATCTCAGGAACATAATATAAAAATAAAACCCATTTAATAATTATTTTATAACCATATAAATATATTAACTAGTTATAATTTATTTTTAATATCAAGTGTTAGAACTTTTGGTTGTTTGTTTGGTAGAATCTTTACAAATAAGAGATTGATTATTACTAAGTGATTTAAATATAATAATTCCTAGATAATTCAAGATAGAATAATCATTCTTTTTTTAATGATTACATAATTCCCATTTCATTATATGAAATACATGAATATGACTTGTAAAAATGGTAATCATGATGAACTAGATTTCAGCATGTTTAACAATTAAAAGGTGATATGTTAATAAATATTTAAAATATTAACAACAACATTCCAGAATTAATAAAAAACATTTAATATATCACTATTATATAATTTTACCAATATATGAAATTTTTTAATCAATCTTTACATATTTGTTATCACATAGTTTACATGGGTGGTTAAATAGACCCAAATGGTAACATGTTATAATGATTTAATGAGTACAAAGATGTATTTAGATAATGATAATGTTATATATATAAGCATAAAAATGTAATAAAAATATTATACCCTCGTTAAATATATTTTAGGAACCATCAATGATGGGTGGCAGTGACAAATGAAATTCGAAGTTCATGGATGTGGCACTCTACACGTATTCATGATTAATGATCCCATCTCACAATGAATGGATTGAATAATTGTATATAAAAAATTATAATATCACTATTTAATTTGATACATATAAAATAAATTTATTCAAAAAATAAATCATTGATATCATCCTTGATAGGCAGTGATGAAAAATGAACCACGTCGCATCATGGAGGTGGTAGTCTGCAGGTACACACACTCAATGTTTTGGTCTCTCTTTGTGGATGGAAAGTAATGAATAACTATTTTCCAGTAAACATAATGAAATTTTAGTACACTAATTATAAATATTTAGTTATATTAATAATTTTAGAGATGATTTAGGAGGAATTTGAGTAAAATAAAAGACTAAGTGAAAGTAATACTCATGTTGGAAGCTTGAGTTTTCTCTTAGAAAAGTCCTTAAAATGAAGGACTTGTGAAAAATAGAGGTTAAAATAATATTATGGACATGGTATAGGGTTATAGGAGGATAAAATCAGAATAGTTTCAATAATAAATTTTAAGGTGTGGTGATTCTTGAAGTGTTTGAATTGTTTCCTTTTTATAAGTGAAGATAATGGTAGTTTTGGAAGTAACCATTACATTTTCAATAATGTAATGTTATTATTCAAAGTTTAGTAAATATAAAATGAAAAAAGTGGATGGAAATTTTGTTTGGATTGATATTATCTTTGTCCACCCATTTTTATGATATCTTAGAGTGTCTTTTGGATTTTTCATTTAACTTTTTTTATCTTTTATCTTAATTTACTTTTACCTTGGTAATTAATTTTGAACATTAGTAATTAATATTAATGGAAAAAAATAGCATTGGAACTTTTACCGAATTTGAGCCTTTTTATTTCAAATTATTAAATTATATTACCAAAATAAATTGTTAAGGGCTTGAAATGTTAATTTTAAAATAAATTAACATAACACAAGGAATCATTTTTTTAGGAATAGTGTGTTATTATTGTTAAAAATTTATATGAAAGATAAGATTATCATAAATACTTATTTTATGATATGAATTATTTCATTATAAAAAAATAATAGGTATTTTTCTTTAAAATCTCTCCAAATCTGAATTTCACCATCATAACACCTAATTTGAAAAAAATACTCAAAACATATTTTTATTAAAGTAAGATTTTAATTTAGTTCTAATAATTTTGGAAATAGGATTTATAAGTTCATGTAATATTTTAAAATATCTGATTTTATTACTTAAATAAATATTTTATTACTTAAAAAGTTTATAAATCTTCTTGGGTACTTTTATATAATGATAAAATAATAATAAAACTATAATATTCACAAAACCGTAGTTTTCAACTAAAAATCAACCGTTTTATAAAAACCAAAAAAAATCATATCAAATAAATTTTGATGTGAGGAATTCAAAAAATGAATTTTATTTTATCAAATTTAAATTCAATATTTTTTAAATTTAGTTCTAAAAATAAAATACATGATATAAAAAAATTAATTTTATTGAAAAAAAACTTTTCAACATTAACTTATATCAATCATTTTTATTCCAAAGACAAAAAAATTTAATTGTTGAATATTTTATTGTTTATTAAATCTTTATTAATAATGTTCTTCTAATATGTTGTGGTTTTTTTATATTAATTTTATTTTTTAATGTAATTTATCAAATATAATATTAATTTTATAAGGTCTTGTATTTTGAGTCATTAAAAAAGGGTAGTTTAAATCATTTAAGAAGAGGGGAGTTTTGATTTAGTGTGAAATTTATGAATTTAATTCAACCCATTTTGATTCATTGTACAATAGTTGTAATGACCCAAAGTTTTTCAATGGAAAATTCCCTTCTTATTTTTATGTCATAAAATAACATGAAAACACAAAATAATGAACTACCAAGTGATAAGTGACCTTTAAACATAATTTTGTCACTCTTATGTTTGGAGTTTTAAAAATCTGATATACACGGTCGTGTTCAAGATGATTTTTGGAGTCTAATGAAACAAAAATAATTTTTGGTGAATAGTAACATACCCTTATGAATAGTAACCTACCCTTATGAATAGTAATATGACCCTTATGAATAGTAAATAAGAGGAACATTACCTATGAATAATAAAATAAAATTTAGACATCTTAAAAAGTGACAATTTGACCTTAGTAAACGTTTTTGGTATTTTATAAGTCATAAATAATTAATTATAATTAATTAATTAATTTAAAAGAATATTTAACTCCATGAAATTTATTTATAAATTATTTATTCAATGTCTAATAGTTTTTAGATAATTTTATAAGACCCTACATAATTTTTGAAAGCGCCATAAAATCAGTTTTAATCTTAAAAACTGTTTTTTTAAGTAAATTATGATTTTAATTAAATATTAAATTAATAATATTAGAAAATTATTTATGAAAAATGGACTTCATTTTTGGATTCTAAACATCTAAAAATGGTTGGGGTAAATTTTTGGGATTTTTCTGAGATACTTGAATTTTTGATGAATAGTAGAATCCGATAATTCACAATAAAAGCTAAATAATGTATTAGTTGAGTCATCAATGATTTTTTGATGATGTAAGACAACTTGGTTCGGGATTACATTATAAAATTACTATTATTGGTCTTTCAAGACTCACTATTCCTTGTCTTAGGTGAAATTAATAAACTAATCAATTTTATATTAAGGAAACCCCTTCCCCTCCACTATAAAAGCCACCCTTCACTCTCTCTTTTCCTCACACCTCTCAAGCTCAAAGACTTCTCTAAAATCTGCCCAAAAACCTTCCCTATCCCCTCCCCCACGTCCAAAATCTTATGGTCTCATCAAAAGACCAATCTTAGGCCCTTAAGGAGGTTCTCAAGAGGAAGATTCTAGAGGTAATTTCTCTCCCTCTTCTCCTTTAATTTTCTTTCAAGTTCAAGTTCCTTTCTTGATCTCTCCTCACCTATATTCATCCAAATTGTTTCTTAACTCCAGTATTATACATATAATATAATTATAAGGGGATATTATATCACCCCACACCCTTTACCTCTTCCTTTTATTTCATTAAAGAGAACGTTGTTCATGAGGTGCTAATCTATCGCCTTCAAAAATGACATGCTCTCTTCTTCCATTTCTACCTTCATATCTGGTCATGAAACCATTTTTATTGTTGAACCAGAATATGTTATATTTATTATGTTCTATTTTAAGTTCTGTAAATAACCTATGGCCATATTACTAAGTGAAAAGTTAAAACAAGTTCGTTGTGATCCAAAAACCGCTCAAATTAACCCAAATAACCATCATTAAATTATTATTTAATGATTCGTCCACATGGATCTAATATAATTCATTATAAAATAATTAAATATCCTATAATATCATTAATAACATGTAATATCAGTTCTGGATGTTTACCCATGATCTACCCAAACTTCAATTTAAGAATACAATTGAACCACTCACGAAAACCATGAAAACGAACATCCTCGATCAATGTTTTTAAACTCTATAAGTCATCCAAAGGAACATAATATGAAATAATGAAACCATAATGAATCATATTAATGTATAAAAGGTCCTGGAATTTCTAATTAATGAATATAATGTCATTATACAGGACATTAGAGAGAAGGAGGCATTCGAGTACAAGGTAAGGGGAAATTCTCGAACCCAACATTCATCCTCTGAGTTCTACCTCTTTCACTCCATTTTTGATATGGTCACTCCTTAAAGATCATTTGTTCATATTTTTCTTTCCTTTTATGGGATATAAATGTTTTATACTGAAGTTTATGTCAATCCAAATGTTTTCTGAAAGAACTCTTCTCTTAAGAACTCAACTTTTACCTCTCATTCAAGGTTGATGATTCTTGTATCAAGTATGTTGTTCCCTATTTATTTTGGGAACCCAAAGTTTATTAATGTGTTATTATGATATGAAAATAATTCCTTTTCATGGGTTAGTTATGTTCATTTATGTTATATGTTCATTGTGTCATGCATGATAAATGATAATGTTATGATGTGATGGGTGCGCCCGGAATTATATAGCGCAATATGAATGTTTAAATGTGACAGGTGCGCCCGGAATTATACATCGCTCTAATGCATTGGGTAAAGTGATGAATCTCATGAGTAAATGTGAAATGATTTGTGAACAAGATTCTATCTTGGTTCACAAATATGTGTGGTAGTTAACCACTAAGACATGATGTTTCATTTTTATGCATTGCCACATTTCAAGTCTATTATTTATGCTCCTCTCATGTTCATGATCTTTTGCCTATGTCATGATTATGCTCACCCCATGCTATATTGTTCTTATCTATCCTCTTACTGGGCTTCTATCTCACCCCTTTTTATGTATATCCTTAGGTGGCTACATGTACTAAGGATAGGACAAGTGCCACTAAGAAGCTAGTGAAGAATAAATTAAATAAATGTTTATGGTTGATGTTGTATTTGTTATGTATGGTCCTAGTTTTCCCAAGACACTAAAACTTTGGATCCTCTATGTGTAATACTATTATGTTTTTTATCTTTGAAATGATGTAATAGTAATGAAAGAAAATGCAGGGTCACTATAGTTGGTATCAGAGGAAAGGTTTAGTTAATTTAGGAATTAGGATTAGTGAACCCTAGAGAAAACCTACAACATGAAACTAAGTACAAATATGCACACAAGAATATTTACCTCAGGATACCATATGTTATGTTTTTGTTAAAATTGTTTAAATGAATAAGTTATTCATGACTTGTTTACTTATTTTTTGTTGTAACCTTTTCTATTTTAGAAAATGGTGGGAACCAGGAGAAATCAGGCCAACAACACTTGCGAGGGCCAATGCAACGATTGCCCGAACAACATCCCCAATGATTTGGGAGGTGGAGTTCAAAAATTCATGCCAATGCTTACCCAATTATCTCAGGTTATGAACAATAACTATAATAATGTGGAATGTCCTCCTTCACTAAAGAGGGAGCAACTAGTTATAGAATGTTTTATGGGGAAACGACCACCGACGTTTTGTGGATCTTCTGATCCACTAGTTGCGGAACAGTGGGTCAACTCCATGGAGAAGATCTTTTATGTTCTTCATTGTTCTGAGACGGAGAAGGTGACTCTAGCCGTGTATCGTCAAGATGGAGAAGCCGATCAATGGTGGGATTTGATTATGAACACCAAGCCAAGGGAGGAAATTGAAGAGATAGAATGGGAAGACTTTAAGATAATGTTTCTTAATAAGTACTTTCCACGAACTCTTCGCACGAAGGTGGAGAGAGAATTCATAGAGATCAAAAAAAGAAGGAGGATCTGTCACACCCTATGAGGCAAATTTCACAAGGCTCACAAGGTATGCTTCAGGTTTTGTTATCAATAATGATAGCAAAATTGATAGATTCTTTAGTGGATTAAAACCACACCTTCGAAAGGATCTTGCAATTAGAGACTTTGGGAGTTATGAATAAGGTTTTCGGTGTGATATCAAAGTAGAGATGGAGTTTGGAGAATGGTCCCATGGCTATGGTGATAAGAAAATAAAGATGGAGTTTCAAGCTGGTGGATCTAGTGATAAAGGTGGGAAGAAAACACAACGACCCACATGCCAAAAATGTGGGAAGTTGCACCATGGGAACTGCCTCAAAGGGACGGGGAAATGCCTCAAGTGTGGGAAAGAAGGACACCATGCTCAAGAGTGTCGAAAAGACATGAAAATAAAGGATAATGTAGCTGATGAAAGGAGAGAACCACTCATGGTTCAATGCTACAACTGTAGGGAGCAAGGGCACTATGGAAACCAGTGCACTAAACCTTGAGCTCTCAAGGGTAATCATCTTTAGTAGCCACCAAAGCCAAAAGAATAAGGTAAGTCTTATGACATCACTACTGCAGAGGTGGAGCATGATAATGAAGTCGTACAAGGTACACTTCCTATTCACTCAAGAATGGAAAAAGTCTTATTTGATTCTGGTTCTATGCATTCCTTTATATCTTGTAAGTTTTCTATAACTATAGAATCAAAGCCCCGAAACCTTGAAGTTGATATATCTGTAAAAACACCAAGTGTTGAAATCATTGCAACCCAAGTGTTTGACTCTTCTCCTGTTGGCGCATGTGGGAAGATTCTTCCAGCAAATCTCGTAAAACTTTCCTTGGTGGAATTCGATGCTATAATGGGAATGGACTGGCTCTCGTTATATAGAGCGCATATCAACTATCGGGAAAAGGAAATATCTTTTCATATTCCGAACCATACCATGCTCTTCTACAAATGCAAGGAAGATCATGAATCTCCTTTGAAAAATCCTTTAATGGTGTGGTTGTTGATTCCCTATGAAGAAGCATACGTCGCCCAAATGGTTGAGTGGAAGGAAAGTGCCAACCTTGAGGAAATTCCCATCGTGAGGGAATACAGCGATGTATTTCTCAAAGAGTTACCCAGAATTCCCTCGGATCATGAAGTAGAGTTCTCAATTGAACTCATACCCGGAGCTACTCCTATCTCGAAGTGCCCCTATAGGATGGTTCCTGTCGAACTGGATGAGTTAAAGAAGCAGCTGCAAGAGCATCTAGAAAAAGGGTTTATACGCCCTAGTGCATCGCCTTGGGGTGCGCCAGTGATCTTTGTGAAGAAGAAGGATGGAACAATGGGGATGTGTATCGACTATCGAGAACTCAACAAGATCACCATAAAGAACAAGTATCCTCTCCCAAGGATTGATGACTTGTTCAACCAGTTAAGAGGAGCTCAATACTTCTCAAAGGTGGATCTTCATTCTGGATATCATCAGGTAAAGGTGAAGAAGGAGGATATTCAGAAGAATGAAAACCGAACAAGGTATGGGCACTATGAGTTTTTGGTGATGCCCTTCGGACTTATTGATGCCCCTGAAATCTTCATGGATTTGATGAATAGAGTCTTTAGACATTACCTCGATGAATTTGTGGTAGTGTTTATCGATGATATTCTCATCTACTCCAAGAGCAAGGAGGAACACGAAGAACATCTAAGACTTGTGTTGGAGACATTGAGAAAGGAGAATTTGTACAGAAAGTTCAGCAAGTGTGACTTTTGGATGAATCAAGTCATGTTCTTGGGACATGTGATCACCAGTGAGGGATTTTCTGTAGATCCTTCAAAGAAAAAGGCGATTGAGGAATGGCCCAGGCCCTCTAGTGTCACAGAAATCCGTAGTTTTCTTGGATTAGCTAGGTACTGCCGACATTTTGTTAGAAACTTCTCATGATTGTCAAGCTCGCTAACTAAGTTAACAAGTAAAGGGGTAAAGTATGTATGGACAGAAGAATGTGAGGCAAGATTCAAGGAGCTAAAGAGAAGGTTGATCACTGCACCTGTACTCACACTACCGAAAAGTGGACAATGTTTTGTGATATACAGTGATTCTTCAAAGAAAGTATTTGGTTGTGTACTCATGTAAAATGATAATGTGATAGACTACGCCTCATGACAGTTAAATATTCATGAGAAGAACTACCCGACGCATGATCTAGAGCTGGAAGCCGTGATTTTTCCCTAAAAAATCTGGCGGCACTACCTTTATGGCGAGAAGTGTGACACATACACCGACAATAAGAGCCTAAAGTATATATTCACACAAAAGGAGATCAACATGCGTCAAAGGATATGGTTAGAGCTAATCAAGGATTACGATTTCTCTATTCACTATCATCCTGGAAAGGCAAACAAGGTAGCTGATCCTCTAAGCAGAAAATAACCTGCTACTCTTTCCATGTTGTGGATTGAGAAAGACCCTATCTTCTTGGATATGCAATGAATAGATTTTGAAATCATAAGGGTTGTGGATACATCCTACCTTTCCCAAATGATTGTGGAACCATCCATCTAGGAGAATATTAAGGAAGCACAAAGGGGTGATGTGGAGATACAAAAGAGGGTGAATGCAGTAAAGGAAGGGAAGCTGCAAAATTTCCATATCGATGATGATGGTGTGATTCGATTTGGAATGCGGCTTTGTGTGCCTTCATCACCTGGGATAAAGAAGTAGCTATTGGATAATGCACATAGCTCAACTTTCTCTATCCATCCTGGGAGTACCAAGATGTACCGTGATCTCCGAGAACACTTCTGGTGGGATAACATGAAGAAGGAGATTGCGGAATATATATCAAGGTGCTTGGTATGTCAGCAAGTTAAATCTAAGCGACAAAAGTCCAAAGGTATGATGCAACCATTGCCTATACCCATGTGGAAATGGAAAAATGATACTATGGACTTTGTTACGGGTCTCCTGAAGACGTCAAAGGGAAATAATGCGATATGGGTTGTGGTTGATCGAATCACCAAGACTGCCCATTTTATCGCTATTCGGGAAGACCTCTCACTTGAACAACTTGCAAAGATATATGTGAAAGAATTGGTGAGACTGCACTGTGTTCCACTCTCAATTGTCTCTGACCGTAATCCAAGGTTCACATCTATGTTCTGGAGGAGCCTTCAACATGCTTTGAGTACTGAATTAAATTTCAGCACAGCCTATCACCCCCAAACTGATGTCCAGTCTTAAAGAACTATTCAGACGCTTGAAGATATGCTAAGAGCCTACTCTCTTGAATTCAAAGGTGGTTGGGATCAGCATCTCCCATTGGTTGAGTTCTCATACAACAATAGCTTCCACTCGAGTATTCAGATGGCTCTGTATGAAGCTCTTTATGGGAAGTGATGTAGAACTCCAACCTGTTGGGATGAAGTTGGAGAAAGAAAGCAACTTGGACCTGATCTTGTTCAAGAGTTTATAGAGAAGGTTCAAGTCATCCAGAGACACATCAAAGCTGCTCAAAGTCAGAAAAAGAGCTATGCTGACAACCGTCGAAGGGACTTGGAGTTCGACGTTGGAGAAAAAGTTTTCCTTTGAATATATCCATGGAAGAGAGTCATGTGATTCGGGAAGAAAGGGAAGCTAAGCCCAAGGTATATTGGCCCCTTTGAGATCCTTGACCGCATAGGAGCCGTGGAATATCGTCTAGCACTTCCACCAAATATGGCTCAAGTTCATGATATGTTTCATGTATCATTACTGAGAAAGTACATACCAGACCCCTCACATGTACTAAACTCAGAGGTGGTACAGCTGGAAGATGATCTCTCCTATGAGGAGCAGCCTATAAAGATTCTGGACCAAAGTGATAAGGTTCTATGCAACAAGACAACACGTCTTGTCAAATTGTTGTGGAAGAACCATAAGTTTGAGGAAGCAACCTGGGAACCAGAAGAGGCAACGAAGGAGATGTACCCTCACCTTTTTGTGTAAATTGAAATTTTGGGGGTGAAATTTCTTAAGGGGGGGAGAATGTAACGACCCAAAGTTTTTCAATGGAAAATTCCCTTCTTATATTTATGCCATAAAATAACATGAAAACAAAAAATAATGAACTAATAAGTGATAAGTGACCTTTAAACATAAGTTTGTCACTCCTATGTTTGGAATTTTAAAAATATGATATACAAGGTCATGTTCAAGATGATTTTTGGAGTCTAATGAAACAAAAATAATTTTTGGTGAATAGTAACCTACCCTTATGAATAGTAACCTACCCTTATGAATAGTAACCTACCCTTATGAATAGTAATATGACCCTTATGAATAGTAAATAAGAGTAACATTACCTATGAATAATAAAATAAAATTTAGACATCTTAGAAAGTGACAATTTGACCTTAGTAAACATTTTTGGTATTTTAAAAGTCATAAATAATTAATTATAATTAATTAATTAGTTTAAAAGAATATTTATCTCCATGAAATTTATTTATAAATTATTTAATCAATATATAATAGTTTTTAGATAATTTTATAAGACCCTACGTAATTTTTGAAAGCGCCATAAAATCAGTTTTAATCTTAAAAACTGTTTTTTTAAGTAAATTATGATTTTAATTAAATATTAAATTAATAATATTTAGAAAATTATTTTTGAAAATGGACTTCATTTTTGGATTCTACACATCGAAAAATTGTTGGGGTAAAATTTTGGGATTTTTCTGAGATACTTGAATTTTTGATGAATAGTAGAATCCGATAATTCACAATAAAAGCTAAATAATGTATTAATTGAGTCATCGATGATGTTCTTCTGATGTAAGCCCAATTGGTTCGGGATTAAATTATAAAATTACTATTCTTGGTCGTTCAAGACTCACTATTCCTTGTATTAGGTGAAATTAATAAACTAATAAATTTTATATTAAGGAAACCCCTCTCCCCTCCACTATAAAAGCCACCCTTCACTCCCTCTTTTCCTCACACCTCTCAAGCTCCAATACTTCTCTAAACTCTACCCAAAAACCTTCCCTATCCCCTCCCCCACGTCCAAAATCTGTTGGTCTCATCAAAAGACCAATCTTTGGCCCTTAAGGAGGTTCTCAAGAGGAAGATTCTAGAGGTAATTTCTCTCCCTCTTCTCCTTTAATTTCCTTTCAAGTTCAAGTTCATTTCTTGATCTCTCCTCACCTATATTCATCCAAATTGTTTTGTAACTATATTATTATACATATACTTTAATTATAAGGGGATATTATATCACCCCCACCCTTTACCTCTTCCTTTTATTTCATTAAAGAGAACGTTGTTCATGAGGTGCTAATTTATCACCTTCAAAAACGACATTCTCTCTTCTTCCATTTCTACCTTCTGATCTGGTCATGAAACCATTTTTATGGTTGAACCAGAATATTTTATATGTATTATGTTCTATTTTAAGTTCTGTAAATAACCTATGTCCATATTACTAATTGAAAAGTTAAAACAAGTTCGTTGTGATCCAAAAACCGCTCAAATTAACCCAAATAACCATCATTAAATTATTATTTAATGATTTGTCCGCATGGATATAATATAATTGATTATAAAATCATTAAATCTCCTATAATATCATTAATAAAATGTAATATAAGTTCTTTATGTTTACCCATGATCTACCCAAACTTCAATTTAAAAATACAAGTGAACCACTCAAGAAAACCATGAAAACGAACATCCCCGATCAATGTTTTTAAACTCTATAAGTCATCCAAAGGAACATAATATGAAATAATGAAACCATAATGAATCCTATTAATGTATAAAATATCCTATAATTTCTAATTAATGAATATAATGTCATTATACAGGACATTAGAGAGAAGGAGGCATTCAAGTACAAGGTAAGGGGAAATTCTCGAACCCAACTTTCATCCTCCGGGTTCTACCTCTTTCACTCCATTTTTGATATGGTCACTCCTTAAAGATCATTTTTTCATCTTTTTCTTTCCTTTTCTGGGATATAAATGTTGTATACTGAAATTTATGTCAATCCAAATGTTTTCTGAAAGAACTCTTCTCTTAAGAACTTAACTTTTACCTCTCATTCAAGGTTGATGATTCTTGTATCAAGTATGTTATTCCCTATTTATTTTGGGAACCCAAAGTTTATTAATGTGTTATTATGATATGAAACTCATTAATTTTCATGGGTTAGTTATGTTCATTTATGTTATATGTTCATTGTGGCATGCATGATAAATTATAATGTTATGATGTGACGGGTGCGCCTGGAATTATATAGCGCAATATGAATGATTAAATGTGATGGGTGCGCCCGGAATTATACAGTGCTCCAATGCATTGGGTAAAGTTATTAATCTCATGAGTAAATGTGAAATGATGTGTGAACAAGATGATAGCTTGGAAATATGTGTGGTATTTAACCACTAAGATGAGATGTTTCGTTTTTATTCATTGCCACATTTCAAGTCTATTATTTATGCTCCTCTCATGTTCATGATATTTTTCCTATGTCATGATTATGCTCAACCCATGCTATATTGTTCTTATCTATCCTATTAATGGGCTTCTAGATCACCCCTTTTGATGTATATCCTCAGGTGGCTACATGTACTAAGGAGATTACAAGTTCCACTAATGATCTAGTGAATAAGAAATTAAATAAATGTTTATGGTTAATGTTGTATTTGTTATGTATGGTCCTAGTTTTCCCAAGACACTAAACCTATGGATCCTCTATCTATAATACTATTATGTTTTTTATCTTTGAAATTATGTAATAGTAATGAAATAAAAGGCAGGGTCTCTATAATAGTGTTGTTAAAACACTAAATCCATTATGAATATGATTTTTTAGGCTATATCTCATTGTACGGAAAACTTAATATCAAAGTCATATTATATAACTTTGGGTTATATCATTGCTTGAGATATATTAGTTTCACATCACCATTTTTATTGAAAATAATAGTGTCTAATATGGTCTGATCAAAATGTAGTAATTTATGTTATAATACATTATAATTAACATGGAAATCAAATGTTAAGCGTTAATGTTTAGTTTCTATTCTAAGTTAATTTTTAACATTTTATATGATGAAAATTTCGGAAGACTTAAATTCATTTAAATGTTGAATTCATTCATTACACAAAGGGTTAAAAAAAGGTTTGTAACTACATATTATTTTCTCTTACATTATAGATGCATGAGTAAATTCATGTAATGCTGGAGGAGCATACATAAGACCTATAAAAAGTGTTGAATACTATGATAATATAATCAGTTCTATATGTGATCCTTTTAGATTCCCTCTACATATAAGATCTCTTTTCATTCTTCCTTAACATATAATGTATTAATATACCATTTTTCATGGGGAATATATTGCATCCAAATCCTTTTATACATATTATTACTTTATTTTAAGCATAATTATATATGAAATGCAAACCATGGATCAAAAATTCTAGTGTCTTTTGAAGACTGGGTACATAATTAGGAAACATTAAAATAGAATAAAACATAATTTTATTAATATTAATAATGATATCTTAACCCCTTTTTAGATCCTACAACTTCATAGGCTAACATGGGGAATATATAGATAAAAGGGATGAGCTAAAAACCCCTATAAGGGAATAAACATGGGATTAAAGCATATCACATGAGTTAGAAGGTATAACATGATAACATAAAAGGTATGGATCATGAATAAAAATATGTAAGAATATCATAAATAAAAAGGAATTAAATGTTCATATAAATATAGGAAATTTTTAGCAGCATATAACATCACATAAACATTTTTCAAAGATAACTGTTAAGACTATATCACATGGTGGACAGATTCCCATAATAGATTAGGTTTACTCCTTAATCCCATACATAACGTCTCATGAGACTAAAAAATTACCCATTTAATTTTATAACTATCTATTTTCACCCATCATAATAGGTTTATGAATATTTGTTCCATATAAAGAGTCAATCATAAAGAATAGACATAAGGGTTTCCCATAGAAATAAATATGTATCATAATCATGTTATAAGGCATAACTAAATGGAGTATAAAAATGGTATCCATTACATAAAGAATTTAAATCATTATTGTAAATTGATAAAGGAATTATAATAATATATTATGAATAATTAAGTCCAACTGAAGTGAAAACATTAAAAAGAGTGGTTAGGTAACATTAGAAATGTGCCACTTAAGCACGGTTTTAAGGAAAAGAATAAAGGGTCTTTAAAGAAGATAAAGACGTAATTATTTCAATAAAACCATAAAAGAACATAAATTGTCTTTCATGATAAATTGAGTTATTTTAGGAAAATATTTGGAGGATTAAAACAGTTTATGGAGTGTACTTGAAAATGGTAAGAAATATAGAAGTTCTTATTAATCAAGTTTTCTTATCGAGAGAAATTGAGAAGGGAACCTTTTAAAATATGTATTTATATAGCGACCCATACATTACATACATGGTTAATACTTCAAAATTGAAGCATACTTATTACAACATATAACAAAACCATGAAAGGACTGTATAGGTATAGTGTCTTTAGAAACTGGGAAACATAAACAACCAGTTCATAAAGCATCTACACTGTCTCCCATTTATTTCATCATATCTATAGTCCCTTTTGGCATATCTTACTTAATAACCTTCTTCTTGACATTGGAAAAGAAAACATAAAAAAGGGTTAGCTCAAATTCTCAGTAAGGATAAACAAAAGAAATATTAATCACATCATATTCATAAGAACATATCATTTTGGAAATCTTACCCTGCAAAAGAGATCATAATTTCATAACATGGGATAAATCATGGTAGTGAAATGTAATCCCAATAATAATAACTTAAAACATGAAACTTTGTGGCATACACACATAATCATATAGAATCATTTCTTATTATTCATGACTCATTTCCAAGACTATCTTAGTGGACAAATTCCATTTCTGAACCGAGTTCACTCCTCGTTTCAGTCCTGTTTCACTGAACCGGTTTAACCTGCCGTTCCATACATGTCTATCTCATGAGATATAAAATCTTTACCCAATGCATTGTAAGGAGATATAGATCCCACCCATCTCATAATGATACCATTCTTATGTCTGCCAAAAAATCATAAACCATACATCATAGCATAACCCATGTAATAAAAATGGGAATCTTAAACATCGTGACATCATAAAACAGTTCATATAAGATAAAGGAATTCATAATGATATTTTCATCACAACATAATCAAATCAATGTAATAATAGGGATAGAAACAGAACCCTATACTATCTTAGATGGAAAATAATTTTGATAAAATACTTGAACTCCATTCTTGAGGAAAATATCATTTTTACTTCAAAAACATTTTTCCTTTCTTAACATGTCATAAAATTTTAAACTAAGAGAAGTTGATTAAAAATAAACTTGAAACTTGTAAATGAATATTCTTGGAAATAATTTTTTAAAAATCTGTTCATGCCGTATAAGTTAAAAAAATATTCTTCTCGTACTTTTGTTGGAAAAGTCAAAAAGTACCTCGTACAAAAAACGACAAAAGAATCCTTTCATATCTTTTACTAAAAACTAACCAAAGGGTAAAATTGGATTTAAAAAATTTTAGGTGGATGGAAATAATATTAAATATTGAGGAAACATGGATGTGGATGATAAATATTCCCCAGTAAATTCTGAAGTATAAACAATCTCGGATAAAAATTGAGACTGCGAGATTGTCCCTTACCTTAGGTCCGATTTGCTTTGTAAGTGTCCGAACCTCATATATAATGATTTAAATAATGTTATTGACTTATTCCAGAATCATAATTATTTTTATGATATCATATATGGTCATATTCGTAGCTTCTTATTGGTAATATTTCATTACTACTTGTTATTCGGGTGTTTATTACTTTTTGTTCTTATGCCTGTTTTGTCAAATAAATTCTTATTATTCTTTTTAGGTTATAGATACCTCATTTACAGAATGGTATTAGTTTAATATATATCATATTAATCCATTCAATTCATTTATATAATCATTATTCAATGAATATCATGTAGAACGAGTCGCATCACATCGTGGAGACAGTATTCCGTACGTACGCACGAGCGGTGATATCATTTCCATGATCATGGAATTGTATTAGAGTGTATTTATACTATTTCATAATCAATACCACTTTAAAATAATCATATATAGTTATTTATTTGCACCATTATACCCATCCAAGTAAGGTGGTGATGGAAAATAGATTACACCACGGCGTGGAGACCGTATTCCGTATGTACGCACGCGCGGTGATTTTGTTTTCCATAGGATGGATAGATGGTGAAATAGGGTTATTTCATACTTATAAAAACATATCAGTATATGAGTGATACTGATATTATTAATTCATAATGAAACAAATAAATAAGAATAAGTGGAAGAAGAAATAAAGTTGAAAGAATCGGTAACAGACATTACCTCTTCTTTGAAGTGCCTCTTTGAGACCTCCTCTTAGGGCACTAAAATTGGTCTTTGAAGAAGACCAGGACCTCTAGGATGTTTCGAGGGAAGTGGGGAAGTGAAATGGGCAGGGATTGGCCGATCTTGAAGGCTCAAATTGGTGTGAGGAGGAGAGCGAGGAGGTTCCCTTTTATAAGGGAGGAGAGGGGCACCTTTGAAAATATAAGAAATATTAGTTTATATTAAATCCCAACCCCACTTAAAAACTTCCAAAATGACTCATATCGGAATATTAGATGATATAGGGTTTTAATATCATCAACCAATAAAATTTAGATATGTTAGTAATTTATTTTAAACATTATCAACTTGATTTATCCTTATTTATCAATTTTATTTTATTTTTGTTAATAATATTCTAAATTTTAAATTATTATAAATAATTACATATGTGTTGTGAATTTTCCATAATTTGACACTTTATGACATTTTCGACCATATAAATTTTTATTTATAATTTTTAAATATTTTTGTGATTTTTAAACAATTTTATAATATGTTATTTTTATAAAATAACAATAGTGTCAATTTTGACACTATTAATTTATTTGAATTTTAAATAAAATATATACAGAATATATGTTAGAACTAAAAGCTTTAATAGATTAATAAAATTTAATATGTGTCTATAAAATTAGTGGATCACATTAAATAGTTCATATAATATTTATTTTAATATTTTTAAAACCATTTATTTGATATTTTAATTAATAAAATAATTTCAACATCCCTATTGTGTCATAATTAATGATACTTATTTAATACCTAAAAATTCTAAATAAATTACTATGATGTAGATAATTGTATTATATTTATGTATACTATTCATGTTCTAAGTTTTACTAAGTTTATCACTAAATTAAAATTATTATACTTATAAAATTTAAGAAAGTGATATGTTCTCACATTCTTTGGTTTTAATAATAATTAAATTATTTTCATGGAAAAAAGTCCATTAAATGAATATAATCCTACCCTTAGGTGATATTGGTCGACTTTTAGTCATCCAATAGGATTTTGTCAGGTGTTAGGGTAATTTTATAATCTTATATTTACCCTTAATTACCCGATTTACCTTTAACTACGGTAAATAAAATTTACTGTAGTTACTATTCATAATGCCGAAAAATAAAAAGTAGCCTATTAAAATAATTTGGACCCACTGATTCCAAATATGTAATCCATTTTTCAAAATTCAAAATATATAAATTGCAGTAATTAATTTAAAATAAATCTCGTTGTTAAGAAAACGGGTTTTAGAAGTTAAAACATTGCCAAAGTTTGAAATGTTTTTACCTATGAATTCAATGTGAAATTAATGCTAATGAAATAAATTATATTAAATGGTAAAAATATATTCTATTTATACTTTAAAACCATTAAATATTATAATTTAACCATATAAATTATCTCAATGAAAAAAAGTTGTTTTTAATTAAAAATTAGCGTATTTTTACTATTCATCAAAATATGAAAGTTATCTGAAAAATATCAAAAATGTATCCAAAGTAAATTTTTATATCCTGATTCAAAATAAGAATTTTATTTTGTCAAATTGAACTTATAAACATGTCAAAAACTAGATTTAATGTCGGTGCACCATCACAAGGCGGAAAAACTTCATTTTTTGAAAAATACTTATTTTTCCCGAAAAATTTATTTTGTTCTCTTACCATGTTCTAAAAAATATGTAAGATGAATAATAATGTTATAAAATTCAAAATTTAGTTAATAATATTCATAACGGCTAGTCCATAATAATATATCATTGTTTAGTGGAACCTGGTATTGCGTACTACACACGCTATCGAGGAAGGTCGCGATTGCGTGTAATGCAAGCCAAGTCCGTATTGTGTGCTGTGAAAGATTTATTTGGTGTTGCATATAACATAAAAAAAATTCTCATAAAATCTCAGGGTGTTACATTCTACCGCCCTTAAAATGAATTTTTCCTTTGAAATTTGTCACTTCATTACAAACAGATGAGGATACCTCTCCCTCATCATATCCTCAAGTTCCCATGTAGCTTCTTATAATCGGTGGTTCATCCATAAAACTTTCACCAAACGAGTGGTCTTGTTCCGTAGGACTTTTTCACTAAGATCCAGAATCTCTATCGGTTGTTCTTCATAAGAAAGATCTTGCTCCAGTGGTACAACTTCTGAGCTGAGTACATGTGAAGGATCAGGTATGTACTTTCTCAGGAGAGATACATGGAACACATCATGCACTTGAGAGAGATTCAGTGGAAGCGCCAATCGGTAGGATACCTTCCCAACACAATCTAGAATTTCAAAAGGACCGATATATCTAGGGATCAACTTTCCCTTCTTTCCAAATCTCATGACCCACTTCTAGAGAGATATTCGTAAGAACACTTTATCACCCACTTCAAACTCTAAGTCTTTTCTTCGGTTCTCAGCATAACTTTTTTGTTGACTCTGAGCTGCTCTAATTTGTCGTAGAATAGATCTGTCCTTTTCTGCAATCTCATTAACAAGATCAGGTCCTAATAGCTTTCTTTCCCCAACTTCATCCCAGTAAGTTGGTGTCCTGCATTTCTTTCCATAGAGATCTTCATAAGGAGCCATCTGAATACTGGAGTGAAAGCTATTATTATAAGAAAATTCCACCAAAGGTAGGTGTTTATCCCAACCACCATTGAAATCTATAGAGCAATCTCTCAACATATCTTCTAGAGTTTGAATTATCCTATCAGACTGACCGTCTTTATGAGGATGATAAGCAGTGCTGAAACTCAACTCTGTATCCAGAGTATGCTGAAGACTTCGCCAGAACTTTGAGGTAAACCTCGGATCCTGATCTGATATAATAGAAAGTGGTACTTCATGCAATCTTATCACTTCCTTTACATATATCCTGGAAAGATGATCTATAGAGAAATCCTCTATAATAGCAATGAAGTGTGCAGACTTTGTAAGACGATCAACTATGAACCAGATAGCATTATTGTCTTTGGATGTTTCAGGAAGTCCAGTGACAAATTCCATAGTGATGTTTTCCCATTTCCTTTCTGGTATGGGTAATGGTTGTAACATCCCCTTAGACTTATGTCTTTATGCTTTAATTTGCTGACAAAACAAGCATCGAGAGACATATTCAGCAACATCTCTTTTCATGCCATCCCACCAGAAGTACTCTTTCAGGTCCCTATACATCTTCGTGCTTCCAGGATGAATAGAGAATGAAGAACTATGAGCCTCATCCAGCAGCTCCTTCTTTAATTCGGGGATGGGAGGAACACAAACCCAATTCCTGAACTTTATTATCCCATCACAATCAAGGTTGAATTCAGGAACATTTCTCACCTTCTTTTGTAACTCAACATCTTCTTTATGTGCCTTTTTAATCTTTACATGTATAGATGGTTGAACATTCATTTGAGAAAGATATGATTTTTCCCCTTTCATTATAATTCCAAGATCCATCCTTTATAAATCCATAAATATTGGATCTTTTTTGATCCTCATCATGGATAAGCTAGCATGGTCTTGTCGACTTAATGCATCTGCCACCTTGTTTGCTTTCCCAGGGTGGTAATGAATTGAGTAGTCGTAATCCTTAATTAGCTCCAACCATATTATTTGGCACATATTCATATCCTTTTCTGTGAAAATATACTTTAAACTTTTATGATCAGTATAAATGTCACACCTTTCTCCATAAAGATAATGCCTCCAAATATTTAATGCAAAGATTACCGCAGCTAACTCCAAATCATGAGTTGGGTAATTTTGCTCATGGATTTTCAACTGTCGTGAGGCATAAGTTATCACCATATCATTTTGAATAAGAACACACCCCAATCCCTTCTTGGATGCATCACTGTAGATCATAAACCTTTCTCCACTAGAAGGAAGTGTGAGCACAGGTGCACTGGATAACCTTCTTTTCAACTCCTTGAAATTCTCTTCACATTCCTTCGTCCAAAAAAACTTAACTCCTTTCTGAGTCAACTTAGTGAGTGGATTAGATAATCATGAAAAATCTTTCACAAAACGTCGGTAATATCCATCCAAACCAAGAAAACTTCAGATCTCGGTTACTGTTGTTGGTCTCGACCATCTTTTGATAACCTCTGTTTTTGATGGATCCACAGATATCCCTTCTTTTGAGATTATGTGACCCAAAAATGAAACTTTTTGAAGCCAAAATTCACACTTGGTAAATTTTTCATAAAGCTTATCCTTTCTTAGGGTCTTTAATACAATTCTCAAGTGATCTTCATGTTCTTTCTTGCTCTTTGAATAGACAAGAATATCATCTATAAAGACTACCACAAACTGATCAAGATAGTCTCTAAAGACTCTATTCATCAAATCTATAAAGATAGCAGGGGCATTAGGAAGACCAAATGGCATCACTATAAATTCATAGTGTTCATACCTTGTACGTAAAGTCGTCTTTGGTATATCCTCCCTTTTGTCCCTTAATTGATGATACCCTGAACGAAGATCAATCTTGGAAAAGTATTGAGCTCCGTGTAGTTAGTAAAATAGGTCATCAATGCATGGGAGAGGATATTTGTTCTTGATAGTTATCTTGTTAAGTTCTTGATAATCAATGCAGAGTCTCATTGGTTTCACTGAAATAGGCAAAGCACCCGGTACGAGTTCTATTAAAAACTCAACTTCACGATTTGGTGGAAGACCTGGAAATTCCTCCAGAAAGACATCATCAAATTCTCGTACAATGGGAATATTATTAATCATGAGTTTCTCAACAACCATTTGAGATAAATAACCTTCATTTAGTCGAATCAAGACCCATAAGATGGAAGAAATTTCCACTGGAAGGTTATGTTCATCCTTGCATCGATAGACGATCATAGATTGATCTGGAATATGAAATGTGACTTCCCTTCTTTGGAAATTGATATGAGCTCCATATAGAGAAATCCAATACATGCCAAGAATCACATCAAATTCCACTATAGGAAGGATCACAAGATTTGCAGGAATCACTTTCCCACAAACTTCAATCGGAGAATAATTGTAAACTTTTGATGCGATTGTTATGCCATTAGAAGTTGTCACAGCTAACTCAACATCTAATTGTTGAGGTAATACGGCGATACCCTTAGAAAATTCTTCAGAAATAAAAGATTGGGTGGATCCAGAATCAAATAAAACATTTTCTACTTTAGAGTGGATGGTAAGTGTACCTCTCACCACTTCGTTGTCGTACTACACATCGCTGATAGTAATTTCATGTGACTTTCCTTTGTCCTTGGCCTTAAGAGTTTGTTAACGTCGATCATCATCATAAACCCTTGGATTTGGGCATTGATTGGCATAATTCCCCATCTGCTTGCACTTGAAACATTGAAGTGTAGTGGGTTCATTCTATGTATCCCTTCCTTTGTTTGCATCATTAGACATCTTCTTCCCATTATTTCGGCATTCAATTGCCCGATGACCTTCTTTTCCACACTTATAACATTTTCTTGTCCCCTTAAGACAATTTCCTCCATGTTTCTTTCCACACTTTGAGCATAAGTGAAAAACTCATCTTCTTTTCAGTGTGGTCTTTATATTTTACTTTTAATTCCATTTTCTTCTTCTTATCAAACCCATGTGACTGATGGGTTACACCAATCTCCATCTCAACCTTGAGAGCACATCGAACAATTTCCTCGTAGCTATTGAAGTCCCTTATGGCTAACGCCCTTCGAAGACTTGGTTTTAAGCTACTAAAGAATCAATCGATCTTACTCTCATGTTGGATAATAATTCCGGAAGCGTACCTTGCAAGTCTTGTAAAATTTTCTTCGTAGGTACCAACGGATTCATCATCCTTTTGATTCAGTTCAAGAAACTCATTCTCCGTCTTTGTTCAAAGAATACGAGGGAAATACTTATTGAAAAATAAGTTCTTGAACTCGTCTCATTCCATGGACTCAATTTCATCCCTTTGCCTCGTATTCTTAATAAGATTCCACCATTGATCAGCATCACCTTCCAAACGATACACTGCTAATATGACTTTATTATGTTCAGAACATTGAAGAACTGAAAATATCTTTTCAGTGGTACTGATCCATTGTTCATCCACTAATGGATCAGAAGACCCGCCGAATGAAGGTGGACGCTGCCTCATGAAGGATTCAACAGAATGTTTCTCCTTACTTTGCTCCTTTGGAAGTCCTGCATGATTCATAGCTTGAGAAAGTTGTGTGAGCATGGCTACAAGATTTTTTATTCCATCTCCCATAACGTTTGGTTTCTCAGGGGGACAATCATTGCATTTCCCGTCGCATTCCGCATTAACACGGTTCCTTCGAATTCCAGCCATTGAATAAAACCAAGAAGAATAGTGTGAGCAACACTAATTATAATAGGAAAACCACATAATCAAGAATAAAATTTCACACTTAAGGTCTTATCATAGGTTGTTCATTGTCATTTCTAAAACACTAAGATTGTGTTCTATGCTTAGACATATCCTTAAATTTCTTACTAAGGATTTCACATCCTAGTTTCCAAAGGTTGACTATACCTTTCCTCTGATACCAACTATAGCGACCCATACTTTACATACATGGTTAATACTTCAAAATTGAAGCATACTTATTACAACATATAACAAAACCATGAAAGGACGGTATAGGTATAGTGTATTTAGAAACTGGGAAACATAAACAACTGGTTCATAAAGCATCTACACTGTCTCCCATTTATTTCATCATATCTATAGTCCCTTTTGGCATATCTTACTTAATAACCTTCTTCCTGGCCTGGGGAAAGAAAACATACAAAAGGATGAGCTCAAATGATCAGTAAGGATAAACAAAAGAAATATCAATCACATCATATTCATAAGAACATATCATTTTGGAAATCTTACCCTGCAAAAGAGATCATAATTTCATAACATGGGATAAATCATGGTAGTGAAATTTAATCCTAATAATCATAACTTAAAACATGAAACTTTGTGTCATACACACATAATCATATAGAATCATTTCTTATTAGTCAAGACTCATTTCCAAGACTATCTTAGTAGACAAATTCCATTTCTGAACTGAGTTCACTCCTCGTTTCAGTCCTGTTTCACTGAATCGGTTTAACCTACCGTTCCAGCCATGTCTATCTCATGAGATATAAAATCTTTACCCAATGAATTGGAGGGAGATATAGGTCCCACCCATCTCATAATGATACCATTATTATGTGTGCCACAAAATCATAAACCATACATCCTAGCATAACCCATGTAATAAAAATGGGAATCTTAAACATCGTGACATCATAAAACAGTTCATATAAGATAAAGGAATTCATAAAAATATTTCCATCACAACATAATAAAATCAATGTAATAATAGGTATAGAAACAGAACCCTATATTATCTTATATGGAAAATAATTTTGATAAAACACTTGAACTCCGTTCTTGAGAAAAATATCATTCTACATCAAAAACATTTCTCCTTTCTTAACATGTCATACAATTTTAAACTAAGAGAAGTTGATTAAAAATAAACTTGAAAATTTTAAATGAAGATTCTTGGAAATAATGTTTTAAAAACCCATTCATGTCGTATAAGTTAAAAAAACATTATTCTCGTACTTTTGTCGGAAAAGTTAAAAAGTACCTCGTACGAAAAACGACAAAAGACTCTTTTCATATCTTTTACTAAAAACTCACCAAAGGGTAAAATGGGATTTAAACAAATTTAGGTGGATGGAAATAATATTACATATTGAGGAAACATGGATGTGGATGATAAATATTCCCCATTAAATTCTGAAGTATAAACAATCTCGGATAAAAATTGAGATTGCGAGATTGTCCCTTACCTTAAGTCAGATTTGCTTCGTAAGTGTCTGAACCTCCTGTATAATGATTTAAATAATGTTATTGACTTATTCCAGAATCATACTTATTTTTATGATATCATATATGGTCATATTCGTAGCTTTTTATTGGTTATATTTCATTACTACTTGTTATTCGGGTGTTTATTACTTTTTGTTCTTATGCGTGTTTTGTCGAATAAATTCTTATTCTTATTTTTAGGTTATAGATACCTCTTTCCAGAATGTTATTATTGTAATATATATCATATTCATCCATTCAATTCATTTTTATAATCATTATGTAATGAAGATCATGTAGAACGAGTCACATCACATCGTGGAGACGGTATTCCGTACGTACGCACGAGCGATGATATCGTTCCCATGATCATGGAATTGTATTGGAGTGTATGTATACTATTTAAGAATCAATAACACTTTACAATAATCATATATAGTTATTTATTTTCACCATTATACCCATCCAAGTAAGGTGGTGATGGAAAATAGATTACACCACGGCGTGGAGACGGTATTCCGTACATACGGACGCGCGGTAATTTCGTTTTCCGTAGGATGGATAGATGGTGAAATAGGGTTGTTTCATACTTATAATAACATATAAGTATATGGGTGATACTGATGCTATTAATTAATAATGAAACAACTAAAGAAGAAGAAGTGTAAGAAGAAATAAAGTTGAAAGAATCGGTAACGGACATTACCTCTTCTTTGAAGCGCCTCTTTGAGACCTCATCTTAGGGCACTAAAATTGGTCTTTGAAGAAGACCAGGACCTCTAGGATATTTCTAGGGAAGTGGGGAAGTTAAATGGGCCAGGATTGGCCGATCTTGAAGGCTAAAATTGGTGTGAGGAGGAGAGGGAGGAGGTTCCCTTTTATAAGGGAGGAGAGGGGCACCTTTGGAAATATAAAAAATACTAGTTTATATTAAATCCCAACCCCACTTAAAAACTTAAAAAATGACTCATATCCGAATATTAGATGAGATAGGGTTGTAATATCATCAAAAAATAAAATTTAGACATGTTAGGAATTTATTTTAAACATTATCAACTTGATTTATCCTTATTTATCAATTTAATTTTATTTGTGGTAATAATATTCTAAATTTTAAATTATTATAAATAATTACATATGTGTTGTGAATTTTCCATAATTTGACACTTTATGACATTTTAGACCATATAAATTTTAATTTATAATTTTTAAATATTTTTGTGATTTTTAAACAATTTTATAATATGTTATTTTTATAAAATAACAATAGTGTCAATTTTGACACTATTAATTTATTTGAATTTAAATAAAATATATACAAAAGATATGTTCGAACTAAAAGCTTTAATAGATTAATAAAATGTCATATGTGTCTAGAAAATTAGTGTAGAACATTAAATAGTTCATATAATATTTATTTTAATATTTTAAAAACCATTTATTTGATATTTTAATTAATAAAATAATTTCAACATCACTATTGTGTCATAATTAATGATACGTATTTAATCCCTAAAAATTATAAATAAATTCCTATAATGTATATAATTGTATTAGATTTCAGGATAATATTCATGTTAGAAGTTTCATTAATTTTATCACTAAATTAAAATTATTATACTTATAATATTTAAGAAAGTGACACGTTGTCATATTCTTTGGTTTTAATAATAATTAAGATATTTTCATGGGAAAAAGTCCATTAAATGAATCTAATCTGACCCTTAGGTGATATGGGTCTACTTTTAGTCATCCAATAGGATTTTTTCAGGTGTTAGGTTAATTTTATAATCTTATATTTACCCTTAATTACCCAATTTACCTTTAACTATGGTAAATAAAATTCACCGTAGTTACTATTCATAATGCCCAAAAATAAAAAGTAGCCTATTAACATAATTTGGACCCACTGATTCCAAATATGGAATCCATTTTTCAAAATTCAAAACATATAAGTTGCAGTAATTAATTTAAAATAAATCCCGTTGTTAAGAAAACGGGTTTTAGAAGTTAAAACATTGCCAAAGATTGAAATGTTTTTACCTATGAATTCAATGTGAAATTAATGCTAATGACATACATTATATTAAATGGTAAAAATATATTCTATTTATTCTTTAAAACCATTCAATATTATAATTTAACCATATAAATTATCTCAATGAGAAAAAGTTGTTTTTAATTAAAAATTAGCGTATTTTTACTATTCATCAAAATATGAAAGTTATCAGAAAAATATCAAAAATTTATCCAAAGTAAATTTTTATATCCTGATTCAAAAGAAGAATTTTATTTTGTAAAATTTAACTTATAAACATGTCAAAAACTAGATTTAATGTCGGTGCGCCATCAAAAGGCGCCAAAACTTCATTTTTTGAAAAATACTTATTTTACCTGAAAAATTTATTGTGTTCTCTTACCATGTTCTAGAAAATGTGTAAGATGAATAATAATGTTATAAAATTCAAAATGTAGTTAATACTATTTATAACAGCTAGTCTATAATAATATATCATTGTTTAGTGAAACCCGGTATTGTATACTACACACGCTATCGAGGAAGGTCGCAATTGCGTGTAATGCAAGCCAAGTTTGTATTGTGTGCTGTGAAAGATTCCTTTGGTGTTGCGTATAACATAAAAAAAATTCTCATAAAATCTCAAGGTGTTATAATTTAGCCATAACATAAATATTGATTGATATATATATATATAATTTTGGAACATATATATAGAATTTATAAGAATTATATAAGAATAATGAAGAGATAACTTGAGGAAAAGAGAGATAAAACATTACCCAAATGAAATATGGAGGTTCATAGAGATCCCTCACCATATGTATGAATACATTCTGAACTTGAACTTAATGTCATGGATAATAAAATTATATTCATTAATGGATTAATTCATAACCTATTAGACATTTATTTTATTTCTTATAATCTTATTAATTTCAATTATGGTCAATTTGATGAGTTATAAGGTTTAATTTCGTCATTTCATGAGTGTTTTTTTCATGGTTTCATGGTCAGTTAACTTCTGTATAATTATAGAAGTTCTTGTTGAATAGGAATACTATTACATAAGTAAAATGAAATGGTATTCATACAATTACATAATTTTAAATGGTCCCATATATCAGTTTTTTCTTACATGAGGATGATTCATTTGATATAACATTAATGATAAATGTTTAGTTTATTTTTGTAACTTTTTTTAGTATCACACATTAGTTTCATTTTATTTAATATTATGTCTATATATTAGTTATAGGACATGAAATAAGTTATAATATACTTATTAAAATCCTATTTAACCATAATAATGATTTTATAATCATCCTTGAAGGTGTTAATGAAAAAAAGAAAACTCATTATCCATAGAGACGGTTAAAAACCCTAATTTGGACAATGGTTTCCTTTCTTTTAATAAGAGGAGATGAGAAAAGAAGATGGATAGAAAATATTACATTATAAATATAAAATTAAATTATGTACATGATACTGTATTTATTATTATTTTATGGATAAAATAGCTGAGGGGAAGGTGGAAGAAGAAAATAAATTAAAACAAGTAGTTTGAGAATGTTACCTATTGAATATCACCTCACTAAAGGACGCCTTAAGAAACTTGGAATTCATCTTTTGGTGAGACTAGAAGCACTTGGGCATTGGTAGAGTGGGTAGGAGAGTGTTTGGAATATATTTGGAAAGATTCTATGCTTGGAAGGTGTGAGGATATGGTGTGGTGATGGGTGGTATTTGTAAGAGGATGAGAGGGGTGTTTTTTGAAATTTCTAAAAATATTAAAATATAACCAGACTATTCTAGGTCCAAATGCTTCCAAATGTCTCATAAATGAACAAGGGATGAAGTTTTCAATCATATATTATCTTATATGTGATTATATAATATTATTTTTTTTATTTTTAAATAATTTAATAAAATATTATATTCATGAAATATCATTATTGTCAATTTTAACACTCTTCATTACTATGAATGGAAGATCCCATACTTCATGGATATATGTACCTGTTTAAATTTTGGTTTCAATACTTTAAATTTGGTTAGTATAATTTTTATTGATTGTATGATGAGGATCGAGGGTGTTCTGGGGGTTGGGGACACAAAAGAAAATGATAAATGGAAATCTAGTGCATATTGCACAGTTGGCGCACAGTTAGAGGGAATTGTGTGCCCAAACCATGCTAGCCCAGAAGAGTGGCGCACAATTAAGTTAAAAATTCAATGGGGGAATCCAAACTATGAGGACCTGGATATAGGAATTCTACATTGTTGGTGCACGATTTGTCAAATCATGTGGAATCCCCAGGTAACCATTCAACTTGGACCCCTCTTGGACAGAGGAAGGGGCACGGTTGGCACACATTTTGGAAAACCATGTGTCCAAAACATGTGCCCTGTTAAAAATTGAGTATTTTTTATGACCTAGTCCAACCCACGATCATGATATTGTCCTCTTTGGTCATATCCTGTATGGTTTTTCTTTCCCTAGGATCTATCCCTCAGACATCCCCCAGGAAAATGTCTCATGATTAGAGAGGTATCCAAACCACCTTATAAAGGGGTGATTCATGCTACTACTCCTTCGATGTGGGATTTCCATAATCCTTAACCCCTAAAAGGGCCTATAATTCTTATTGTCACATCAAATGTACACTGGTTCCGATACCATTTATGACAGCCCATTTCAGCCAACGATCATGATATTGTCCACTTTGGGCCTAGCCTGCACAGTTTTTCTTTCCCTGGGCTCTATCCCTTAGGCACCCCCCATAAAAATTCCTCAAGATAGGATAGTTATCCACACCACCTTATAAAGTTTTTTTCATGCTCCTCTTCATTCTATGTGGGATTTCCAAAATCACCATAATTTATTCAAATATTCAATCATCAATATCTCTTACAGTATTGATCAGATTGAAGTGTCATCAGTATCATTAGATAAGTCTCGAAATGAATATTATTAAACATATTTTTGTTTATTAAATAAATTAGTTTTCTATGGTGAATTTTAAATCATACGTTAACCCTCATCACCAGTTGTTGTTGCACCTTAGGTACGAAGTCCTTAACATTTTCACATGTAATATATGGGTCATTGATATGATATTTGGTGTGCGTGTATAGATGTAGGACTCCCTTACCATATTCCCTTTAAATTTAAGAATTATTTAAGTGTTTATTTGATAAATTTAATTATTCATTCTTAAATTAAATGTTTAATATGTTAAATGAGTGGTTTAATAAACAATGTCATGATTTTATAATAAAACCCATCAAATAAGGTTCATTTTCTTCTAAACCAAATAGTATTTATTAGTGATTTAAATAATTCTTTGGATGATTATCTCCTTGATTTTTTCCATGTCATAATGAAAATGTAATGGGTTTAATTAAATGAAATTTCTTGTACATATTGGCTTCTCTTATTTAAATGTTTAAATTCTATACCTCTACTTGTTTAGCATGTTCAAGATGGGCTGTTTTCCTTGAAGATTTAAATAAATTAAATCAAATGGAACTTATTAGGGTGGTATAAACACACCTATTTGTATAATTAAATAAGAAAAATTTATGTAAAATGTTCCAAATATATTATTTGAATATATTCAATGACATGCTTTATGGTGGTTGCAAACCATGAAAGGAATTGTTTTGGGTGGTCTAAACTAAATCCATTTTTATCTTATACAATTATTTATATTTATTTTGATATGTGGAATTGTACCATCATGAATAGGGAACAACCAAATAAATTGAATAATTCCTATTAAATTATAATTGTTCATTTTAAATCACCCCTTAGATATACTTGGATCTATAGGTGTGGAGACTCAAACTTGTGGCCTCCTGATTGGTGTGCCTACATTGGAAATTATTAAGAATTGGTCTGTTTGGCCTTAAATACCTATAATAAATTTGGATAAATAGGTTGATTTTTTTATTAGACTTTGAGTTGGTATAATAATAAATTGTGTGATTTATTATGATAGAATCACTTTAGCTAATCTGGTAAATTAATATATTAAAGACCTTAGGGTCGAAGGATTTATTAAACAGGTTTGATATAATTATGATGATAATTAGGAACCTGGATTAATGAAATGAATTAGTTTGCAAGATGATAATTATTTATAAATTTATTTTTGTGTCTTATGAAGATAAATCTTGTATGTTTAATACTATAATTGTGATTTTTTTATACTAGAGTTTTGTACCTTTTGTGTGTATTCATAAGTAAGTATGTATATATATATAGGTTACCCTATTATGTGTATATTCACCCATGAAAGTGAATATATATTTATGGGTCTAGGTGTGGCTATGTATATATGAGAAAAATGCATACGTAAGTAAGTGGATACGAGTGTATGCATATAAGTATATATGTAAGGGTCCCCTTTTACTTTTTCATGGGCCATGAAAATAGGTGCATAGGGCCTAGGTGTCCTTATATGTATATGAAGTTTCATATGCTTAGTGGGGGTAGAAGAAGATTCTAGTTAGAAATAATCAAGATTCAAATTTTTTGTTTTGGTTCCTCCCTAAGGTAGGATCCCTTTCTTTTACCTTTTAAATTTGAGAATACATTAATTAATTAATTACATGTATTTCACATTTTTATTAATGATTTTTTATGTGTGGTGTTTTTTCTAAAAATCATTCATTTGGTTAATTGGAAGTAATTTTTAAATAATATAAATGAATTTATTTGATAAATGATTATGTAAATCCCACATTGAAGGAGGATTAGCATCAAGAACCCCTTTATAAGGTGGTGTGGATACCTCTCCCATTATGAGGCATTTTCCTAGGGGATTCCTGAGGGCCAGAGCCCAGGGAAATAAAAACTATGTGGGATAGGCCCCAATAGGAAAATATCATTATTGTGGGATAGATTGGGCTATTACAAATGGTATCATATCCAGTGTCCATTTGATGTTACAAAAAAGATGTTGGGTCCTTCTAGGGGTGGATTATGGCAATCCCACATCAAAGGAGGAGGAGCATGAAGCACACCTTTATAAGGTGGTGTGGATACATCTCCCATAATTAGGCCTTTTACTGGGGTATTCTTGAGGGCCAGAGCCTTGGGAAAATAAAATTGTGCATTATATGCCCAAATTAGACAATATCATGATCGTGGGATAGATTGAGCCATTATAGAATTTAACATTTCCCCCCTCATGATTTTAAGTTCCTCACCCAATTTTCTTCCCATTTCTTCCTCCTCCAACCATAGTGATGAACCCAAACCCAAGAATCTTCTCAAAGATAATTCTCCTTCAATTCTAATCTATTTGGAGTGGTGTTGGTTGAAAATCAAATATCCATATAAGTTTATTCCATCTTTTTATTCTCTTTTCAAGATTTGGACTTACGATTTTGTTCTTCTTCTTCCAAATCACTAAACTCCTCTTTTTATAGTGGATCCTAGGATGGGGATTCAAAGGGTGCTAAAATCAGAATCTAAGGATATGGTTAAGGGTGAATTCATCTTAGGATTTGAGGTAGGTTTTCTACAAGTTATATCCCATTGTACTTAAGTTGGTTTGTGCATGTGTGATTGTGTTAATGGTTGTCTCTTGTTGTGATTTTGATGCCTCTAAATGGATTTGGTAAAATGGTTGTCTAAATGATGATTTAAACCCCTCATGATCCATGTGGGGTGCATTGAGGTTGACTATACCGCTTTAGGGCCACCCATGGTGTGTAAAAATGATCCAAAACATGGAAAATTGAAATGTTAAGTTTAGAATTGACTCGTGATAAAGTAGATCCCATGATGAACATGTTGATATGTTAGTTGAGTTAAAAAGGGAACATTTTTAGTTGTTTAAAGACTTTGATGATTTCTCAAGGGATTGTTTGGATTAATATGAAATGGGATAGATGAAATAATGTGATTGTGCCAAAGGATTTGTGAATTGGACTTGAAATGACTAAATGGGTTAATGCATGTGAAATCATGAACATGTTAAAGAGGGTAAATGCTTGTAAATTGATGAATGTGTTAAATAGGAGAATTTGTGTGAATTGTTTAATATTCTTAATAGGTTAAGGCATGAGAAAGGTAAATAGGTTAAATGGTCTATGTAATGTAAATGGTAAATGTTCTAATGGGTTGAGTCTTGATGTTAAATTAACATGTTGAATAGTTTTGAAATGTGAATGTTATGTTTATTGATTGTGTATGGTTTGTGATATGGTTTAAGTGGTAAATGGATAAGTAAGTATGTGCATGTGTCTTGTTAGTTGTCGGGTATTGTACTTGAGGATCTACACCCATGGGTTGGGTTATATTGATGCACTAAACCCCACCCCACAAAGCACGAGTTAGGGAAGGGGACTGAGCCTCTATGCCCCTAATGATTGCATTTCATGAAACTGCCTGGACTGAGGATCAAAAGTAAGTGCATTGTGTTTGTTAATGTAATATTTAACCTAGTGATATAGGGAACTTGAATTATTCTCTTATGAATAGAAATTACCTAGCTTATCCATTGTTTAAATTACATAAATGCCTAACCCATGAAACAAGTGATAAAACAAATTATGTAATTAAAATAGACAAAGTGAATATTGATAACTAATAGACCTGAATTTTCTTTTGTTAACATTTTCATTTATTTAGTACTTGTATGTACTATCTATTTAGACTGGATAATTTGTAGACACCATTGGTGGTGGCCTAATGAGTTATACTCACACCCTTCTTGGGAAACCTTTGTGTACCTGAGAAAATTTCATAATTATAGGTCAGGATAAGGGTAAATTCCCTATGCTTGGGTGTTGAGATTGGCTTGGGATTTTCATGGTTTAAGATCCAAACTTGTATTTGGGAACTTTTTTTAGGATTCATCTATTGGGGTTTCTTTTGGTTTTTCCTTTATTTGGCATTGCTAGCATGACCTGACATATTTATAGTTTGGTTGTGGCTTATAATCTATTTTGGAAATGGTTATTAATGCATGTTTTTGGTTTATTGATTATTGTTTCCTTTATTTCATATGTTATATATTGTGGATTACTCTAGTAAAGAGGGTATAGTCTCCCCACGTGATCCCTTAGACCCTCACTGATATTCAGTAGCCTCTGGTGTATGGGGAGGAATGCTTGAGGTCATGTGGAGATATGGATTAGGGAACCGGTTTAGTGGCCTTCGGTTTGTAGATGTTACAAAGTGGTATCAAAATTGTTCCCTTCTATGGTATTACTATTTGGGGATGGTAGATGGGATATTAGGATGTGTCAGGTATTGGCAATGAGATCATGTTTTGGAGTAGCTAACCTATGTATGGGGGAAAACCCAAGTTCCTGGGGTGGGATTGTTGTTCTTGGTGTGTGTTGTTATGGTTGAATGATATTTCACCATTGGGTGATGAATTTTTTGTGTGATGTGACTATTTTATGATATTTTTCTCATGGTCATAATGGAACAATCTTGTGCATTCATGCATTATTATAGGCACCTAGGGATATAGGTGGCATGTATCATGATAGGCATGCATAATATGGGTATATTTGACATGAAGGGTAGGATGCATTTTACTTTCCTAAAAATTTGAAGAAAATGGTTTATAATCAAGATGATGAAAATTGGTAAAATAGAAAGTGTTAAATAATGGTTAAAAATTTTTTAATGAAGGGTTTTTAATGAGTAAAAAATGTTGGGTGTAATTAGTTGTGAAATGGGAAATGTGTTTAACAAGAAATATTTACACTGTGAGTGTGGAAATGGTTTTAAAAAGGTGTATAATGAAATACTTGATACTATGTATGCCGGTTTACCCCATGTTAACCATGACCCATGGTATGGATGTTTGATGGTAGTGTTCTAGGTGTAACGATGTCTGTTGGAATAGTGTATGCATACTAAGTTTTTATGACTAGTGAAGAGATTTATATTATGTAAATTATGGAAGATTTATGTTATGTGTTCTAAGACTTTTGTTTGGAATTATAGAGGAATGCCACCATAATGATGTGTGCTGGTTGGATGATAAGAGGATGTTGCTAAGAATGATCATCCAGAAATAAAGCAAGGGAACCTAATGATCCAGGGTAATAGAGGATAGGTTAAGTTCCATGAGAACATTGATCATTTTATGTAGATGATGGAATGGGACCCAGGGCGGGTTGTGCCTAGTATGTTTGATCTGACCAAAGAATTTCAGTTGCAACAACCTCCAATGTTTGTTGTAGAGTGTGGACCCAAGGCTATAGAGTTTTGGATAGATTCTATCCAGATGATTTTGGATCTCTTAGAGACTCCTACAGAGAAGAGAGTCAAGTTTGCATCATATATGTTGTGGGGACTAGAAAATAACTGGTGGGATATCTTGGTTTATACTTTTCAGGATGATGGTATAATATGGAAGGAATTCTAGGAAAATTTTCTAAAACACTTTTAGCTAGAGACCTTGAGATAGGAGCGGGTTGTAGAGTTTATGAGAAAAACACAGGGAACTATGTCAGTGATGTACTATGTGGGTCATTCCATGGACTTCCAATGATTTTTCTTAGCGTTGGCAGGGGATGAGGCTACTACGAAAAGATTTTTTCAATATGGAATTAAAAATTAGATTAATTACCATGTGAACATATCCTATTTAAAGAGGATTGTATAAGTAGTGTATTATACCATTATTTTATAAAGGTACTTAAGTAAGGATTCAAGTGGTGGACATGTGGTTCTAGTTGGACAGAAAAGTGGTGAAAATTCTAAGGGATGGAAGAATAATTTCAAAAAATTTCACCAAGGAGGTAGCATACAGAGTAGTCATAAGAGAAAAATCAACCTCTCAGAGTGGTGACTAGGTGTTTTCCTATCAGTGTGAAAAACTGAGACACAAGTGGGGTCAGTGCCCCTGGCCACCAGTTGAGTTGAGTTCCAAGCATGCGAAAGGATGGGGCATGTGCAGAAGTTTTACAAGAAACCTCGATAGTTGGGCATAGAAGGAGTATCGAGGATGATGTCGAGTGCAGGCAGGGGGTATGTTACCCCATATTAGATAGACAGTTGGAGATCTACTGGTCATAAGAGTAAAGTCGATAGACATGGTACTATGGGGCGAGAGTGTCCATATCAACAAGGATATACACCACTAGGGATTCAGACTAGGGGCTAGGGTAGAGGGGTAGTTCAGTCTACACCCAGAGGTAGTGAGAATGGACCATTGACAATTCAAGGTTTGATTCTTATGGTTTCCATGCTTGCTAGTACATTATTTATATAGGTGTTGCACACTCTTTTATATCTACTTAGTTTTTTGTTGTGTTGAGTCTAGCAATGGAATGTATGTGTGTGGTCATGTGAATTGACATGCCATCAGGGTTGTGAGTAGAAAATAGCACGCAATGTGAGGGGTGTGTGCTCGCGGTTGGTGGGTACCATTTCCTATGGGATTTGTTTGTGCTTGAAATGTAAGGCTTTGATCTTATTTTGGGTATGGATTGGACAGTGTTATACTAAACCCATATTGATTGTTACCATCTTAGGGTAACATTTACATCTATTAAGGGAGACACCTATGTTCACCATGGAGAATAGGATGTCTGAGCAAGCCGTGTAGGGTCAGTTTTTCAGCAATTGGGTAAACTCATAGACCAAGTGGCTTATCTTATGACTAATGATGGGGAAGTAGAGAAGTATGTCTTTCATCTGATGCTGGATAATTTTTAGGATGTATTTCCTAAATATTTATCAAGGATTCCACCCAAGAGTGATGTTGAATTCATGATAGTGTTACTGCCAGTATCAGAACCAGTTTCAATTCCACCATAAAGAATGGATCTAGAATAACTCCATGAACATAAAGATTAGTTGGAGGATATATAGAGTAATGGGTTTATTCACCAGAGTACATCACCTTGGGGATATCTAGTTTTTTCTCCAATATGGTTAATGGATTGTTGCGATTATGTTTCGATTATAGGAAGATGAATTAGATGAAGGTCAGGAACTGATACCCTCTTCCTCAAATCAATGATATATTTGACCAGCTTATGGGTCCTTCAATGTTCTTCAAGATTGATCTGCGATCAGGATATCAATATATAAGGGTGAGACCCTCTGATTTACTACATGCTACCTTTAGGAGTAGGTATGGGTTATATGAGTTTGTTGTGATGATGTTCGGTTTAACTAATTAAATGGAAGTGTTTATATCCCTAATGAATCCGATATTTCATCTATACCTATATCATTTTTTAGTTTTCTTTGTTGATGAAATCTTGGTGTACTCTAAGACTCATGACGATCATTCCAAACATCTTACCATCATCTTAAGTACACTACAAGAGCATAGGATATACGCCAATCTATCTAAGTGAAATTTATAGATTGACAAGGTTAATTTCTTGGGTCACATCATCTCTAAGAAAGATGTGTTAGTAGACCCACAGAAGGTTCATGAAGTTAAATCTTAGCAGTATCCCAAGAATGTTTCTGATGTTAGATGTTTTCTTGTTCTAGAGGGCTATTACCAAAGGTTCATTAAAAACTTCTCCCATTTAGTAGAACCACTGTCAGGCCTGACCAAGAAGGGTGTCAAGTTTGAGGTGTATGGGGAATGTGATAATTCCTTTTAGGAATTAAAGAGGTAGTTGAAAACCACAACAATTATGATCCTACTAGATCCATGTAAGAAATAAAACTTATTTTGTGATGCATCTGGTGTTGGTCTTGGGGCGATGTTGATGAAGGATAATCAGGTTGTGGCATATGGGTCATCACAGTTGAATCCTCATGAAACAAATTACCCTACACAAGATCTTAAATTGGTTATGGTGGTTAATTAAATTAAATATTTGTGGCATTACTTTTAAGGGGAATGGTTTATGATGTATACTAATCATAAAATCCTAAATTACATATTCTCTCAACGTGATTTGAATTTTCTTCAGTGAATATGGGTTGAAGACATGAAATCCTTTGACTTTGAGATGGTTTGCACACCAGGAAAGGGGAACAGTGTTGTGGATTCTTTGAACTAGAATACTCAAAGTCATGTGGTTTAGGAATAAAGTTAGGATTGGAAGATAGTGGTGTTGTTTTCTGAGATTCATCTTGAAGTGCAGGATGGACAAGGGAAGATGACCCTTGCATCCTTGGTAGTTGAGTCCACACTTTTTGAGCTGGATTAAGGAAAGGCAGTATAGAGATCCTAAGTTTTGGGATTTGAGAGAAGGTTTTAAAGGTGGAGATCACCATCAAGTTGGATTATTCAAGATGATGATATCATTTATGTTCGTGGACGTGTAGTTATACCAATGTGTATGTGAGAAGAGTTAATGAATGAGTTTCATGAATCGAAGTGGGAAGTGAATCCTGGTTTGTTCAAAATATATCATGATATTTGTAGGTAGTATTGGTGGTTAGGTATGAAGAAAGAGGTTGTAGGTTTATTTTCACGATGCCTTACCTGCTAGTATGTGAAGGTTGAGCATCAGTGGTCGAGTGGTTTGTTGAATCCATTGCCCATTCTAAAATGGAAGTAGGATGATGTGATGATTTAGTTTGTGGTAGGCCTTCCAAGTATGGCTTAGAAAAATGAAGTGTTCTAGGTATCTGTGGATCTATTGACTAAGGTGGATCATTTATTACTAATTCGAGAGACCTTCACCAATGATCGGCTGGGTGAGTTGTATGTTCGAGAGATAGTTTGGTTACATGGGGTACCACAGACTATAGTTTTTGATTGTTATTTGTGATGTACATCGTGTTTCTGGTAGGGAATAGAAAGGGAACTTGGTACCTAGGTGTTTTTTAGTATGGCCTTCCACCTGTATATGGACGGGAAATCAGAGTATACTATTTAGGTTCTAGAGGAAATGCTGAGGTAATGTGTCCTAGATTTTAGTAGATCATGGGAAAATCACTTGTCTCTTATTGATTTTTCATACAAAAATAGTTTTCTAACTATTATTCAGATGAAACTATTTGAAGTGATCTATGGTAGACCGTGTAGATATTCATTGTGTTGGATAAGAGCTAGGAAGTCAAAATTATTGGGACCGAGTCTCATATAAGAGATGTTGAAACAAGTTCAGCTGATTCCAAAACATATGGAAATCGATTAGAGTAGTATAAATCATATTCAGATTGGTTTCATGTACCTATTGAGTTTTTGGTTTGTGATCGTGTGTTTCTTAGGGTGTCTCCAAGGTCAGTTCACCATCGAATTCAGAAATAGGGAATGTTGGCGCCCTGTACATGGGGTTGTCTGAGGTTGTGGAGAGGATCAAACTGATGTTGTACTGATTATCTCTTTCATAATGGTATATTTGTATGCATGATGTTTTACATGTGTCACAAATTTGGCAGTATCACCCTAAACCATCTCATGTGATTTATATTGGGGATGTTGAGCTTGAGGCAGATGCATCCATTGATGATCATCTAGTTCATATTATGGATGGTAATGAGAAATTCTTGTGGGGAAAGACTGTGCTCTTGGTTTGAGTTTTATGGATGCATGGTAATGTTAGGAAGAAACTTGGGATATAGAGTCAGATATGTGAACCTAGTATCCTAATCACTTCTCTTCAGAGGATCAGTGATACTTGGAATCACAGCTTGATGATGAGTCATTATAAGTTTGGGAGGTTGTAAGATATCAGACTTCATGGAGGTATGTACCAACTTAAATTTTGATTTTATTCACTTAAATTTGGTTAATGTAATGTTTAATGATTGTATGAGGAGGCTTGAGGGTGTTCTAAGGGTTCAGGGCATAAAAGGAAAGGATAAATGGCCATCCAATGCATATTGCATAGTTAGGGCACTATTAAAAGAAGTTTTTCACCCAAACCAAAATATCTAGGTGGAGTCGTGTGTGGTTAAGTAAACCATAAATGGGGGGAAATCCAAACAATGTGGACCAGGATGTTGAAATAGTGGGTTCCCTAGACCCAACTATGTAGTACTTTTGATTACCGTATCATGTATACAGTTAGATATGCATGATGATATCTTACCATTATAGTGCAGACTTTTCTATGTCCACTATAATAATGGTAATGTCCAAAGGTTAATTGTCATGACAAGAGGTTATAGCAGATCCCAGTCTATAATGAGAACCTTGAGATACAATGACATTGATCTTAAATATATGTTCTATAGTCTTGATACATCTTACAGACTGGACACATTATATGTCTGACTATCAGGTGCTGGGGGATCATAAGCATTGAGACTTCTTCTCATGAAGTTCACACTTGGTGATCTCTAGTAGTGAGATCATGAGGATAGACCCGCCAATAGGAACACCACATGTTTTGGGTGTCATTGGTTGTTCCTATCTACAGACATGTGTATTGGTCTCCAAACTTGAGACCATTACCATTGTATATCATTTAATTATGTACTTTGATGCAAGGCGAAAACCATGGAAGTAATGTCATGGAGAGGTAGTTTGTGTCGGGTGCGTCATTAGTGGTATGGCGTTGGTTGAATGGTCAAGAAAGGATTTTTCGCTTCTAAGTTTAGGAAGTTATGTATCTTAGGCCTGGTTGATCAGGATGGTGCCGCATTCATAAGTCTTTGGCCAAAGCAGTAGAAAGGTGAATCCATCCAGATAGATCAACAAATAATAAATAAAGATAAGGGCGATGACACAATAGTGAGTCCTGCTTTATGAGATATTTATTGACAAAGAGACTATAATGCACAGTTAGTGTTTTTAGGATGGTAGTCGTTGCAATGACTATCCTTATCTCTTTAGGGGTCATGACGGGTTTCTAGACCCCGCTCTTGGTCTGTGAATTTTATTCACTACTATCGAGGTAAGGGCCTAGAGGGTCACACACAATAGCATATTCAAGAATCCTCACCTATTCAGTGGAATGGGAAAATTGACATAGTGGGCCCCACCACGGGGTCCGAGCATTGTCCAAGTTGTCGATCACCAAAATAATTAAATAAATTCATTAATATTCAAGTTACAAATATTTGGGATTGA
The DNA here is from genome assembly GCA_963277665.1 of Viscum album. Classification (NCBI taxonomy): domain Eukaryota; kingdom Viridiplantae; phylum Streptophyta; class Magnoliopsida; order Santalales; family Viscaceae; genus Viscum; species Viscum album. Next base: position 1,525,018,085 of record OY728137.1, read on the forward strand.
ATTTATTTAATGTATTTACGAGTTTAGTAAATACGAGAAAATATTAATCGAACGAATATTATTTTAATATTCAAGGTTCGTTTAATATTAAACGGGACAACGAGTCGAGTTAAATGGCTCAGATTTTATCACGTAATATATTTTATATATATTACAAGTATGTGATAAAATAATAAATAATATTGGTGCAGTTAAGTTCGTCAAAATTATTTATGTGGGCGTTGAAATATACAGGGGTCGTGGAATCCAACCAGGTATTTCTCAACGTATCTATAAATAAGAGAGGAGGCTTTCTCACTTTGTGTGTACAATTCACTATTCGCTCATTTGCATGGAATGAGAGTTGAGAGCCTCTCTCTCCTCCCACTTCTTAGAGAGAGAATCACTTGATCCAAGAGCTCGGATCAAGTTTCTCCTCACGCATCGCAAGATTGATGATGCGGTGATCGTTGGGACGTCGAAGATATCATTGAATCACTGCGCTAGCACCCGGAGTTCGACGATCGGAGTTCCCACGGATTTTTGATGCATGTGTGGATGATCTAGAGGGATCCTGCTATAGATCTTTCGTGCAACGATCACCATCGACAAGTAGCGGTCGACAACGGCTTCGAATATGCAACGGGTATGTTTTCGTTTTTATTTTTGTGCTCTTAACAATCTAAGCGAGATCCTCAGACCTTTCCAGGGCTCGGATCGTCGGCGACGACAAGTACCATCGTTGCGCCGACGAAAAATTTAAAATCTCCGGCCCACCGGCTTCCACTGCGGGCCCTGGAAACCCAACAGTGGTATCAGAAGGATCGCATAGATTTTTTGATCCAAATAAAATTAATTTGCATGAAATTAATTATAGGGTTTAAAATCAGTCACGACCATTCAAACCGCGTGCCGATCCGATTTCGAACGGCCAAGTTATGGCCAGTTTAATATTTAGGATTGGATCGAAATGTGCGGTTTGATCTCAGGTTATAATTTTATTGCATCTTCTTGAATCGATTAAAATTAAATTGGTTCATTAGAAATAAAATTAATTTTGAAAATTATATTTTTGATAAATAATATTTTCTGCACAATAATTTTATTATTATAATAATAATTGTTTTATTATTATAATAATGTAATAATAATAAATTGTTATTATATTATAATAACTATATTATTATTTAATTAAAAGGCTATGGAGTAGCCTTTAGTTTTTGTGTGGAATATTGTGGAGGAGACTTACTCAAAAAAAGGGGTGTGGAATTTGTTAAAGGGGGAAAATAAGACTTAAAAGAAAGTCTTAAATAAATAATAATAATAATAAAAATCAAATGGGGAAATTGGGGTGGAGGCCTGTGTGTGGAAACAGAAAAAAAAAGGATGTGTAGCCTGTGGAAGTGCAAAGCAGTAAAAAAAAGGAGGTCCTCCCGCGCGGCGCACTGGAGCCCGCCCTGCTGCACTGTGCCCCAGCAGCAACTGGCGGATGCCTCATGCACGGCGCTGAGCAGGGGGCACCCCGCCGTTCTGCCTTGCCCAACCCCAGCCGCTCCTGGCCACTCACCCTGCTGCTGCCCCCCTGCAAGCGTTGGACCACCCTCTACAGCGTTCCACGCGCGACGCTCCAGATGCCAGCCTCCTCTCCTCAGTGGCCTTACACTGTGCCCATGCCGCCCAGCACACCTCCAACTGTAGCACCTCTTCCTCCGCACGGACCTGCTACACCACTGGAGTCCGCAGGCGCAGCGCCACATCACCTCCATCCTAGGCGTTCCTCCCGCACGGCGCATACAGCGCACAGGCGCGGACTGCTACAGAACCCTGCCGGCCAGGGGAGTCCAGCGCTGCCACTGCAGCACTGGGACAACGCGATGGCCGCACCCCGCACCCACACCGCACCGCCTTCGCTGCCCTCCGGCTCTCTCTGCAGATCCGTGCAGCAGCCTCCGCGGCAAGTCGAGCCACCTTCGCATGCTGGCTGTCCCGCTCCTAGCATGCACGCCGCATGCAGCATCTAGGTTCCTCCCATCTGCAGCAGGTGTCCCGCAGGTCACCTTCAGTAGCCGGTTCCCCAGCGCGCGAAACCCCAGCGCTCTACCGAGAGAGGCGCCGCCTCCAGCAGCGGTAGACCAACCTCGCCCGGCTGCCGCCCGGTCCTCCTAGCGGGCAGGTAACGCCTGACCCGAGTTTCATTAAAATAATTAATATATTTAATTAATTAAATTAATTAATATATTAGTTGTAGTGAAATAAATTTTAATACCCAATTAGAATTAATTTAATTTGGATATTAAATTAAATTAATTAATTAATTTAATTTTAAGTATTAAAATTAAATTAATTAAAGGGCCATTAATTAATTAAATTATTTGAATTTAGTAATTCATTTAATTTAATTATATATCCCTCGTACTTAATTTATGCATTTTAATTTTTATCGCACAATATTGTATACCCGACAACTGGTCTTGAGCATCGACCCATGTATGTCTGCTTTTAAATTATTATTTTAATTAATTATTTTAACTATGCACGATGTGTGTAATTAATTAAAGACGGTCTGTGCATCGTCTATTTTTCAGTTAAAAATGTATAAGGGCCTGTGCGCCCAATAATTATATGATGTACATTTATTCTCGAGTTCCCCTCACCTGCGCGCGAGTATCGTTGTACTTTGGACAAAGACAGCGAGCGACGAAGACCCCGGCAAGACAAGGCGGAGCGCGTTGATCAAGATGATGCAAGACGATACGTGGACTACGCCAAGACAAGGCGGTAATCCAATACGTGACGTGAACTTCACCAAGATGAGGCGATGTTCCAGATGCGAAGCAAATATACAAAACGGGCAGGCTGCATCAAGAGTCAAGCATACGACTCAGGTACGATGCACTTAGGTCGTTTAGATGCTCAAGACTATTCGGGTAGTAGTTTTACCTTTATGCATTTATTTATTATTTAATGCATTTTTTTGAATAGTGGGAAAACACATAAAATAATAGATAATAAAATGCATAAAGAAGCAGTGTATGTTTTTCTATTAAAGTTTAGTTGTGAGCGCGAAAACATAGATGAACAAGTATAATAGAAATGGATCACATTCATCGAGAGAAAAACATAAAACCCTCAAAAAAATATTAAGTCACAAACAGCCTTCCACCATTCAATTTTGAACAAAACCGGGTGTTCGAGGTGCCGGTTTATGCCTCAGCTGAGGGTGCCTCTTACTACCGGGGAGTTCTTATTTGTGTGGTGGTTCGACTTAACTAAAATTGCAGCAAAGTTATATCCTTAGTTAGTTTGTTGTAATTTTAGAGGCAATCGTTGAGTAAATCATTAAATGATTTCTGAAGCTGGGACTTCACTCAACAGATCAAGGAATCGCAAGATAATACGGTTGGCCAGCCAAAAGCCTACCTTGGACCTTCCGAGTAGTGGCGTAGCCCTAGCTTGTAGACTATGAGGGAGGTTCAGGGATCCTTGCCACTAGAATACTCAAGAGTATTCCGATTCTAGTACAGAGGGTTCCTAGAATTCTAAAAATTAGTGGGAGAAATTTAATGATTAAATAATCAGTAATGTCACATTGGGTAATCACATAAAAGTACAATCTGCTAAAGTATTTTTGTAGATAATGGCAAGCAATACCATAATATAACTGCGATAAATATTGGAAAAAGTTAATGTCCAAACAATCACAAAATTCCAAGTGTAGTAAAGGCGCTTGCGCACATTACTACTATAATGGAAATTTAAGGTGCTTGTGTCCCAACCTGTTAAGCCACCTTAAGAAGTGAGGATGTAAAACAGCTTACAGGAGACTCATGAATAAAGCATATGATGGTTCAGTCACAATTTTATCATAAACGTCTGATGTTAGTTGTGGTCGCTACATCAAGATATGGATGATGTTACATGTAATCTCATCTCCAAGATCCTTTCGAGGAGAAAGAAAAGCAAGATTTGAATGTGGTGGTCGCACTCGGTTTGTGTAAAGTGAAAGGTGGTTCACAATCTTACATGCCATCCCTTTTCTTATACCTTTTTACACCCAATTACTCTAGTTTCGTTTAAATTTACAAACAAATGATATAGAGTAAGCGCTTCATTACTTTTAAGGTAATATTTTCCAAGTAATAAGAATATTGGAGATAATGCCATCTTTTATTCTTATGGCGAATACATTGAATGACAATGCGAAAAGGCTTATGGAAAGTTACGCAAAAGGCATCTTCATAATGTCCTTAAATGAAAATTGGTTGGTTATTTAATAGGAGGTTATTTGCATCACATAATGAAATAAATTCATGGAAGATTAAAAACTGAAATACAAGAAGCAAGTTCCCGCTCCTTGTTCAGTTAATATTCATCAAATAAAAGTATTTTTTTCTCTCATACTTCTTGGGTATTGAAATACAATATGCTTTTCACATATTTGTATTGAGATACAATAACCAAGCATGTAGAGAAACATTACTAGAAGTAAAGTTTCCTCTCCAAGCAGTTGAGAAAGGGTGATTCCTAAGTCAGCAGGGAGAAACACATAACTTCTAAATTGCCAAGTGATTGATTCAAATTGAACAAGTTGTAAGTATAACCAAAAACATTTATCTCATTTTCCCATTTGTACATGATGAGACATTATTCCATGTTTTGTAATGAATATTGTTTGAGGTGACATACTCAACAAATAGTTCACTATTATTTGAATCAATGGAAATACATGATGAATATAAAATGTAAGACCTACTCAGTTGTGGAAATGTGATTCTTTGTCAAGTAAAACTAAAAGAGGATGTCAACTATATACCCAGCATGGTATTTAGGCTCAGCATAGATAAATACCTATGGTATAATTGACATCTTTAGTTTAGACAAAGAAACCTTTGGAAATAAAGGTACGCCACAAAGCTTTCGAGGTTAGTTCAACATGAGAGTGTGAAATGTTCCAAAGAAAGCTAGAGGTAAAGATACTTCACAAGATTATTTTAAGTAATTAAGGAATGTACCAATGAAGTATAAGTTTGGTTAGAAGATATGAGTTTCTTCGGATCATCGGGTCGAAGAATATCTTGACCAAGCAATCATCTATCATGATAATGTAGCATGGAGTAATTTTTAAACGCATGTTACCTTATCTACATCACTGTATTGACGTCATAAGGAGGATAGATGATAAAGTCTTACATATTAACATTTATCAACAAACATATAGTGTGGAGAAATTCCTAAACGCATATGTTACACATCAAAGTTATGATGTAAGTTGTATCAATGTTGCAACTTGCAGAAACTTACATCATATTTCAAAATGTGATTTGCAAATAACAGCATAATCCCATAACCAATATGCCAAATAAAATGACAAATGGATATCATACGAGTCAAAGTATGATGAAAAAAACATTATTCCATAGGACGTGTTTAGATTCAAAGCGTTTGTTAGGATTTAAACAAACATGCATCAAGTTAAACACGTTGTGAATCTAAGGTAATTATCCTAAGAGTTTCTTAAGATATTACCTAAATCCCTTAGATAGAAAAGATATAATCAAGTATTAGACTACATTTCCATACAAGGGTGCACATCTCTATTAGAGATAGTGGGAGATAAATTGACTTGGACTTAGTCAATGCTCGAGATGCACAAATGGTTGGCATAGGGAACAAGTTCCACAAGTACATGTGGAATAGGCATGTTCCAAAGACACATACTGCATAGGAAGAATAAAACCATGGTGATGGTTTTATAGTCACCGCGGTCGGTAATATATTACTCATTAAGAATAATAAATCCTACAAGTAAGCAGTATATGGAAACAAGCTAAGATTGACAAGATCAACTAAAATTCAATAATAGATTCCATGTATCAAATCGCAAAGGGGCTCATAAATTGAATATTGCAGTGGGTATTCAAATACAATGATACATGGATGGTACAAGTATGGTACCAATAAGGCTCGATTGGTTATACCAAGTCGATATGCCTAAATCTATTAGAATTTTACCTGTCATAGCTAAACTTCTATGATCTTTTTATTGTTCATTCGATGTCAAGATCATATTTGGTGGAAGGTGTCTATACGATGCAACCCGAAAGAGGTGATGACATAAAATGATGCCAATATGGGTTGAGAATTACTGAAATCATATTCTGGATTAAAGTAAGTGAAAATATCTTAGATCATTCATTATAAATGAATCTTTTCCATGAGTCTATCAAAGGTTAGTGGGAGCTCCAATGTTTTCCAAGTGATATATGTTCGGCAGTATATGGAAAACAGATTTTGATCTTACAGATAAATAAGATCAGGTTAAAAACAATTCTCCAATGATTGACTTCAAATAGAAACCTAAATTCTAGGGAATTGGATCCACTCAGGTAGATCCAAAGGTTGCTTGGTCCTAGTCAATCGTACATATAGTGACATTGTATTGAATAAATACAAGTTGGAACAATTCAAGTTTAGAATTGTTACCTATGTCATATGGCTTAATCTCTCCAAGTTAACATGTTCGGAGCATGTGTAGAGATTAAATTTGTGAATTGATACCATATTCTTTAGCGATGGATCAATCACATATGCCATAATATGTACAATAATTGATACTGCCAGGATATAATTTATTATAGGAAGATATCAATTATTTCTAGGAGCACTGCAAATGATGCAGTCATAATTATCATCTTGTACTTTAGAAAGTACAAATGATATGTACCTGGAATATGGAGAGGAAGGTATAATAGTTGTGGTGGGACACATACTAGTAGTCCTTAGATCAATTTGATCTGGTACCGCATTTAGGTAAAGTAGATGAGAGAGTCAAGCTCATAAAAGCTTGTGGTAGCCACACCTACAAATACCAAGTATGTTGCAGCTTATAAAGTAGCTAAGAAGCAATTATAAATTGCAACGAGTTGCTCCAATTCTTGGATTCGCACCTAGTGAGAAAAATGTTATCATAATGAGAATTATGATATTCTTACTAGCCAAGTTTTCAAGTTATGACAATGGACAAAAGTTATATACTCTTGGATATCCTGTCTTGAGAAGTTTTACTCAAGTCGACGAGGTTTCATATAGCAGATATGCCACGCAACGAAAACATGGAAGGCCCACCAGTTAAAGCCATTACCCAATAGAAGCATGTTATTTATCATGTGAGTAGATAACAAGGTTAGTTAGCAAGTTGGCTCTAGTGCAAGTGGGAGTGTTGAAATAGTGGGTGCCCTAGACCCAACTATGTAGTACTTTTGATTACTGTATCATGTGTATAGTTAGATATGCATGATGATATCTTACCATTATAGTGAAGAATTTTCTACGTCCACTATAATAATGGTAATGTCTGGTGGTTAATTGTCATGTCAAGAGGTTATAGCAGATCCCAGGCTATAATGAGAACCTTGAGATACAATGACATTGATCTTAAATATATGTTCTATAGTCTAGATACATCTTACTGACTGGACACAGTAGATGTATGACTATCAGGTGTTGGGGGTTCATAAGCATTGAGACTTCTTCTCATGAAATTCGCACTTGGTGATCTATAGTAGTGAGATCATGAGGACATACCCACCAATAGGAACACCACGTGTTTTGGGTGTCATTGGTTGTTCCTATCTATGGACATGTGTATTGGTCTCCTGACTTGAGACCATTACCAATGTATATAATTTAATTATATACTTTGATGTAAGGCGAAAACCATGGCATTAATGTCGTGGTGAGGTAGTTTGTGTCGGGTGCGTCATTAGTGGTATGATGTTGGTTGAATGGTAAAGAAAGGATTTGTCGTTTCCAAGTTTAGGAAGTTATGTATCTCAAGACTGGTTGATCAGGATGGTGCCGCCTTCATAAGTCTTTGGCCAAAGCAGTAGAAAGACGAATCCATTCGGATAGATCAACAAATAATAAAGCAAGATAAGGCTGATGACACAAGAGTGCGTCCTGCTTTATGAGATATTTAATGACAAAGAGACTGTAGTACACAGTCAGTGTTCGTAGGATGGTAGTCGTTGCAATGACTATCCTTATCTCTTTAGGGGCCATGACGGGTTGCTAGACCCCACTCTTGGTCTGTGAATTTTATTCACTACTATCGAGATAAGGGCCTAGAGGGTCACACACAACAGCGTATTCAAGAATCCGCACCTATTCAGTGGAATGGAAAAATGGACATAGTGGGCCCCGCCACAGGGTCCGAGCATTGTCCAAGTTGTCGATCACCAAAAGAATTAAATAAATTCATTAATATTCAAGTTACGAATATTTGGGATTGAATTTATTTAATGTATTTACATGTTTAGTAAATTCGAGAAAATATTAATCGAACGAATATTATTTTAATATTCAAGGTTCGTTTAATATTAAGCAGGACAATGAGTCAATTTAAATGGCTCGGATTTTATCACGTAATATATTTTATATATATTACAAGTATGTGATAAAATAATAAATAATATTGGCGCAGTTAAGTTCGTCAAAATTATTTATGTGGACGTTGAAATATACGGGGGTCGGGGAATCCAACCGGGTATTTCTCAACATATCTATAAATAAGAGAGGAGGCTCTCTCACTTTGTGTGTGCAATTCACTATTCACTCATTTTCATGGAATGAGAGTTGAGAGCCTCTCTCTCCTACTACTTCTTAGAGAGAGAAGCACTCGATCCAAGAGCTCAGATCTAGTTTCTCCCCACGCATCTCAAGATCGACGATGCGGTGATTGTTGGGACGTCGAAGATATCGTTGAATCGTCGCGCTAGCACCCGGAGTTCGATGATCGGCGTTCCCGCGTATTTTTGAGGCGCGTGTGGATGATCTAGAGGGATCCTGCTATGGATCCTTCGTGCAACGATCACCGTTGACAAGTAGCGTTCGACAACAGCTTAGAATATGCAACGGGTCTATTTTCGTTTTTATTTTTGTGCTCTTAACAATCTACGCGAGATCCTCGGACCTTTCCGGGGCTCGGATCGTCGGCGGTGACAAGTACCATCGTTGCGCCGATGAAAAATTTAAAACCTCTGGCCCACCGGCTTCCGATGCGGGCCCCAGAAACCCAACACAGGATAGAGGAATTATTCATGGTTGGTGCATGGTTTGTCAAACCTTGTGGAATCCCCAAGTAACCATGCAACTTGGATCCCTCTTGGATATAGGTAGGTGCATGGTTTGTGTATGGTTTGGAAATCCATGAGGCTAAACCGTGCACCCCATTAGAAAGTGATAATTTACCATTTTTCCCTTGGGATTTTAAGTTCCTCACCCAATTTTCATATCATTTCTTCCTCCTCTAGCCCTAGTGACGAACCCAAACCCCCAATCCTTCCCAAAGATCAATCTCCTTCAATTATAATCCATTTAGAGTGTCGTTGGATGAAAATCAAAGCTCCAGGTGAGTATAATCCTTCCCTTCCTTATCTTTTCCAGATTAGGGCTTGTGGTTTCATTCTTCTTCTTCTAAATCCATAAAACCCTATTTTTCTGGTGGATCATAGTTTGGGGCTTAAAAGGATGCTTGAATATAGATTTAAGTCTAAGGTTAAGGGTGCGCTCATCTTATTATTTGAGGTAGGTGATCTATAAGTTATATCCCATAGTCTTGAAGTTGGTTTTTTCATGTGTGGTTGTGTTAATGGTTCTCTCTTGTTGTGATTTTGATGCCTTTAAATGGATTTGGTAAAATGGTTGGCTAAATTATAATTTTAACCCCTCATGGCCCCTATGAGATGAATTTAGGTTGACTAGGCCACTTTAGAGACACACATGGTGTGTTCCAATTAACCCAAACATGGAAAATTGAAATGTTAAGTTTAAAATTGACTCATGATAAACTAGATCCCATGATGAACTTGTTGATATGTTAGTTGAGTTAAAAAGGGAACATAGTTAGTTGTGTCTAGACTTTGATGATGTCTCAATGGATTGTTTGGATTGATATAAAATTGGTTAGATGAAATAATTTTATTGTGCTTAAGGATTTGTTAATTGGAATTGAAACACCTAAGTGGGTTAATGCATGTGAAATTATAAACATTATAAAGAGGTTAAATTCTTGTAAATTGATGAATGTGTTAAATGAAATAATGTGTTATAATTGTTGAATATTAATAATAGGTTAAGGAATGAGAAATGGAAATGGGTTAAAAGGGGTTATGCAATGTAAATGGTAAATTTGCTAATGGGTTGAGTCTTATTGTTAAATTCACATGTTGAATAGTTTTGAAATGTGAATGTTATGTGTATTGATTGTGTATGGTTTGTGATATGGTTTAAGTTAAAAATTGATAAGTAATCATGTGAACATGGATTGGTAGTTTGGGGGTATTGTACATGAGGATATACACCCATGGGTTGGGTTAGAATGAGGCTCAAAACCCCACCCCACAATACACATGTTAGGGAAGGGGATTAGGGCTCTATGCCCTTAACGATTTCATTTGATGAAACTATCTGGACCAAGGCTCCAAGGTATGTCTATTGTGTTTGTTAATGTAATGTTTAACCTAGTGAGATAGGGTACTTGACATATTCTATTATGAATAAAAATTACCCATATTAGGCTATTGTGTAAATGATGTAAGTGCCTAACCAATGAAACAAGTGATGAAATAGATTATGTGATTAAAATAGATAAAGTGAATATTGTTAACTAATGGAACCAAATTGTTTTTTGGTTACCTTATAATTTATTTAGTATTTGAATTAAATATCTTTTTAGACTGGATATTTTTTAAACACCATTGGTGGTTTCCTATTGAGTTGTACTCACTCCATTCTCAGGCCACCTTTGGGCACCCAAGCAGATTTCATGGTTGCAGGTTAGGACAAGGGTAAAGGACATATACTTGGGTGTTGAGTTGGGCTTGGGATGTGCATGGTTGAGGATAGGAGCATGGAGTTAGGACCCATTTTTTGGATTCATATGTTGGTATTTATTTTGGTTTTTCTTTCACTTTTGGAGATGTTAGCATGACATGGTGTATTTGTAGTTTGGTTGTGGCTTGTACCCTATTTTGGAAATGGTTAGTAATGCACATTTTTTGTTTATTGATTATTATTTCTTTTATTTCATATGTTATCTCCTATGGATTACTCTAGTAAAGAGGGTATAGTCTCCCCATATGATCCCTTAGACCATCACTGCTAGTCAGAAACCTCTAGTATATAGGGAGACACGTTTGGGGTCATGTGCAACCTGGCTCGGGGCACTAGTTTAGTGTTCTTCGGGTTGGGGACGTTACAATGAATTTAAAAATATAAAGATGAAAAGTCAAATTCGAACCATATATTTTACTATATCCTAAACATTTCATGTTCATCTAGATAGTTCTTGGTTTACCAAAAATACTTCAAATTATATTTATTTTAATATTTTTAATGTCACTTATTTTATTTTTTCATTAATTTAATAATTACTAAATCATCCTTATGTAAGCATTTAAATTAATTATTTATTCCCTAAAAATTTAAAATAAATTACCATGATGAAGATAAATATTTTAGAATTCAAAATACTATTTATGGTCGAACATATATTCTAGGTAACTATATATTAAAAATGTTATACTTATTGAAAACAATAATGTGACATCTTTGACTTTTCTTTAAATAAAATACTATAAGGGACTTAATGTCAACCAAGTTGCACCAAAAGGTAATAAATTCAACCCATAGATAATTATGGTCAAAATATACACATCCAATATAATTGTTTCAAGTTTTAGTGTCATTTTATAATCCTTATCATATTATTTTTACCCTTAATTACCTAGTTTACCTTTAATTGTGTTAATAAAAATTACTAAGGTTACTATTCATATTGACCAAAAAATAAAAGGGGTATATTTACTAAATTTGGAACACATGATTAAAAATATGCAATAAATTTTTAAAAAGTTTAAATACATAAGTGGAATAATTTAATTTAATATTAAACCAAAAAAACACAATGAAAACCAATTTTTCCAAAAATTCCCTTTTTAAGTATAAAATGTTTTTATACAAAATTCATGTATAAAATTCAGTTAAAAGACCAAAATTAGATTATTTATAATAAAAAGGAACTAATTATTGTTTAATAATAATCCAAAATATAATTTTACTTTGTAAATTCTTTAAAAGAATATACAATTTTCAATATAAATTAGTATTTTTCACTATTCATTAAAATTTCAGAATTTTTTTAAAAATTCCAAAAAATTTAGCCTAAGATAATTTTGAAATGGTGAATTTAAAAATGAAGTTTATATTTTCAAATAAATTTCCTAAAAGTTTCAAGATTAATTGTATTTATTTTCTCATAGAAATAAATAAAATTATTTTTTGAAGAAAACATATTTTTGAAGAATAAAATGACTTTACTAAAAACTAAGTGTTTATTTCCTAATAATTAATAAATAAATATATTTCATAATATGGTTATTTCTTTTCATACCTTCCAATTCAATGGCTAGGTTATAATGGTCTTGTTAGAATAATAATATTTTAATAGTATATCATGGTTCATTTAAACTTGATGTTGCGTACAACACAATATACCAAATAAATTAAATTATTTAAAGATAAATATTTAATAAAAATCGTGGGATGTTAATTAATCCCACCCAATAATTGGGGGATTCATCCACAAGTGGATATCCTAGGATGAAGGAATCCTTTGACCTATTCCTAGATAAATTCATCAGTCGGATTGAAGAAAACAGGCCCATCCATCTTGGATGAATGGTATTAATTTTTCATTTTATAATACTCATGGTTTCAGTTTTATAGAACGTTGATCTTGGATTTATGATTTTTTATTGTATTATGTTTCTTGTATAATTTTTATTTTATCCTAAAAAACTCATCAATGGTATTAAAGTGATTCCATATTTCTTTGATTCGTGAAATTATGTTGAAAATGAATAATTAATGAATATTTTATTCTTAAGTGTAATAAATAATAAATATTTTGTATTATGACTTTTCTTATGATATGTAATATCATAAGTAGATATATGATCACGTTATATGATATAAGATACCATATCTAGCGGCATTGTGTAAATCCATTAGGTTTTCATATATTGTAATGTATGATATGGTTAGTTGTAGACTATGATAGTGCTTATATGGAACTTAAAATAGACCATTGTAAGTACTTAATGATATTGATTCATATCATAAAATACCAATCTCGACCATATAATATGGCATCATAAGATACTATATTCCAATTTTGAAGCACAATATTAGTTTTGAACTAAATCACAACTTATGATAAATAATATCTGGTAAAATATGATTGATAGATTGGATTATGTATCTTGGGATGTGACATGTGTATTATAACCTATGATGTAGGTTTAGAAATGAATAGTGTAATACATTTGGAAATTTTAAAGATGACTTTCTAGATTCTAAAACCTGAATTTCTAATGGATAGATTTTGGAAGTGGTTTCCAAACCAAATGGAGGTAGAATAATTGAAACCTGGCGGAAGAAGAAGTTATAGGCTGGTCATTTTAAATAGTAAAGTTGTAAAGATAGATTCATTTTTTTGGGAGGGGCATGTTCTTTTCAATAAAGGGAACTCTCTATTTACAATCCCTTTCTTGATATGTTTAGTGGAGTGTAATGATCAAATTATAGTGAAACCTATTGAATCAAGATGTGTCATTAATAAATAGACAGGTTGGGTCACTTTTGAAAGATTTATAAGGCTTGATTAACATTTATCAAAGGAATTTAAATTTTTAGAAACTATAAAACCAAATAACACCATGACTTTTAAACTAGAATCATTTAAACTATAAATGAATAATTTGTACCTTATACCATTGTACATTTTTGTCCTTTCCTTCATCTAATACTTGATAAAGATCACCAAGGAACTATTGGGTCCATAGAGGTCCTTGGTGATGAAAAACACACAAAAATAATAAAAATGGAAGAACACATAGATTTACATTGTTTAACAAGGGTGCCAACATTCATAGGATAAAGGCGGTTATTCTTGATTATTTCTCTCCAGATAAATCATTAGAGGATCACATATAGGAATACCATGGGTTTTTCTAATTAAAAATCATTGTATTTTAATCAAATCTTATAGAAAGAAGAAAACCAAAAAAAACTCTATGGTTGTTGGGTAGTTCATCTACCTTTAAAATTTTCTTCATCACTAGATACTTCAATGGTAGGTGTCGCTTGGTTTGGTTACTGGTAGAGAAAACCCAAATGCTGAAAGAAGAAAAATATCCTCTATTAATTTCTCCCTAATTGGGAGTGGCCCCCACAAATCTCCCCCTCATGGCCAATTTTGTGTATAAGCTAGACACATCATCTCCTTAGAATCATATAACTTCTCTTTCGGTAGAACCTTTGTCCTCATGTCTACACCATTATCACTGGTGTGGATTTTTTTTCAAATTTAAACCATCTTTCTTACAACACATTATGGATCCAATTATATCTTACATTGATGTGTTTAGACCTAGAATGAAATGTTGGGTTCTTTCTTAGATGAATATCTCTCTAACTATTGTAATAGAGAACATAATTCTTCTGACTCTGTCCCAGCTCCTGTAAAAATTTCTTTATCGACAAAAAATCATTGCAGCCTTCAGTGAATGTGATATATTATGCTTCTAGGGTGGAAAAGGAAACACATTTCTAAAGTCATGATTTCCATTATACTGATCCCCCTACCAATGATATCAGGTGACCAAATATGGATTTCCTTATATCGACATCTCCAACCATATCTATGTCTGTGTATCCTTCTGAAATAGGTTTATCACTTCCGAAACATAAAAAATGACTAGATTTTACTCTGAGATACCTTAATATCCATTTTACCATTGTATAATGATCCTTTCATGGTTTTGATAAGAATACGGTCACAATGCCAATAGCATGAGCAATATTTGGTTTGGTACACACCAAGGAATACATAATACTTCTAACTACTGACTGATAAGTAACCTTTCCCATTTCTGCTTTCTCCTCCTCATTAGATGAACTCTGACTTGTTGTGAGTCTGAAATGACTTTGAAGTGAAGTGATAACTGGTTTCACCTTGCTCTTTTAGATTATTTCAAGAACCTTGTCAATATACCACTCCAAAGATAGCTAACTCTTACGATTCCTCTTGTCATGAGTAATCATCATACCAAGCATCTGAGTACCATATCTCAAGTCCATCATTTCAAAAGACTTGTTCAACTCCTTTTTCAACCTATCAATCATGGTGATATCCTTTCCAATAATAAAAATTTCATCAACATAAAGCAACAGGATTATGAAATCACCATAAAAAAACTGTAAGATAAAAATGTAGTGATCAACAGTTATCCTTCTATACTCATTTTTCTCCATGAATGAGTCAAATTTCTTGAACCATTTCCTCGGTTCCTATTTCAAACCATATAAAATTTTCCCAAACTTGTATACCAGCTTTTATTTACCTTTCACCTGAAATCCCTCTAGAGGCTCCATGTAAATCTTCTCATCGAGATCACTATGTAAGAATTTGGTCTTTATATTCAGTTTTTTAACCTTGAGGTTCAAACTAGCTGCCAATCCAAGAACAAATATGATAGAATACATTTTAACCACAGGAGAAAAAAATCATCAAAGTCAATAACTCTCTTCTGACTGAATCCCTTCACAACCATTCTAGCTCTATAGTACAACTTTAAGATGTCATCTCCTCCTTTGATTATGTACACCCACTTGTTCTTAAGTTATTTCTTTCCTTATGGTATCTCTACCAAGTAAAATGTATAGTTCTTGTACAAGGATATCATCTCTTCTTGCATGGACTTCTTTTTATTTCATCTTCTACTTACTCCTGATAACATCATCATAACTTTCTGAATCTCCCCTGTTAGTGATCATCACATACTCATGTGGTGAGTATCTATAGCTCAATTTTCATTCCCTGGTGGATCTCCTCATCCATGCTTCGGGGGGGAGGGGTATTTTCTAGAATATCATATAATGGATACATATTAGCAGATGGAGATATATTACCTGGTAGTGATGTATCATCAGTGTCACATATCTCTCTCACACTAGCTAGAACTGATGGTGGTGTTATTAATTCCAATTTGACTAGAATTTCCTTAGACTGCAACTTCTCTAAATTTTATGGATTATCAAAATCTTCAATCATTTTATCCTCAAAAAACACCACATATTTTCTTCTGACGATCCTTCTATTGATAGGATCCAAGAGTCGATATCTAAACTCCTCATGACTGTATCCTAAAAAGATACACTACTTTCCTTTTCCATCCGGCTTTGTCCAATAATATTTCGAGATGTGAACAAAATCCCTACATCTAAATACTATCAAGTGTTTTTATAAAACATCTTTACCT
Source organism: Viscum album (assembly GCA_963277665.1). Taxonomy (NCBI): domain Eukaryota; kingdom Viridiplantae; phylum Streptophyta; class Magnoliopsida; order Santalales; family Viscaceae; genus Viscum; species Viscum album. Next base: position 1,525,034,446 of record OY728137.1, read on the forward strand.
ATCCAAATCCTTTTTGGAACATTTTATTTCAGTGGAACTAATGGAGAATGGTTGATAAGATCAATCGTGGTCCTCATTTCCTCCCACCAAAAGGTTTTCAGCAGCTTTTCATTTGAGATCATACATCCAACTCTCTCTCTCTCAAATTGTTATGTTCATCCTCTCAGAAACACTATTATATTGAGGTATCTTTGTTGCTGATTTTTTCAACATGATTCTGAAACTCCAACAGTACTCCTCAAATGAACCATGATACTCTCCTCTGTTATCTGCTCTCACACACTTTAATCATCTGCATGTTTCTCTTTATACCTTCACATGAAACTACTTAAAAACATCTTACACTTGATCTTTAGTTTTCGAAGCAAACACATATACTTTTCTAGAATGATCATCTATGAAGGTAACAAAATAAATAGAACCTCCCATTGACTCAGTTCTCATCAAGCAAACATAGGTTTGAATCAAAAGTAAAATATTTTATTTTATGGATGATAAATAACCACAAAAAAACACTATGTTGTTTTCCCATAATTCAATAAACACAAGTATCCAAATGTGTACCTTTTAGTCTTGGAAAGAGATCCTTTCTAAAGAGAATTTGGATTCCTCTCTCACACATGTGACTAAGCCACCTATGCCAAATATCTATAGGAACATCTTTTCTAACTGTATTGACTTCTCCTCCACATGGTATGGCAACTGTGAGATAAATAGAATTATATTTCTTTCCTTTAGAAATTACCATGTTACCTTTGGAAAGCATTCATTTCTCATCACTAAAGGAACTAATATATCAATCGTCTTTAATAATTCTAGTGGATATCAGATTGAGGTGAATATCATGAACATTCCTCACATCCTTCAATAGTAACCTGCATCCAATATTAGTCTCCAGAAAAATATTACCAATTCCATTGATTTTTGATGCACTATCATTTCTCATCTTCATGTGTCTGAAACTCCCTGAAGTGTAAGATGAGAAGAAATATCTTCTAGCAGTTACATGGTAGGAGGTGCTTGAATAAATCAACCATGTCGAGTCTTGTCTTTCAAGACTGACCTGATTATCTTCCTGAATAATAATAATCTCTTCATTAAAAACTGCAACATCATTATTTTGGGTCTTACCTTCTTAATTCCTCCGCTCAACCTTCATCCTTATACATTCCTGGATGTGTCCTGGCTTGCCATAGTGGTGGTACTTCATTTCATATCTCGATCGGGATTTTGATCACTTCCTTCTTTGCAGACATTGGTCACAGGGTTCCCTTCCTATTCTTGTTCCCCTCAGTTTCTACTTACCTTTCCTTTCAGTGACAAGAGCTTCTACTTTAGGTGTTGTTGGTCGGAGTAGATTACTCAAGAGGGGAGGGGTGAATTGAGTAACTATAAAAATTTCTGTTACAAAAATATTATTTTAAAAGAAATGGTTTTCCCCAAAAATAGATACATCCCAGTTAATCAAGGTTATACTATTATAAGAGTTTGAATTTTGAAACAAATTCTTAGAAGATTTATTAATTCTCAGTAATATTAATTTGTATTAATAATATTACTTTTGAAGTTATCCTACTATGAAAAATCAGTTATTATAGCTTCCAAGACTAACTATCAAAGTGAAATTAGTGTTTTTTGGATTATGCAATAAAGCAGTAAAACGGAGAAGACTAAAATTAAACAGCACAGCGGATATGAAACAAGTGGCTCAATCTCAATCCGAGACCTAATCCACTCCACTTGGTGATCACCTGGAACCAAGCAGTTTATATAAATAAACTTTGATCCACACCCTGGATCGGGGTTAACAACATTACACAGACTGTTCAGGTCACATAGGGACCTCTTCCACAATTTTTATGGGTAAAAAAATATAATAACCAGGACACATAGGGACCACTTCCACTATTTTCATGGGTAAACATAAGTATAAAGAGTTTGGTGTAAGGATATAGAAATCCTTCAGTTTAGCACAGGAGTCAATGTGTATGAAATATACAGAGTACACACACTTCTCAAGAAGTAAATAAAAGAATCACTAAGAGAGAGTAGATATGAGTTTAGAATTCTCTAGTGATTTGAAGTGCAGCTCTGGACTCCTTTAATTAAACAGAAATGCTTCTGAGTCCGTCTCTGGTTTTTGTCTTGAAAACAGAGTGTCGCAATTCATCTTGTGTTCTTCACGAGTTTTGATAATGTGAGGATCTTCTTTGGATTCCAGTGTACTTCGTATGTTCTTCCGCATAATCGGATTGCATGCCTGTGACAATCCTTTCTTGGAAAATCTTGCGAAGTGTTCTTCGCGGTCATGCTCATAGGCTTGTTTTCTGTTCAGTATCGCTCTATATTGTTGTTGGTCACTCTTCACTCTTTATCTTCGAATGCATGAGTTTTAGCCGACAGGTTCCATGTTTTTCATACCTCGTACCTCATACTATGTCTAAAAATAAACATTAATTATATCAGTGCATTAAAGGCATCAAATATGATTGTTAAAAATTAAATTGAAAGATTAAAAAATAGTTTGAGAAACTGTGTCATGGTATGTTATGAAAACGGTGTCTTCTTCACGGTGTCTGAGTGTCACGGTGTCTTGTTCACGGTGTATGAGTGTCACCGTGTCTGAGTGTCATGGTGTCTTGATCACGGTGTCTAAGTGTCACGGTTTCTTGTTCATGGTGTCTTGCTTCACGGCGTCTTGCTTAAGGTGTCTGGATTATGGTGTCTGGCTTCACGGTGTCAGACTTCACGGTGTCTGGCTTACTGTGTCAAGCTTCAGGGTGTCAGGCTTCACAGTGTCTTGTAATTAGGTAAATAACTGTATTCAGACTTAAATAGTAATATGCATGAAATGGATTGAGCTTAACCATTATAAAGCATGAGAGAACTTGAAACATAAATACACATGATTGGATATAATTTATAGTATTTAACTAGGTTGAATGAGATTTGTGATCATTAATGAGATTTGTGATCATTAAAACATGATTAATACATGAGGATTCTAACAATCTCCCCATTTTTGATGATCACAAATCATGTATAGTAAAAGTGTAAATTAGATGCAACTAACTACAGAGAAAATAACATATAGAAACTTCTCCCCCTTTTGGGATTATCAAAAAATTGATAGAAGAGATGAAAAACAGTGCATATTCCATTAAGAGTAAACAGAGTTTAGTAAAAAATAAAGGTGAAATACAAAAAATAATGACATCCCCATCAAAAAAGAGTAAGCACTGGTCTTCTTCAGGGATTGGCCTTTTCTTTGCCTTTAGCAGCAGCAGAAGAGGAATCCATAGGGGCAGTGGTTAATGTAGAAGAAGGTAGAGATGAGGTAGATAGAGAGGGTAAAGGGAGACCTTAAAAGACTGAGGGAGACAAGGTAGGAGCAGTGGAAGATCTTGGTAGTTACTAATCAAGAATCACATGCCTGATCTGACTAAGAGATTGGCCAACAGACATGGTAGTTAAGGCTAAGGTAGAGGTGAATGTTGGCAGCCCAAGTCTGAGAGGTGCAGCTGCTGGAGAAACAATTGATATACTTTGTACATGAAGATAAGGTCTCAAGAGTTTGATGAAGTCTGCAATAATCTATCCACCATACTACATGGATTTTTCAAAGTCATCTTTGTTTTCCATGAACTTGTCCAACAATCGGGTAAACTCGGTTAGCTTCTGGACTTGGGTTTTGAAGGCTTGAGTCACAGGAGGAATTCGCAGATTCTCTATAAGGTATTCGAAGTGGTTGGTCATATCAGTCTTGGAGAAAATTTGGTTGAAATAGAAATCCACTTTCTTAGAAATCTCCTGGTGGGCATAATTTGCAATCTTGGAGTGAATTTGCACAAGGTCAATAACAATATCACTGTTCTTGATAACTTCAGATAAAAAATCCATATTAAATCCAATGAAAGCATTCTGAATCTCTTTTTTGACTATAGATCTAAGCAAAGTACTGTCCAAGGAAGGTGTAGAGGATTCACCAGAGGTATTAGAAGCTTTGACGGCTGTTGTCAGAGATTTTAGCTGATTTAGTACCTTTTGAAGACAACCAGTGTACTCATCAGTGAGTTTATTAAGGTTCATCACAAGCTCTCTCATTTCCTTCAACATCTATTTGTGCCTTTATGCAATCTTTTCATCAAATGATGTCAGATAAGGGTGAATCTAAGACACAACATCTCGAGAGATTTGAGAAACAGTGGGTTCTAGAGAAGCAGTAGTAGGCTCTGATCTAGAATGCATCTCTTTATGCATGTCTTCAACCATGCTTCTCAGGGTTGTGACTTCATTACTGAGAAACTTATTTTCAACTCTAACTTCTTGAATCTCATGGAGCATCTTAGGTTGTATCTGCCAAATGATATTTTCCAGTAATTGTGAGACATCTCTCTCACTCAAATTTGTCACAGGACGAGGTTGGGAGTTCATAAGTTTCTCCACTCCAGACAAGAGAGTATCTACAAATTCCTTCAAATCTTCTTTACTGACAATGTACAGTTGTTCATATAAAGGTTAGGTGCAGGAATTGGTATAGGTTCAGGTTCAGGTTCAGGTTCCTTCTCAGGGGGAAAGGTTGTGAAATATTTCAACTGAAACAGAGAAGAGAGATCAAGCCCGGTTGCAGTAACCTGCTGAGACTCATTTACATCAAAGAAACTAGGAAATTTTTACTGAGTGTCCATAGGAATTGACTCAGTTGGATATGAGGCTTAACCAAACTCAAGATTTTGGGTTTTCTCCCCCTCAACAGGTGCCTCCTTCTCAGGACTAAGAGGCTCAGGAGCTTGGTCTAAATCCACAGTTTCATCTTTAAGTTCCTCATTCATTTCTTGTCTAGCCAACTAAAAGGCTATCTCTATCCTCTCTTCAACAGAGGGTATTATTTTATGAACAGATTGTTCCATAGAGAGTTCTTCCAGATTTTCTTCTTGCATAGCAGGGTGTTCTTCTACTGTAGGCTCTTCTATGACTTTCGGCTCAGATTCTGTCACCACTGATTATTTTTTAGCCTCGGTTTGGAGTTCCAGATTAACATCTTCACTAGGGGTAGGAACTTCTTTTTCAAGGACAGCATGAGGAACAACACTCATTTCTTCCTCAACAACAACCGCTTCCCTATGTGGTACTTCAGCCTCTTCTTCCTCTTCTTCTGAATACTCAACAAGTTCATCTGGTTCCAAACCAGGATCAAAAATGTCTTTTGGCCTTGATGGATAATCCACAAGATTAAACTTCTCATAAACCTTATCATTTTCTTCCACCCATTCCTTTTTCCAAGGATTCCAGTTTATCTTCATTCTCCTGATGATGGATTTAGAGATACACTACTCACAGTCTATAATCACTTCTTCATTAGGTCCAACTATGCCTTTTGTAACAAGCATGGCTAATATCATCTGAGAGTAGAACAGAGAGGTGGATTTGGATGTAACCTTCATCAACTCACACATATGGTGAATGATGTACTTGCACAGGTTGATCTTGTGTCAATTCTTCATAAGATGAATCAAAAATACATCTTGATATTTTAACATAGAAAAATAACCTTTTCTCAGAATAAATAGAATTTGAAAAAACTTAAACAGCAGCCTTGTTTCTCCATCAAGTTCAGCAATGATGGCCCTTCTCTTGCTGCCATTTCTAGTTATGGTTTTCAGAGCATCTTCAAGATCAAAGAAATCAGTTGTAGGTGGAGGTTCTCTCTGATAATCATCGCATATTCCTTTATGAGGTATCCTAAGGCATGCAGCCCATAACCTCGACGAGAAGGATCATCTTTGGCCATTAATCCATCTTCTCACAACATAACTTTCACCAGGTTCAAAAGAGAACTGTGCGTACTGGTACAACTGAGCTACTAGCCTAGGATAAATGGGTCTATTCTCCCTTGAGAACTATTCTAACTAGCCTTTTCCTTTTAACACTTTCAAAACTAGGGATTTTCTAGAAAAAATACATTTAGGGCAGATTTCTTTCTCAGGTACAACATTGCGATTTACCAGATTCGGATTTAACGGTCCTTCGGGCGTCAACTTAGGTGCAATATTATTCTTCTTCGGGTTGCGCTTCTCAAATGTGGATGAAGACGGTCGGTTAATTCTTGGCATCCATTGAAGGTTCGAGAGAGAGAGAGAGAGAGAAGGGGTTGCAAGGTTGAAAGGGTTCAAAACGAGAGAAAGTCTTAGTGAAGAACCGAGTGAAACTTTTTGTTTTATCATTTATGAATGAAAAATGTCACAAAAATAAAAACGTGGGAAAGTAAAAGAGGTGAAATAATAATTACCGTGATATGGGTTTTAATAAAATCATAAAGAATTTTAACGGTGAGACCGTGAATGGTTGTTACGGTGAGACAGTGAGCGATCGTCACAGTGTAACAGTAAGTGGTCATCACGGTGAGACAGTAAGTGGTCGTCAGTAAGAATTACGGTGAGATAGTAAAGTCAGACCGTGAGTACAAAGTGCTAACGGTGAGAACGTAATCATGAGAGAAAGTAACTGAGAAACTGTAATCATGAAATAGTAAAGTATAACATAGTAAAATGTTGAACAGTAATACAAGTAAGATATCTATTTGAGATTTATCATGCCAAGATCATGTATGATGTAGTCTATTCTCTTAGAATTTAATGGTTTAGTGAATACATCAGCAAGTTGATATTCAGTACCAATGAATTCCAAGGTGATATCACCTTTTTGATAATGATCTCTCAAAAAGTGATGTCTTACATCAATATGTTTTTTCCTAGAATGTGAAACAGGATTTTTTGAGATGTTAATAGTACTTGTGTTGTCACAATTTATTGGTACATGTCTGAATTGATATCCATAATCTAGTAATATGTGTTTTATCCACAAAATTTGGGCACAACAACTACCAGGAGCTATGTATTCAGCTTCTTTAGTAGATAATGCAACCGGATTTTGTTTCTTACTACACCATGATACTAGTGACTTGCCTAAAATGTGACATGTTCCAAATTTGCTCTTTCTATCTAACTTACAACCACCGAAGTTAGCATTAGAATAACTAACTAGTTCAAATGATTGCCCTTTAGGATAGAACAGTCCTAGATTGGGTGTGTGCTTGAGGTATTTGAAAATTCTCTTTACAGCATTTAAATGAGATTCTTTAGTATTTTCTTGAAAATGAGCACACATACACACACTAAACATAATGTCCAAACAGATAGCAGTTAAATAGAGTAAACTTCCAATCATTCCTCTATAAGTGGTTTGATCAACATATTTTACATCTTCATCAAGATCCAACTTACAGGTGGTACTCATGGGAGTATCACTACTTTTAGTTCTATTCAATCCAAAAAAAATTAGAAGATCTCTAGTGTATTTACTTTGAGTTAAAACAATTCCATCATTATTTTGAAAGATTTGAAATCCAAGAAAGAATTTTAGTTCTCCCATTAAACTCATTTCAAATTTTTTTGCATCATTTTAGAAAAATCAATACATAATGAATTTTTTGAAGATCCAAAAATAATATCATCTACATAGATTTGAACAACTAAAACACCATTAGAAATTCATTTTATAAAGAGGGTAGGATCAGCTATTTCTTTTGTAAAACCTTTGGAAATGAGAAAAGTACTCAATCTGTCAAACCAAGCTCTAGGAGCTTGATTTAAACCATATAAAGCTTTTGATAGTTTAAAAATATGATTGAGAAAATGAGGATTTGTAAATCCAGGGGTTGTTCAACAAAGACATCATCATCTATATACCCATTTAAGAATGCACTCTTAACATCCATTTGATATAGTTTGAAATTCAGATGTGTAGCATAGGCAAGTAGGATTATGATGGCTTCAAGTCTAGCTACTAGAGAAAAGGTCTCCTCATAGTCAATTCCTTCTTCTTTATTATAGCCTTGTGCAACTAATCTAGCCTTGTTCCTAACTATATTTCTAGCTTCATATACCTTATTTCTAAACACCCATTTAGTGCCTATGATGAATGCATCCTTGGGTCTTTCAACAATTTTCCAAACATTGTTTCTTTCAAACTGATTAAGTTCTTCTTGCATATCCATTACCCAAAATTCATCGCTGATGGCATCACTAATGTTTTTAGGTTCAAGTTTTGACAAGAAGGCTTGATGTTCAACCTGATTTCTAAGAGAAGCTCTAGTTTGTGTTAATTTCACTAAGTCTCGTACAATGGAATCTAAGGGATGGTTTTTAAGCGTTCTAACCTTTCTAGACAAAGAGGGAATTGTGATTTTAGGTTCATCAATAGATTCTGGGTCATTATAACTCGAATAAAGGGAATTTCCAGAATTAGAAGTTTTCACAGATTCTTTCACAATGAAATTTGAGGATTTTGAGTTGATGTTCAGATCTGATACATCATCCTCAAGATTTTCTAGGATGGTTCTAGGCTCATGTGGATCAGTTTCATCAAACTTTATATGAACATATTCTTCCACACATTTAGTTCTCTTATTTAATACTCTATAAGATTTACTTAATATTGAGTAACCTAGGAAAATTCCTTCATCACTTTTGGATGAAAATTTTTCAAGATTATCCTTCGTGTTGAGAATAAAGACTTTCCAACAAAAAACTCTAAAGTAATTAACCTTAGGCTTTCTATTGTTCTAGAGTTCATATGGGGTCTTTTTGAGAATTGGTCTAATCAAGTTTCTATTGATTATGTAGCATGTTGTATTAACAGTTTCAACCCAAAAGTAAATAGGTAAGTCATATTCACTAAGCATTGTTCTAGAAATTTCTTGCAGGGTTCATTTTCTTCTTTCTACAACACCATTTTTCTGAGGTGTTCTAGGGGCAGAGAAATTGTGAATATAACCATTCTGCGAGTAAAAGGATTCAAACTCTTGATTTTCAAACTCACGGCCATGATCACTTCTTAAAGATTTAATTTTAAGGCCACTTAGATTTTTTACAGACATGGCATACTTAGTAAAATAAGAACATGCTTCACTTTTTTGATCCATGAAGAAGGTCCAGGTATGTTTAGAAAAATCATCTACCAGAACATAAACATAGTGCTTCCCATTTAAACTAGAAACTCTACATGGTCCAAAAAAAATCCATGTGAACCAACTCGAGAGGTTGATAAGTAGAAACTTCTTTCTTTGTTTTGAAAGATATTTTCTGTTGTTTTCCCTTTTGACAAGGATTACATACTTTGTCATGTGGAAACTCAAGTTTGGTTAAGTCTTTAACTAGGCCTTTTCTAGTTAGCTTTCTAAGGGAGTGAACATTACAATGTTCTAGTATCCTATGTCAGATCCAAGATTCTTTATGAAATACACTTAATCATGAAACATTTTGAGAAGCTAAGAAATCTAAATTAACAGAATAAACTTTCTCATTCCTTGATGTAGAAAATACTAATTCATCTTTAGAATTAAAGACATTACAGGCATCATTTTCAAATTTAACATGATATCCATCATCACATAATTATGAGATACTAAGTAGATTATATTTTAAGTCGTTAACAAATAGTACTTTAGAAATTAAAATCGAATCAGTGTTACCAATTTGGCATAAGCCAATGATTTTCCCTTTGGTGTTGTCACCAAATGTGACATGTCCTCCATCTACTTTTATCAGGTTCTTGAAGCATGAGTAGTCTCCTATCATGTTCCTTGAACATCCACTGTCCAAGTACCATAGATTCTTGCATGATCTCTTTAAGCAGCTTTTCTATAACATGATCAAGCAAAGATAGATTTTGGTACCCATACTTGTTTGGGTCCAGTAACATTAGTAATAAGTGCTTTAGGAACCCATATTTTTCTCATAGGTTTTGTTATAAGCATTATGTAAAGTGTTTGAAAAATAAACTGTATTTGGTCCACAAAAACTTGAAACAGTAGAATATGTATCATGAATTGAGCTAGTTGAGTTGTGTCCAGAACTGGGAACAAAACTATATGTCCTAGACTTGGAAACAAACTTTGTTCTACCAAGGTTTCTTTTACCAGGTTGATAACCAATGCCAGTATTGTATTTAGGGGAAATTTGTTTTCCTAGAATTTGGGTAAGTGTATTTTTCCCATTAGTAAACTTTTATAAGTCACTTTTTAATTGCTCATTAGAAATTTTTAATTCATTTTTTTCTTTGAGTAGTTGAGCATTTTTCTCCTTTTCAGTATTAAGTTTAGATTTAACATTTACAGTGAGAGCATGTTGTTTCTTCAATGATTTATATTTGTCTTTTAATTCATTGCACGTCTCTTCGAGCATGTTGCAATATTAAAACATTTCTTCATTAGTCATATTTTTGGAGTCACTTTCCACTTCAGAATAGTATGAATTATGTACAGAAGAGTTCAGTGTTACCTCAGATGTGTTTGTCATAAAACACATATTGGATTTGTTAGCCTATTCATCATGTGATGTCTCTGAGTCACTTGAACTATCCTCAGAGGCACTCTAGGTTGCTTTCATTGACTTTTTGTACTTCTTGTCCTTGTCCTTATATTTATTCTTATACTTGAGCTTTGTACAGTCAACCTTTATATGTCCTTTGCGCTTACATTCATAGCATACAATTTCATCAGTTTTGTCACTTATTTTCCTATCCTTTTTTCAGTTTCCTTTTAGATCATACTTTCCCTTGAAGTTAGGCTTTCTGAAAAATTTCTTCTCTTTGTAAAATCATTTGAATCTTCTGGCCAGTTGAGTCATCTCCTCATCACTTTTAGGTGATGATTGTTCGGTGGTGGAACTTTCTACAGAAGCTTCCAGTTTCCCTTTGTCTTTGTGCTTCGAAAAGGTGGTCTTGAATGCTGCAGATTTCTTCTTTGGTTCATCCTCCTCTTCTTTGTTGACTTTCATCTCTTCCTCATACATCATCAGTTTCCCAATGAGTTCTTTTACAGGAATCTTGCTGATGTCACACGATTCTCTAATTGAGACAGAGGTTCCCCTCCATCTATCAGGTAGACATCTAAGGATTCTCATGATTTGTTCTTTAGCATTGACTTCTCTTCCAAGAGAAATCATTTTGTTGACAATCTCATTGAACCTGAGATACATGTCAGAAATAGGCTCATCAGGTTTCATTTTAAAATTATCATATTTTATAGTATAAGTATTAAGTATCATTTCCTTTACACTAGATGTGCCTTCATGTGAGACAGACAAGGTATCCCAAATTTCATGAGTAGTTTTACAAGCAGAAATCCTATTAAATTCTTCATCTCCTAAGGAACAGTACAGAGCATTCATGTCTTTGCAATTGTTATTGTAAGCAGGTTTTGTAGGTTCATCCCATGTACTTCTATCAGTCACAGGAAGTTTATATTCATCTATAATGGATGGCCAAATTTTAAAACTCATACTCTCTAGTTGCATTTTCATTTTAATTTTCCATTGAGAATAGTTGGTTCCATTTAAGAATGGTGGTTTGTTGGTTATAGCACCTTCCAATCTATTATCCATACTAACAAATTGCTTTAAAACAGATATAAATTTAGAATTAATAGAAATTTACAGATCTTTAAATTAAAACTACAATCAGAGTTGAGTAAGATTACACAAAGTCCTAAAAAAGCAACCTCTGATACCAAATGTTGGTCGGAGTAGATTACTCAAGAGGGGAGGTGTAAAGACCCGTAAATTTCAAGGAAATTTTTTTCTTAATTTTATTTGGAATTTTACAAGAGCGTAGTTTCTGACGGAACCTGATTCCGAGGCCCGGTGTACCCGGAATCATTTTCCGAAGTTTGGCTCGGGTACGTTCAGTGAACGGATGAGTGGGTTTTTCTAACTTTTGAACCGATGCCCGGAATCGAATTATGAGGGCACCGATGAAATCGCAGTGCTGATATTTTCTTAGAAATGCCTCTTCCGGAGTTGCGTTTTCTTGGGTGTGGTTTTTAATTTTCGGGCTTAAAGTTAAGAAATAAAATAATTGTTCGACAAACTTTATTTTATTTCACTTAAGCCACTTGGAAGCCACTTGAAGTCACTTAAAAGCAGCTTAAGCTGAGTTGATCCGGATAGGATGCTATCCAGAAATATCCTACCCTCTTGGTAGGATATTTGTGAGGTGGGGCCCGCACGAGCCCCACCGTTTCTTTTCCGCTAAGTAACGCACCCGCGAAAACCCGTCATTATGAAAGTCAACTGACGCGTTTTTTTAATTCTTAACGCACCATTTATTTGGGCGGTTTATTTCGTGAATTAAATGGGCAGTTTCTTTCGTTGAATTAATTCTACGAATTAATGGGTCGTTAGTTACCTCTTATTCGTTTTTGGGCGTAATAATAAAATAAAACCAACACGACTTTTGGAGGATTACTCGTTGAGAGGTTTTTGACAGAGGTTCTTGTGCCTTCACCCTTCTTCGCGAAGAACGCGAAGAACGCGAAGAACGCGAAGAACGCCAGCCTCCGACGAAGAACGCCAAACCCGCGGAAATCAACGACGCGACGCTGTGTGCCGCGACGCCGACGTTTCCTATCCCGCGACGTTCTTCTGCGACGTTCCTTCCTCCGCGACAAAAACCTCCGATCATCCGTTGAGGTGAGGGTTTCAGATTTCTTTTAAATTTTCCTTTGTGGTTTTTAATTCAGAAGTATTTAATTATTATTAATTAAATCTTTTTGTTCTTGAACCTCAGAGTTCGTCGACACAACACCCTTCCTCGACGACGCGACGCCGGATACCGCGACGACGCGACGATCCCCAATTCCGCAAAGAAACCGCGAGCGATGACGTGATGAGGTAGGGATTTTTATTTTGGAAATACCCCTTTTTTATATTCCCATGAACGTTTCTTTAAAACCAAATAATTGGATTCATATGAACAATTTTATTTTGTAAAAATTGTTGTTTCATGTGTTGAATATAATTCTCCCTTTGTTTTTATCTAACGCGGAGAGTGCGGGCCAAACGAACACGGCCCGACAACCCTCCGTCGTTCTTCGTGGTTGTGCGAATTTAGCGGGCAACGGAAAATCATGACGCAAGGGCGTTTTGATGATCCCGCAGTGAAGAACGGGACCCGGGAGGAACAACGGCGCAGACGGGAAGGAAAACGGACCACCTGAGCAACTCCGGTGGCCCGCGGAAGCTGCCGGCGGTGGCGCCCCGGCGCGCCGCCGGACGGGGCCGCCGCGGCTGAAGCCGCGTCCGTTTGTCCAGCGCGGCCCCTTCGAGGGCCGCGGCACCTCCAAACTGCGGGGGCGGCGCCCCGCGGTATCCAGCTGCTCGGCCGAGCCGAGCCCGGCCGGTCCGACCGGCCGGGCCGCACCCTGGCCAGGCCGGACCGGGTCGGGTCGACCCGGTTCGGCCGACCCAGGGGGGGTCGGGCCGGGTTGGCCCGGGCCCGGACCCCCCGTCTTCGGACTGTTTTCGGTCTTTTGCCCGTAACTTGAGCTACGAGCCTCCGAACGACACGTCGTCAGCGGCAACGCGATCCTTGGATCGAGAAGGTCGTTTTGGTATATCGCACTCAAGGTTTCGGAATACTTTGAGTTCGGCCGGGTTGGTTCGTACACGAAACCAACCGGGCCCTCAGAGCGGAAACGCTCATATCTTGAGCTTCAGACGTCCGATCGACGTGTCGTTGACTTCGTTGAATTCCTCTAAGTGAGAAGGATATTTTGGCATACTCCGCCCAAGGTTTGGACGCAGGTGGAGTACGGTCGGGTTGGTTTTTCCTTAAAAAAACCAACCGGGCCCCTGGGACGAAAAAGCTAATAACTCTCAGACCGGGCGTCCGATTGACGCGCCGTCTGCGACGTTGAGTTCCTGTTGGCGATACGAAACTTTTGGATACATCAACCTTGGACTTTGTGTCAGTTGATGTATCAGCCTCTCGGCTCATGGAGCAGACCCTCCCGAACGAGCTTGCTGTGTGCGGGAACCCTAGAGCTGGCTGCGACTGCTACTTCGACAGCGACGACCGTGCAGAGATCCTCAGTGGACTGCGACGACGACTGTGCATAGATCCTCAGTGGACTACAATGAGGACTGTGCAGAGATCCTCAGTGGACTGCGACGACTACTGCACTCAGCGATCCTACGTGGATCAGTGCTATAGGTCCTGTGTGGGCTCAATCCTGTGTGGGTCTGATCCTGTGTGGGTCAGCGCTCAGCGGTTCTGTGTGAGCCGGCGCCTACAGGTCTTGTGTGGGCCCGATCCTGTGTGGGTCTTGCGGGGGTTAGTTACCTATCGATCCTTTGTGGGTCCGACGACTTAGATGGATCAGTGATCATCTTTATCGTCATTCGAAGAAGTATACCTGTGTGAGCTGAATCCTGTGTTACTCTCCTTTGTGGATTGTGTTGAGCTATCCTGTGTGGATTTACTGTTTTACTCTCCTTTGTGGATTGTGTTGAGCTATCCTGTGTGGATTTACTGTTTTACTCTCCTTTGTGGATTGTGTTGAACTATCCTGTGTGGGTATACGTTTTGCTTTCCTGTGTGGACTGGGTTGTGCTTGGGCTCGGATGTTGGAGCCGAACGGGAATTGATAACTTAGGTATATGTATGGGCATATACCTAAGTCGTGTCGGATGTTACTTCGTGATTGTATATTTCGTTTGTGGATTATCCTTTGTGAATTCTGGGAGACCTTCGGGGGTCTCGGGGTCCCTACTGAGTAGCTTATACTCACCCCTGCACGGGCTATGCCCGCACTTCGTTGTGTTGGTTGCAGACAACGGACAGCGCTGATCGGGGTGGAGGCGTGCGGTGCAGGACGGTACCTGGAGGTGGACCACTGGGCGGGACGTACTCGGAGCGGACGGCTGGACCGAGGAGCTGTGGAGGCTATCTGTATCCACCCTTCAGGTGGGACCTTCAGAGGAGGGCTCGACGCTGCGGCTTTTCCTTTCAGTTGCTGTTTTCCCCTTTCAGTTGTACTTTACAGTTGGACTTGTATTTCCGACCCCTTTTACTTTCAACACAGCTTGTTATAGTTTTTACTTAGTGTTTACTTTTCCTCTTGCTTACTCTGTGGTACTTGTTTACTTTTCAAAGGCAATGCCTTCCCTTTTTCCGAGATTTACGCCTTGGTGCTAGTCGCCAGCCCCTGGCCTATGGAAGGCGGGCTTGGGGTAGTCACGACACGGGCCCCGAGGACGGGTCGTGACAAATTGGTATCAGAGGTGGTCGGTTCTACCGCAGACTCTGATCTTTCTTCTATGTGAAGCAATAGTGTTTAGCGTATTGGGTGTGGTTATCAGTCCAGGGAGTCCAGTGTTGGTGCGGCGGCCGACTTAATGCACGAAAACATTGATTGCATGTGTGTTTCAAGTTTTCTTTGTGATTACTTGTGTAAGCTCACCAGGTATACTTTTCTGACCGTGGCGAACTGTTTCCTTTTCAGGATGGCCCCACGACGGCAGCCAGCTAGGGTTCCAAGAGTAGAGCGTGACGACAGCCCGTCGAGCGACGAGGCCTCGGTACAGGGCCCGTTTACAGTAGAGGCACCGGCGGTACCTTTACCCACCGAGCCCCCGATGCTTCCAGCGCCGACCGCTGACGATGCACGTCGCCTCGGAGATCTTCACGAGTTCCAGCGCCAGCGACCACCCAGGTTTCGTGGGGAGACGGACCCCCAGGCATCCGAGGACTGGATGGAGGCGGTCGTATGAGTTTTCAGGCTAGTGAGGACACCAACAGACCTCATGGTGATCCTCGCGGCGAGCCTACTGCACGCAGCAGCGGACCGATGGTGGAGCTTGATGCTCCAGGTACACGATGAGGCGTCTCTTCTCTGGACGAACTTTGAGAGCCTCTTTCGCTCAGAGTTCATCCCGGCCACCCTCCGTGCAGTGCGCATTCAGAAGCTTCTTCAGCTGCGGCAGGGCAGCTTGACGGTCGCCCAGTACGCGGCGAGGTTTACCGATCTTTCTCGTTACTCGACCGACATGGTACGGGACCCCTTATTCCGAGCCCGGACCTTTGATCAGGGTTTGAGACACAAGATCAGGGCATCGATGATCTCCCTTAGCATCCCGACCCAGGTAGGAGTGCTGGAGCGAGCCCTTCTGATCGAGAGCTTTCTGGCTGAGTCCACAGTGAGACCTACCACAGGGCGGCAGGTAGCGGAGTCTTCGGTAGCAGGTAGCCGATGGATGACTCAGGGTTCCAGGCAGACCAGACCTTCCGGAAGACGACCTCAGGACACTGGCTCAACAGTGCGTGGCACACAGCGCGGAGCCAGTCTTCCTAGAGGCAGGCAGTGCTACGCCTGCGGCGGGTAGGGCCACATGGCTCGTGACTGCCCGACCCGCCGTACCGAGGAGCAGCAGACGGTGGAGGGGCCACCCAGGTAGAGACAGAGGGTTGACCGTGGTGGTCCGCAGGGAGGAGGCGGATGAGGCAGAGGAGCTGGCCGAGCAGCAGGTGGTGGGAGACGCTTTGAGGCTCTGCCGCCACCACCACGAGGAGGCCCGCCCCGACCACAGGGAGCTGGCGGGCAGAGACAGGCACAGCTCTAGGCAGCGGAGGCCTACGACCACGGCGCTCCAGAGATGATTCGAGGTACGATATGTGTCTATTCCACCCTTTCTGCAGTTCTTATAGACACAGGAGCGAGTCACTCTTTCATAGCTGCTGCCCTTGTTCGGAGCTCGAAGATTCCGACAGAGTCATTGGCTCGATCCTTACGGCTAGAGACCCCTACGGGAGCAGACTCGACGATTACGCACTGGTGCCGGCAGTGTGAACTTACTCTAGGAGGCGAGAGCTTCGGCTGGGATCTTCTTGTAGTGGCGTCGAGGCCTTACGACGTCATCTTGGGAATGGATTGGTTATCTACAGTCCATGCTCAGATTGACTGTTTTAGGCGCAAGGTGTGATGTGTGCGCACCGACGGGAGCAGGTTCACCTTCACCGGCGAGAAGGGATCCTTTGCAGCACAGGAGGGACTCTCGTAGAGGAGGGGACAACCCATCACTCATCAGTTGGCTAGACTCATCCTTGGAGCGGTGGACGTGTGGAGTCCTAGTTTTCCTGCAGTGGTGGATCAGTACGCGGACGTCTTTCCCGATGACGTTCCAGGGCTACCTCCTCGCAGAGAGGTAGACTTTTATATTGACCTGTACCCCGAGACAGCCCCGATATCCACTCCAGAATATCGGATTTCCCCCACTGAGCTTCGAGAGCTGCGGGTACAGTTGGAGGACTTGCAGGGCAAGGGGTTCATCCGACCCAGCGTTTCACCCTGGGCTTCCCCGATATTGTTCGCCAAGAAGGCGGACGGGAGCTTGCGACTGTGTGTCGATTATCGTCGCCTGAACCAGGTGACAGTGAGGAACAAGTATCCGCTACCGAGTATTGATGACCTCTTTGATCAGCTCAAGGGAGCATGGTGGTTCTCGAAGATAGACCTCAGGTCAGGCTATCATCAGCTCAGAGTTCGAGACGAGGACGTGCAGAAGACGGCCTTCAGGTGTCGGTATGGCCAATATGAGTTCTTGGTTCTGCCATTCAGCGTAACCAACGCTCCAGCAGTGTTCATGAGCCTCATGAACAGGATCTTCCAGCCATACCTTGATCGATTTGTCGTGGTCTTCATCGACGACATTTTGGTGTACTCGACCACGGAGGAGGAGCACGCCTACCACTTGCGGGTTGTACTAGACACACTCCGAGAGCACCAGATTTATGAAAAGCTCTCGAAGTGCCAGTTCTGGTTACGTGAGGTCCACTTCTTGGGGAACGTCATTTCTGAGGCGGGAGTTGTGGTGGACCCCGCGAAGATCGAAGCAGTGCTAGCTTGGGAGCCACCCAGGAGCGTGACGGAGGTGCGGAGTTTCTTGGGTCTAGCCGGATACTATCGGAGATTTGTGTCGGACTTCTCCAGAGTTGCGGAGACACTCTCAGCGTTGACGAAGAAGGGGAAACCCTTCGTGTGGTTAGACAGATGTCAGTAGAGCTTCCAGGAGCTGAGACAGAGATTGACCAGCGCACCTATCTTGAGGTTGCCTGAGGAGGGAGTTGGATACGTAGTCTACTGCGATGCATCAGGGACCGGACTCGGGTGTGTCCTGATGCAGGAGCGGGCCGTGATTTCCTATGGATCACGTCAGTTGAGGCCGCATGAGCATAACTACGCTACCCATGACCTGGAGTTAGCAGTAGTGGTCTTCGCTCTGAAGACATGGCGGCACTATCTGATGGGCGGGCGCTTTACAGTATTTTCTGACCACCAGAGTCTCAGGTACATCTTCTCTCAGAAGGACCTGAACCTAAGATAGCGGCGATGGCTCGAGTTCCTCCAGGACTATGACTTTGAGATAGTCTATACTCCTGGGAAGGGGAACATATTAGCCGATGCCCTCAGCAGGAGGACGGACATTCAGCTACTTGAGGAGGCGACAGAGAAGCAAGTCGCCTTGCAGATATCCTTCGTGGATAGGGACGGAGCAGCCTTCCTTTAGTCTCTCACAGTCTCTGCTCCACTTCTGCAGCGGGTCAGAGAGGCACAACGTGGGGACGCTGACTATGAGACGCGGCGTGCACAGATATCCTTGGGACAGGCACCTGATGGTTTCTCCCTTGGAGAAGAGCACGATGTCCTTTTCAGAGGACGTACCTTGGTACCAGTCGCTTTACGAGAGGAGGTGATGAGAGAGTTTCACACTTCTCCTTTGGCGGTACATCCTGGAGTGGCGAAGATGTACCAGGACCTCAGACGACAGCACTGGTGGCCGGGCATGAAGAAGGTTGTGGCGGAGTTAGTTTCACGGTGCCTCACCTGCCAGCAGGTGAAGGCAGAGAATCAGGTACCAGCAGGCTTGGTACAGCCCTTGGAGGTCCCAGAGTGGAAGTGGGACGGGATATCTATGGACTTCGTGACTGGACTTCCACGCACTTCCAGAGGTCACGACTCCATTTGGGTGATTGTTGATCGACTCACCAAGTCGGCACACATCTTGCCCATCAGAGAGTAGGGCTCAGTGGAGAGCTTAGGGTGTCTCTACGTTCAGAAGATTGTACGGCTTCACAGTGTTTCATCGACTATCGTCTCCGATCGGGACGCTCATTTTACTTCTCGGCTTTGTAAGGGGTTGCAGGAGGCGTTCGGGACGCGGCTACGTCTGAGCACCGCCTTTCACCCTCAAACGGATGGTCAGACGGAGAGGACCATTCAGACTCTCGAGGACATGCTCCATGCATGTGTCCTCGACTCTGGTCACAGTTGGGAGGACCACCTACCCTTGGTGGAGTTCGCGTACAACAACAGATACCACTCCACCATCGGGACAGCACCATACGAGGCGTTGTACGGCAGACCTTACAAATCTCCTTTGTGCTGGACAGACCCTGGGGAGTCAGCACTTGTGGGACCAGAGATGGTCCGGGCCACAACAGAGAAGGTTCAGGTCATCCAGGAGCAGATGAGGACAGCTCAGAGCCGGCAGAAGTCATATGATGACAGGAGGAGGAGGCCACTAGAGTTCGAGGATGGCGACCACGTCTTCTTGCGTGTCTCACCTCGACGTGGTTTGCGGAGATTTGGCCGAGGCAGAAAGTTGTCTCCACGCTTCATCGGACCTTTCCAGGTCCTCAGCAGGATTGGCGAGGTGGATTATCGCCTGGATCTACCACCTCAGTTGCACCGGGTGCACGACGTCTTCCACGTATCTCAGCTGAGGAGATACGTGCACGACCCAACGCACATCATTGACCATGGGGAGCTAGACGTGGATGATGGGGCGACTTTTGCGGAGGTCCCAGTGGAGATAGAGGATCGACATGAGCGGGTCCTACATGGGCGATCGATTCCTCTTGTTTGTATCAGATGGCAGCACGGGAACCTCCAGGAGAGCACATGGGAGCGGGAGGCTCAGATGCGTGCTCAGTACCCACATTTGTTTCCCTAGTTTTTGATGTATCTTTACGGGGACGTAAAGCCCTGAGGTGGGAGTAATGTAAAGACCCGTAAATTTCAAAAAAAAAATCTTAATTTTCTTTGGAATTTTACAAGAGCGTAGTTTCTGACGGCACCTGATTCCGAGGCCCGGTGTGCCCAGAATCATTTTCCGAAGTTTGGCTCGGGTACGTTCAGTGAACGGACGAGCGGGTTTTTCTAACTTTTGAACCGGTGCCCGGAATCGAATTCTGAGGGCACCGATGAAATCGCAGCGCCGGTATTTTCTTAGAAACGCCTCTTCCAGAGTTGCATTTTCTCGGGTGTGGTTTTTAATTTTCGGGCTTAAAGTTAAGAAATAAAATAATTGTTCGACAAACTTTATTTTATTTCACTTAAGCCACTTGGAAGCCACTTGAAGTCACTTAAAAGCGGCTTAAGCTGAGTTGATCCGGATAGGATGCTATCCAGAAATATCCTACCCTCTTGGTAGGATATTTGTGAGGTGGGCCCCGCACGAGCCCCACCGTTTCTTTTCCGCTAAGTAACGCACCCGCGAAAACCCGTCATTATGAAAGTCAACTGACGCGTTTTCTTAATTCTTAACGCACCATTTAATTGGGCGGTTTATTTCGTGAATTAAATGGGCAGTTTCTTTCGTTGAATTAATTCTACAAATTAATGGGTCGTTACTTACCTCTTATTCATTTGTTGGCGTAATAATAAAATAAGACCAACACGACTTTTGGAGGATTACTCGTTGAGAGGTTTTTGACAGAGGTTCTTGTGCCTTCACCCTTCTTCACGAAGAAAGCAAAGAACGCGAAGAACGCGAAGAACGCCGGCCTCCGACGAAGAACGCCGAACCCGCGGAAATCGACGATGCGACGCCGTGTGCCGCGACGCCGACGTTTCCTCTCCCATGACGTTCTTCTGCGACGTTCCTTCCTCCGCGACAAAAACCTTCGATCATCCGTTGAGGTGAGGGTTTCAAATTTATTTTAAATTTTCCTTTGTGGCTTTTAATTCAGAAGGATTTAATTATTATTAATTAAATCTTTTTGTTCTTGAACCTCGGAGTTCGTCGACACGACACCCTTCCGCGACGACGCGACGCCGGATACCGCGATGACGCGACGATCCCCAATTCCGCGAAGAAACCGCGAGCGACGACTTGACGTGGTAGGGATTTTTATTTTGGAAATACCCCTTTTTTATATTCCCGTGAACATTTCTTTAAAATTAAAGAATCGAATTCATATGAACAATTTTATTTTGTTAAAATTGTTGTTTCATGTGTTGAATATAATTCTCCCGTTGTTTTTATCTAACGCGGAGGGTGCGGGCCAAACGAACACGGCCCAACAACCCTCCGCCGTTCTTCGTTGTTATGCGAATTTGGCGGGCGATGGCAAATCGTGACGCAAGGGCGTTTTGATGATCTCGCAGTGAAGAACGGGACCCGGGAGGAACAACAGCGCAGACGGGAAGGAAAACGGACCACCGGAGCAACTCCGGTGGCCCGCGGAAGCTGTCGGCAGCGCCGGCGGCCGGAGGCGGCGGCGCCTCGGCGCGCCGCCGGACGGGGCCGCCGCGGCTGAAGCCGCGTCCGTTTGTCCAGCGCGGCCCCTTCGAGGGTCGCGGCACCTCCAAACCGCGGGGGCGGCGCCCCGCGGTGTCCAGCTGCTCGGCCGCTCAGTCGAGCCGAGCCGGGCCGGTCCGACCGGCCGGACCGCACCCTGGCTGGGCCGGACCGGGTCAGATCGACCCAGTTCGGCCGACCCAGGGGGGGTCGGGCCGGGTCGGCCCGGGCCCGGACCCCCCGTCTTCGGACTGTTTTCGGTCTTTTGCCCGTAACTTGAGCTACGTGCCTCCGAAAGACACGCCGTCAGCGGAAACTCGATCCTTGGATCGAGACGGTCGTTTCGGTATATCGCACTCAAGGTTTCGGAATACTTTCAGTTCGGCCGGGTTGGTTCGTACACGAAACCAACCGGGCCCTCGGAGCGGAAACGCTCATATCTTGAGCTTCAGACGTCCGATCGACGTGTCGTCGACTTCGTTGAATTCCTCTAAGTGAGAAGGATCTTTTGGCATACTCTGCCCAAGGTTTGGACGCAGGTGGAGTACGGTCGGGTTGGTTTTACCTTAAAAAAACCAACCGGGCCCCTCGGACGAAAAAGCCAATAACTCTCAGACCGGGCGTCCGATTAATGCGCCGTCTGCGACGTTGAGTTCCTGTTGGCGATATGGAACTTTTGGATACATCAACCTCGGACTTTCTGTCAGTTGATGTATCAGCCTCTCGGCTCGTGGAGCGGACCCTCCCGAACGAGCTTGCTGTGTGCGGGAACCCTAGAGCTGGCTGCGACTGCTACTTCGACAGCGACGACCGTGCAGAGATCCTCAGTGGACTGCGACGACGACTGTGCAGAGATCCTCAGTGGACTTCCACGACGACAGTGCAGAGATTCTCAGTGGACTGCGACGACTACTGCACTCAGCGATCCTACGTGGATCAGTGCTACAAGTCATGTGTGGGCCCGATCCTGTGTGGGTCCGATCCTGTGTGGGTCAGCGCTCAGTGGTTCTGTGTGAGCCAGCGCCTACAGGTCCTGTGTGGGCCTGATCCTGTGTGGGTCTTGCGGGGGTTAGTTACCTATCAATCCTTTGTGGGTCCGATGACTTAGATGGATCAGTGATCATCTTTATCGTCATTCGAAGAAGTATACCTGTGTGAGCTGAATCTTGTGTTACTCTCCTTTGTGGATTGTGTTGAGCTATCCTATGTGGATTTACTGTTTTAATCTCCTTTGTGGATTGTGTTGAGCTATTTTGTGTGGATTTACTGTTTTACTCTCCTTTGTGGATTGTGTTGAACTATCTTGTGTGGGTATACGTATTGCTTTCCTGTGTGGACTGGGTTGTGCTTGGGCTCAAATGTTGGAGCCGAATGGGAATTGATAACTTAGGTATATGTATGGGCATATACCTAAGTCGTGTCGGATGTTACTTCGTGATTGTATATTTCCTTTGTGGATTATCCTTTGTGGATTCTGGGAGACCTTCGTGGGTCTCGGGGTCCCTACTGAGTAGCTTATACTCACCCCTGCACGGGCTATGCCCGCACTTCGTTGTGTTGGTTGCAGACGACGGAAATCGCTGATCGTGGTGGAGGCGTGCGGAGGAGGACGGTACCTGGATGTGGACCACTGGGTGGGACGTACTCGGAGCGGACGGCTGGACCGAGGAGCTGTGGAGGCTATCTGTATCCACCCTTCAGGTGGGACCTTCAGAGGACGGCTCGACGCTGCGGCTTTTCCTTTCAGTTGTTGTTTTCCCCTTTCAGTTGCACTTTACAGTTGGGGTTGTATTTCCGGCCCCTTTTACTTTCATCACAGCTTGTTACAGTTTTTACTTAGTGTTTACTTTTCCGCTTGCTTACTCTGTGGTGCTTGTTTACTTTTCAAAGGCAATGCCTTCCGTTTTTCCGGGATTTACGCCTTGGTGCTAGTCGCCAGCCCCTGGCCTATGGAAGACGGGCTTGGGGTAGTCACGACACGGGCCCCGAGGATGGGTCGTGACAGGAGGGGTGAATTGAGTAACTATAAAAATTTCTGTTAAAAAAATATTATTTTAAAAGAAATGGTTTTCCCAAAAAATAGAAACAGCCCCGTTAATCAAGGTTATACTGTTATAAGAGTTTGACTTTTGAAACAACTTCTTAGAAGATTGATTAATTCTCAGTAATCTTAATTTGTATTATTAATATTACTTTTGAAGTTATCCTAATAAGACAAATCAATTACAACTTCTTTCCAAGACTAACTATCAAAGTGAAATTAGTGTTTTCTAGATTATGCAATAAAGCAGTAAAATAGAGAAGACTAAAATTAAACAACACAGTGGATATGAAACAAGTGGTTCAATCTCAAGCCGAGACCTAATCCACTCCACTTGATGATCACCTGCCACCATGCAGTTTATATAAATAAACATTGATCCACACCCTGGATCGGGGTTAACAACAGTACACAGACTGTCCAGGTCACACATGGACCTCTTCCACAATTTTCATGGGTAAACAAAAATAATAACCAGGCCACACAGGGACCTCTTCCACTGTTTTTGTGGGTAAACAGAAGTATAAAGAGTTTGGTGTAAGGATTTAGAAATCCTCCAGTTTAGCATAGGATTTAGTGTGTATGGAAAATACAGAGTACACAAACTGATCAAGAAGTAAATAAAAGAACCACTAAGAGAGAGTAGATATGAGTTTAGAATTCTCTAGTGATTTGAAGTGCAACTCTGGACTCCTTTGATTAAACAGAAATGCTTCTGAGTCCGTCTCTGGTTTTTGTCTTGAAAACAGAGTGACGTGATTCATCTTGTGTTCTTCACGAGTTTTGATAATGTGAAGATGTTCTCTGGATTCTAGTGTACTTTGTATGTTCTTCAGCAGAGTCGGATTGCATGCCTATGAAAATGATTTCTTTGAAAATCTTGCAAAGTGTTCTTCGTGGTCGTGCTCATAGGCTTGTTTTCTGTTCAGTATCGCGCTATATTGTTGTTGGGCACTCTTCACTCTTTATCTTCAAATGCATGAGTTTTAGCCGACAGGTTCCATGTGTTTCGTACCTCGTACTATGTCTAAAAAGAAACATTAATTATTTCAGTGCATTAAAGGCATAAAATATGACCTTTAAAAATTAAATTGAAAGATGACAAAATAGTTTAAGAAACGGTGTCATAGTATGTTATGAAAATGGTGTCTTCTTCACGGTGTCTTAGTGTCACGGTGTCTGAGTGTCACAGTGTGTGAGTGTCAAAGTGTCTTTTTCATTGTGTCTGAGTGTCACGGTGTCTTGTTCACGGTGTCTTGCTTCACGGTGTCTTGCTTATGGTGTCTGGCTCACGGTGTCTGGTTTCACGGTGTCTGGCTTCATGGTGTCTGGCTTACTGTGTCAGGCTTCACGGTGTCAGGCTTCACGGTGTCTTGTACTTAGGCAAATAACTGTATTCAGACTTAAACAGTAATATGCCTGAAATGGATTGAGCTTAACCATTATAAAGCATGAGAGAACTTGAAACATAAATACACATGATTGTATATAATTTATAGGATTTAACTAGGTTGAATGAGATTTGTGATCATTAATGAGATTTGTGATCATTAAAACATGATTAGTACATGAGGAGTCCAACAGGTGTATATCCCTCATCTTTCATTTTGGATTCTTCATTCAGTAATCTGTCTTCCACCATCTTCACGGTTAGAGTTCCATCTAGAGTTTAATTGATGACTAATACAACTAGTGTGTCTCACGTCTTTGTTAAAGAACTCAACATCGGCAACAACTCATTTTCAATCATTATTTTCGTGGAATTTAATTGTTCAACAGTACCTTGGAACTCACTCATGTGCTCTCATATGTTGGTCCCCTTTTTGTACTTCAAGTTGACAAATCGGCGTATCAAATTTTTTTTGTTCTATGCGGTTGTCCTTACATACAACTTTTCTGATTTTCGTCATAGAACGGAAGCATCATGTTCGTTGGAAAATTTATGGATGATACTCTTGTCGATCCACTATCTGATTTGGGCAATTCATTTCCTGTTGAGCATGACTCACTCTGCATAAACTTACGGGGTGCTGGTTGATGTCTTATCACCAGATTTACTGCCTGTTGAAGATTCCTCCACTTGCACTACAATGGGCTTAGTGGTCTCCACTATTGGTTTCCACAATTTATTAATATACAAAAGATCCTCCATTTTGGGTTTCCAGATAGCATAATTAAAAGCGGTAAGCTTAATCATATTACCGGTATTTTATTTCATTGATTTCAGTGTGAATTTTGAAAATCTAACCATAAAAATATGTCCAGAATGGTCTAAATAGTTGGAAACGAATCCTGGATCGCTGAAAACAGACTCTGATTGGCCAAGATATATCGAAAACAGTTTCAACAGTCTAGATCGACCGATGAGGTGGTGTTGACGTGGCTCACTAGAACAGTGGCCGGAGAACGAGCTGGAAATTCACCACCAGCGTGAACAATACTATCTTCTCCGACAAGGGGGTACTGTAGCACCAAGGTTTTGACCAAAACTTTGAATGTCTCTACCTATTTTGTTTCAGCTCTGTTTTTTGATGTCGTTTGTGTCGTTGGAAGTGTCTCATTGAGATATTCATGAATCTGGCCTCAAAAAAAAATCCAACCACCTTTAATTTTTTGGTCACCAGAAAATCTCTCTACACTGTCACAGTTTCGACCCTGATGCCTCTGATACCACTTTGTTGGGGCAGCGGAGGTTCCTGACAGTGAAAAATGCACAAAGAGAACACACAGATTTACATGCTTCAGCAAGGGTGCATACGTTCACGGGAGAAAGGGGGTCATTCTTGATCATATCTCTTTGGATAAATTGTCGGAGGATGAAACAAAAGATTAGAATGGGTTTTTTTTATTACAAAACATTGTGTTTGAATCCCATCGTATAGTGGAATGAAAACCAAAAAAATCTTTGGTTGTTGGGTAGTTCATCTACCCTTGAAAATTTCCTTCTTGCCGGCTGCTTCAACGTTGGTTGCTTCAACGGTAAGTGTTTTTTATGAAGTATACATTTTATCAACACTAAAAAGAAACGTTTTATCTCTAACAACGATTACATTTTTATTAGCACTAAGAAAAGTTATGATAAAGGGATACCTGCTAAAAAACGATGATAAAGGATAGAATTTGATCAATGCATTTATTAGAGATATAAAGTTCACCTTTATCACCACTTTTAGTTAGTGGTGATAAATGTACCTATATTTATCATTGTTTTCTTAATTCTTGAATAATAAAGGGTAGCACTAATGAATGTGAATGAGTAGAAGTGTTTCTATGTATATTTACACTCTCCTAAATTATAGTTGGTGTTGTTTTTATTTTTATAGAAAATTATTGATAAATATATATATCAAAAGATCTCAAATTTTATTAATATTTTTTATCTATATTGTAATAGTAGAACTTGATAAATTGCAATTAACCAGGATCGAGCCCTGAGATTTCCTACTTTGGGTCAGTTATAAACATCCTATATTATTATTGTTACAAGATAATAAAGTGGAATTACGTGATTCTATCATTTGACCTCAAAATAAATTAGAAATAATTGCAATAAGATAAGTACACGAGTCTTGATTCAATGAATGAATTTTGGGTTTGAAGGACACTTGTCCATCCAAAACGAATGGCAGGCGTGGTTGGCGGCCTGGCTGCCCCGGTGGTCTCATCGGTCAAAAAAGGTTTATCCTTGGGGACCAAGGAATTAATGTAAGGTGGAAGCTTCGGGGTTTGCCTGTACTTATAGGGGAAAGAATACACACTGCAACTCATTTCTCCGGACCCGACAAAGATAGAAGCCGGCGGCGGCGAGAGAAGGATAGGCATGGGGTCCGGCCGCCGGATCGGGGCATGCGAGGATGGAGTTCCGCCTCCCTCCGCCGGGGAACCCACGGCCAAGCGCAGCTCCCGGAAGACCGGCCCCCCCATCCCCCTCTCCTACTTTCCCTTGGGAACCCACTACCCCCGCTTATGATTATCAACTCTGCGCAACCCATTTATATTGGTTACAATCTTTTTTTATATATATTGTCCAGTTTTTAATGAATTTCTGATATTTATGAATTACCTTCAATAAAGAATCTTGGTCATCATTTTTCCATGTTGGATACGTGTCCTATCCTTTCTGTAGGGTTTTTCTTATATTTCTCCTCTTTTCTTGACCGTTATAATAATTGAAAAAATTCACAGTTCATACTCAATTTGTACACTACCACATATCTAGGTTAGAGGATGTGGTGGCTTTTATCAGTACTAGCTGAAAGCACCGATAAAAGTCATACATTTATCAACGGTAACTAAAACAAATATTTATTTATTTATACTTATAACTATAAATAAATAATTATTTATATTATAAAAATATAATAAAAATATTTATTATATTTATAATTTTATAATTCTATATAATTATATAAATATTCATTTATTCATTGTTATAATTATAATATATATATATATATATATATATATATATTATATAATTTTATAAATATATACAATAATATTAATAAATTATTCACATTAGATATTTATCAAACGTTTTTTTAGCGCTGATAAAAATATCCATTTATCAGCGTTTTTTGAAGCATTGATAAAAATCTTACGTATTTTTATAAAAAAACCCTTTCAGATCGTCATCTTTCCCGTGCCTTTAAGCTTTCGTGGAATCGCAGTGCTGTCGCTGCCACTAGCCTTTGCCGCCGCAAGCCTTCACTACCGCTCGCCTTCGCCACCTCTCGCCTTTGCCTTCACTGCTTACCCTCACCACTCGTCGTTGCCACTCACTGTCATCGCTCGCCTTCACTGTCGCCACTCGCCTTGGACGCCCTCGTGGCTCCCTGTTGTCGTCGCTCCCAACCGACCTTGTGCCGCTCTTTATCAACAAATCATCATCGCTCTAAGGTATGAGATTATTGCTTCTCCATTTTGTAGATTCATGAATTTTTGTAGTCCTGTACTTTTTTGTTTTGGAGTATTTGAAAATGTTCTGGTTAGATCATTGATTAGTCTTGTGTATTGGGGCTCAATCAAGATGTTATGGGTGCCAGTGTAGGCTAGGAATTGAGTCTCAGGAGTGGCTCGGTTTTGAGGTTGAGTTTACTACAAATTTTCAGAAGTTGGTATGAGTGTGTATGTCATGAAAAGAGTTTGGAAATGTTTTGGAGTGAATTTGGCATATTTTTAAGTTTTAAGAGTTCTAAAAATTTGAATTAGTCAAAAACCTTGCATATGAAAAAAAATATAATACATATGTGGTCTGAATGTTATAATTTTCATATTGTCTAGTTGTGTGAAAACATTTTTCCAATTAAGTGTTGGAACTACTAAAAGTAGAGAATTCATAATTTATCTTTTGATTCTGGATGATGATGGAGTGGTGTAACCAATGCCCTTATGTAAGGGTCTCATATATAAGGGTCCCTATACATATGAGTCCCATTGTTTTTTGAAAATTTAGAGTGACAAGTTTGGTTAGGGTTTTCTAAAATAAGGATAAAATGTTTACAAGAAATATAAAGTTGTTTTAGGCCATTTTTTGTCCAGAATATAGTGAGCATGCCTTAAATTATTCTATCATTCCTATTTTCATATTCAATTGAGATATTCATTAAACATTGTTAGATCTTGATGCCATTTATTGGATGTAGAAACCATGGGTAAGACTATCATTCCTTGAGCATCTCTTCCGTGGTTTCTCTCATTGTTTTTTAGATTTAGGCAAATTAAACCCATTTGTGCCTATTTTAAAGGCTTTCTCTATTTTTCTTGATTTCAATCATGTGTGAACAAATCAACCAATGATATTAAATGAGAAGCACCCAACACGAATAAAGTAGGTGGTCCCTAAATTAACCTTCAAGGATACTCTCGTTCAATGTGCACATAATGTGTGTTTGTGTCTACCTAATGTGTGATAAAACTAAAAATTAAATAAATGGTATGTATATTAGTTTCATGTGGAAATTTTGTTATTTAGGTTATGGGGGGTCCACTAATAAAATTAAATCTTAGATCATTGGACCCTAAGAAAAACATTCCTCAGACTAATGAGAAAGGAATTATAGGAGGCAACCTGAAGGGTGATATAAGTGAATCTGTTACCATGTAATCCAAAAATATATGCCCTATGATAATCACTAAGATGAGAACATGTGGTAAAATGGGTAAGAAATGTGGTAACCCTAGTTGAATATGGATATAGAACTTTTGTTGGGAAAGTTCCAACCTCTTGAATTGAATATTGATATTTTAAGTTAGGATGGTATTCTGACCTATTTATAACTTGGTTATATTTAATTTTGAAATATGATTGAGATCTCAAATCATTTTGTGCTTACTTGGCATCTTCATTTTGGGAATTTTAGATTTGGATTGAGAGGCTGGTTCTAGGGTGGGGTGTTATTCCATCTGGGTGATAAGAAAATGGCATATTGAGATGGTTCTCGATCGGGCTCTCCTCCCACATCTTTCCATTATCATGGAGTATGCAGCAAGAAGAGAGTTATTTGAGTGGATTTATAATGGTGGAAGATTTAATGAAGATAAGGTTTTCAATTCTTCCTTTTATTCACCAATTATTCAAAAAATTTAATTATTATAATCACCTTTAACTTGATTATGTTATACTTCATTTACATAAATGATCTAACCCTTTTACAAGAAAAGTATTATTTTCTAAATTTTGTTATGTAACATCCCTGACCCGAGAGCTACTAAGCTGGTGCCCCGACCCGGGTAGTTACATGACCTCAAGCGAGCCTCCACTTGAAACCCAAGAGATACAACTTGTAGACCACCTACCTTGAATCTATTGGTGAACACACTCTCAACCGAAGCCTTAGATCCCGATTTAACACACCCTTGAAGCCTCAACCTAATTATCATTGAAAAAGATGGGTTTGAGTGCTTCAGAAGGAGATATAAGAAGAATGGGAACCCTAAACCAAAAAGAGAAGAAAGAGGGAGATTATCCTTACCTGAATCTTCAATTCGAAACCAACAGCACTCCAAACAGCCCTAATATGAGGGAGATCGATCCTTAGAAGATCTTGGGAGATTTGGTTCATTCCTAGGGTTTCAAGGGAGAAGGAGGAGGAAAATCCCGAGTTGGGTATAAAAATCCCATAATGGCATTTTTGTATTTTTTTTAAAGTTTCTAGGCCGCATGGTTTACACTACTGGAAACACGATCTTTCCCAACACTTCTATACCAACGGTTTGTAAAAACCGTTGGTATAGCTACTCTTTCCCAACGGTTCACCAAAACCGTTGGGAAAGGGTGTGTTTTTAGGCCCTTTCCCAACGGTTTTGATGAACCGTTGGGAAAAAGAAGGGAAAAATCCAGCATCCCCCACCTAAAAATACACCCACCCAGAACCTATCCCAACGGTTCTGAAAACCGTTGGGATAGGTCTATCCCAACGGTTTTGACAACCGTTGGGATATGTTCATTGATTTTTTTCCAGATCTACTAACGGAGAACATTATAGAAATCAAAAATTTAAATAATTATGATAATACATATATATATTTATGAAATTATGTTTACAAAGTGATGTTAGCCTAGTGGTTAAGTCGTTCGATTATAAACGAGGGGTCCTGGGATCAAATCCCAGCGGTGATTTTATTTTTGGAATTTATATACCAATGGTTCCATTACCGTTGGTATAGATTTCATATTACCTATACCAACGGTTTCCAAAACCGTTGGTATAGGTCTATACCAACGGTTTTCGGAGAACCGTTGGTATAGACCTATCCCAACGGCTTACTTGGCTACGGTTCTCCAAACTGTTGGTATAGGCTATACCAACGGTTTGGAGGCCTATACCAATGGTTCCAAACCGTTGGTAAAGGTTAGTTTTCCAGTAGTGTTACCTCCACAATTTTCCTAACTGTGTGCAAACCGTGCAGAGTATACTTCCTGCACTCCCTTCTCTCGAATGGTTTTCCAGACCGAGCAAAAACTATACAGATTGATACTACCTGCATGGTCTCCCCTTACATTGTTTTCCAAACCGTGCACAAACCGTGTAGATTTCCCAGAAATCCCCCTTCCCCCTTTTTCATGCCCCGAACCCCCGGAACACCCCCGAGCCTTCCCAAGGACTTGGGAAAACACTCAATTAACCAAAAGCGGGGACATAAATTGAAACATAAATAAGAACATACCTTGTAGAGAAATCTAGGATCTTACATCTCCATTACATGGTAAGAAACATGTAATGTACCATAAATTATTAGGGATTTTTTTCTTATTCATATTATGGAAATTCCAATTTCACACATTTTTTGTAGCAAATATGAATAGGGATTTTAAGTTTTTGAGCACTTTGTTGGATGAAATATTTTCATTGTGCATGATTTTTTTATTTCCTTTACCCCATCACATATTTTTCATTGCACTTTCACATGCATTTGGGGGTCAAAACTAAAAAAACATCCTTCAATTATTATGAAATTATAGTACAATAATGATGTATTTTTTTAAAATGTAGGAACTCACATTGCAACAATTTGAGGTTTCATTTTCTCAGAATGATTGAAAACACATTTTTAGTGTTTCAAAACACAAAAATGTGTGTGTGACGATCAGAACTATAGGAAATGACCTCATATTAACAAGAAATCACAGGGAAAGTGTATTTGAATTATTTGTAACATATAAGAGTAAGAAAACATCAATTAGACGTGTAGTGTGCACAAAATGTCTGAATAAGCAATTATTAAAGATTTGATAACCTTTAAAAATGTATGTCATGGATTCAATAGTAAGAAAAGGACCTATATTTAAATCAAATCATAGGAAACAAACACAAATTGATTTGTGAATTATAGGAACTGACGACATATTAATAGGAATTATCGTTTCCTTAGGATGATCACAAATGAATTTTTAGTGTCTTAAAAACCTAAAATATGAATTTAATGGTAAAATCCATAGAAAACAATATCCTAATGACATGAAATCATAGTAAAACTATCATATTATTATTTTTGATATGTTCGAGTATACTTCTCATCAATCAGACATGTATTCTACCTAAAACGACCGAGTGAGTAGTTTTCAAATGTTTAAAACCCTTTAAAAGCATGTGTTAGGGGGTCAAAACTATCCAAACAACCTTCAAATGCCATGAAATCATAATAGAAGAACCATAAAATTATTTTTGGAATGTTTGAGAAAACAAAATTTCAATCTAAGGTATCATTTTCCTGGGATGATTAGAAATACATTTTTACTGTTTTAAAACATAAAAACACGCCTTTAACAATAATATCTAAAGAGAATAGCCTTAGAATTATATGAAATAATAATAAAAGTTTATTAGTATTATTTATGATGTGTAAGAGTAGGCGACAAATCAATGGAATGTGTGGTGTGCTCGAAACAATCAAATATGTAGTTTTTAAAGGTTTGATGCCCTTTAAAACTATGCGCCATGGGTTCAAAACCACCTGGACAACTTATAAATGATATAAAATCATAGGAAAATATCCATAAAATGAATTTTTAAATGGATGAGTGGACAAGGCATCAATCAAAGGTTTTGTTTTCCCAAGATGACTCAAAAATCACTTTTATAGTTTTAAAACACTAAATTTGTGTTTAATAGTCAAATTTATAGAAAATGACCTCAGAATGAGGTGAAATCATAGGAATATTGTTTTAGTATTATTTATGACATGAGCGAGTAGATGAAACATCAGTCAAATGTACGGTCTGTCTGGAAAACCCAAATAAGCAGTTTGTAAAGGTTTGATGCGTTTTAAAAATATGCATTAGGGGTCAAAACCAAAAAAAACCAACCTTTGAATTCCATGAAATCATATGAAAAAACTGTAGATTGGTTTTTGAAATAGTGGATTAGATGGAAAATCAATCAGAGGTGTCATTATTCAAGGATTACTAGAGGTATACTTTTATTGTTTTAAAAAATGAAAACAAGAATTTAATGATCAGATCCACTAGAATAATGTGAAATCATAGGAAAACATATTAATATTATTTATGATGTGTGTGAGTAGATAAAACATCAATATAATGTGCAGTCTATTTAGAACAACTGAATAATCACTATTTAATGGTTCTACACTCTTTAAAACTTGCATCGGGGAGTCAAAGTCATCCAAATGATCTCTGAATGTCATTAAATTAGAAGAAAAAAAACCATACTGTGAATTGTGAAATGGTTGAGTAGACAAAACATCAATACAAGGTTTTGTTTTCCTAATATTACCAAAAACACACTTTTATTGTTTTAAAACACTAAAACATGCATTTAATGGTCTGATCCATCAAAAATGACCACGTAATGAGGTGAAATCCTCAGAAAACCGTTTGAATATTATTTGTGAAATGTGTGAGTAGATGGAATGTCAATTAGACATGTAGTCTATTCCAAACAAACAAATAAGTAGTTTTTAAAGGTTTAACACCCTTTAAAAATGGTTGTCAGAGGGTCAAAACCAACTGAACCACCTTCGAATTTTTTGAAATTTTATGACAAAAACCATATAGTGTTTTTTTAAATAGTGGTGTAGATGAAATATCAATATGTGGTTTCCTTTTTCAAGGATGACTAGAAACACACTTTTATTTCTTTAAAACACAAAAACAAGAATTTAACAGTCAAATCCATAGAAAATGGCCTCATAATGACATGAAATCATAAAAAACCCATCTTAGTATTATTGTTGACATGTATGAGAAGCTGAAACATCAATAAAATACGTGGTCTTCCTAAAAAGACCAAATAAACTATTTTGAAGGTTTTGTGCCCTTTAAAAATGTGCATCAAGGGGTCAAAACCAACTAAAAAGCCTCTAAATTATGTGAAATCATGTGAAAAAAATCATACATTTATTTTTAAAATGGTGGAGTATATGAAATGTCAATACGAGGATCCATTTTCCCAAGATGATCGAAAATGATATTTTATTGTTTTAAAACACCAAAACATGCGTTTAATAGTCCAATCCATAGAAAACAAACTTTAAATGACATAAAATCATTAGAAAATTTTTATAGCATTATTTTTTATGTGTACAAGAAAAGGGAATGTCAATCGGACATGCTATATGCTCAGAACAACTGAATAAGCAATTTTTAAAGGTTTGACGCTCTTTAAAAACATGATTTAGGGGGTCAAAACCTACCAAACATCCTCTAATTTCTATGATATCATAGGAAACCAAACATAAAATTATTTATGAAATTTTAGATTAGAAATAACATTAATCTGGTGTGATGTTTTCCTAGGATAACCAGAAACAAACTTTTTTTATTTTAAAACACAAAAATGTATGTTTAACGATTATATCTATTGGAAACAACCTTAGAAAGACACAAAATGATTGGAAAACTATGTTGAAAGTATTTTTTATTTGTATAAGGAGAAAAAATGTTAGTTCAATGTGTGGTGTGCTTAGAATGATTAAATAACATGTTTTTAAAGGTTTGATGCCTTTAAAAACGTGTGTCATGGGGTCAAAACAAACCGAACGACCTCCGAATTCCATGAAATCATAGGAAGACAACTGTATATTGATCTTTGAAATGTTTAGGTAAAAGGAACATCAATATGAGGTGTTGTTTTCTCAGGATGATCAGAAATACACTTTTATCGTTTTAAAACCTGAAAACATGAATTTAATGGTCAGATATATAATGAACAATCTTATAATGATGTGAAGTCATATGATAAGAATCTTAGTATTATTTGTGACATGTAAGAGTAGACATCACATTAATCAAAAGCTTTATGTGCTCAGAACAATTGAATATGTAGTTTTAAAAGGTTCGACGCCCTTTAAAAATATGTGTCAGGGGGTCAAAACCTATCGAACGACCTATGAATGATATGAAATCATAGGAAAAAAACCGTACAGTGAATTATAAAAAAAATATTTAATATATTTATTTTTGTTTCATAAGTATTTAAATATAAATATACAATTATTTATATTTATGACTATAAATAAATCTACATTTGTTTATAATTATAATTATAAATATAATAAACATATTTATTATAATTTTATAACTATTTAAATATAAATATATATTTATTTAAATAATTATAAAATTATAAAAAATATACATAATTAATATTTTTTTTAATTTCATAAGTATTTAAATATATATATATATATATTTATGACTATAAATAAATAAATAAATATATAATTATAATTATAAATATAATAAATATATTTATTATAATTTTATAATTATTTAAACACACAGATATATATATTATTTATAATTATAAATATAAATATTTGTATATATGTATAAATATTTTTATATATTTATAAATATATTTATATAATTATATATATTTATAAAATTAAAATTATTATAAATATATTTATCATGATTTTAAGTATTTATGAGAACATAATGGATTCATAAGAACATGAATGAATCTTATACATCGAGTAAAGTATAGATCATAAAAAACGAGTCATCATATAAACGTAAAACATGAATAGTAAAGAGGGTGTAATGTATATATGAAAATTCCTAATAAATACATAACATATGAACTTTAGTTATATTCACGCATCAATTGATCAAATTCATTGGAAACATATATTTATTTAAATATATATATATTTATTTATTTATAATTATAATTATAAATATACATATTTAAAAAATATTTATATATAATTATAAATATACATATTTAAAAAGTATTTATATATAATTATAAATATATATATTTATAAAGTATTTATATATAATTATAAATATATAATTATAAATATAAAAATATAATAAATATATTTATTATTTAATTAAATTTATTATATATATTTTTTAATAATTAAAAAATGTATATTAATTATAAACACGCATTTTTTATCTAATGTACACAAATAATCATTATTTTTTAATATAAATATAATAATTTTATATAAATTAATAACATTTTTTATTAAAAAAATTTATCGGTGCTGAAAATAGTGATGATAAATCTACCCTTTATCAACACTTTTTTAGCACTCATAAAAGGGTATATTTATCAGCGCTTTTTGCTAGCATTAATAAAGGTCCCCCTTTTATTAGCGCTTTCTTCTTAGCGTTGATAAAACTCATCGCATCCCTTTCCCGGATCTATGGTAGTGGTGGGTGACAAGGTTGGGTTTGTCATCTCAAGTCCTCCTCTAATAAGATACGCGCTCGTGAATAATATAGAGTGTGCATAAATACCTATATGTGATGTACTTTGTCACACCCTGATCTTTCCAAGACTTCTCCTGAGTCAGCGATGAGATTAAGATTCACCCTCGAAGCCTCACTCTAATAGATCCTGCAAGGTGACTTACATCAAAGGTATAAAAACCATTTCATGGGAGGCATTACCCTTTTTAATATAAAACTCATTAAATTAAAATTAAGGGTGAGTATGCACTATATTCAATAAGTTCCTCCTCTGTAACTCTTATGTGTAAACCAACATGAATCATATGAATGCCTCTAGGAATTAAATATAAAAACAATATAATCTAGTATATCCCAAAATTAAGTCCACATTTATCCATGTTTCACCATAATCACACTTCTCTAAAGCAAATATATAAATACAATACAAATCACACCCATGGTAAAATAGAATTCCATAAAGGGCCCCAGCAACCAGGTTCCCACCAACATCATCATGCTAGGTAATGAAAAAACCCCAAGAGAATACAATATTTCATAATATAAAATATTGATATAATACCATATCTCTGTGCAAGGGAATACAACACCCCATGATTATGGAAACTGACAAAAGGTAATATAATAAAATATGGATGTTGGGTTGCACCTGAAATCCAATACAACTGATAGAGATATACCATAAATGTTTTTTCTTCATATGTAATTTATTTGGTTCATTATACATAGTATATTTCTTGAGTTGTGTATTTTTTTCATTTATAATGTCTAATTTCTTACGTATCATTACCATGTCAAGTGATGACTAGATTTTTTATTTCAATCTTTTAACATTTTATCATTTTGTTCAGACAAAACCAAATTTATTGAAACCTTTAGAATCTTACTCTAGATTATGATCCCTAGTTTTTGAAACATTAGATTAATTTTTTGGAAATGGGAAATAAAATGATATCTGATGTTTTTTTCTAGAAGTTTGATGTAATAAAAACCAGCTAGTTTAGACTAACGAGTCCTACATGGTAAAGTTGTCACCTTTTCTTATTTGAATAATATGAACATGGTAATAAATAAAGTTCTAAGTCTTCAAGGATGATAGTGTTTTTTATTCTAAGAAAAATGAAGTTGTTTTTTGATAAAGTAATTCGCAATTTCTATCAGAATACACAATACAATTTTGCATAGAATGAAGATTTGATTACTTCAATGGTAAATGGTAATGAAATTTCTAATTTATCTATTAAAATAGAATAATATTTTCATTTCCAACATGAATTTAATTTTTTATTTAGTCATAAATTAGCTAATGATGAAAATATTAGTCATGTATATATTAATTTAATTTTATTTGGAACTATGAATATTAAGTAGAATGTGCAACAAAATTCTAAACCTAAACATATTATTTATTCAAAGTTTATTCAATCAATAATTGGATAAACTATTGGAGTATTTGAGAAAATACTTGTTCAAGATATGTATTTGGTATATCTGTTATGAATGAAAAGAAAATCATTTTTCCAAGGTACATGCTAAGTTACATGCATCACTGTTGTCACGGGAGGATGGAATTGAATTTTTACCCATATAGAAGGATTCATACTTTTCTGATTAAGAAAAATTATATAGACTTGAATGAGTGAGAATCCATCAGGTTTTATCAACACAATACCATGGGAACTGACATATTGAAGAAGACATATTTTCTTTGAAATATATCCATAAATATACTAGTACCTTTTAAGGATGGTGTTGTAGAGGTTGAATATGAGAAAGACGATAAAGAAAATGAATATGTCCCTATTACTAAAGAGGGCGAGCTTAAAGATGGTACAAAGGAAGCTAATATTGAATATATAAACACATATTTCCTTGTTTCACATGAAGAAACATTAGCTAAGGGAGAAAGAAATCATGGTTGGTGGCCTCGCTGTCCCGATTGTCTTCATTTCAAATTTCTTCAGTCAAAAAAAGTATATCCTTAGAGGTGAATACTACCATAGATCACGCTTTACCCAATATTCGGTTCTATCCATGATAAACCTAAAGCACTGATAAAAGGGTAACCTTTATCAGTGATATCTAAAAGGATTGATAAAAACTTTTAATAAAAAAATTATTAATATATATATACATATAATTATTATATTTATATTAAAAAATTAATGTTTATTTGTATAAATTATTTAAAAATGAATATATAGGTGTCGTATGTGTACATATTTATGTATTTGTATGTATGTATATATGAACATGTAGATGGGATGTACACATATATATGACATGTGGACATGTGTATGTATGACATGTACTTAAATATTTAATTATAAAATTTTAAATACATATAAATTTTTTTAAAAAGTATTTATAAAATTATAAATAAAATAAATAAATATTTTAAGAATTATAAAATTATAATAAATATA
The DNA here is from genome assembly GCA_963277665.1 of Viscum album. Taxonomy (NCBI): domain Eukaryota; kingdom Viridiplantae; phylum Streptophyta; class Magnoliopsida; order Santalales; family Viscaceae; genus Viscum; species Viscum album. Next base: position 1,525,073,503 of record OY728137.1, read on the forward strand.
TTTAAATAATAAATATATTTATTAAATTTATAATTATATAGAGTTATATATTAATATATATATATATATATATATAATTATATTTCAGTTGGGGTGGCACTTCAGTGGTAAAAACTGTAATCCTACATTGAAAAGACTAGAGTTTGAATCTTGACAAACCCCTTGGGGGATTTATGATGTAGGAGTTGATGCATACATGATACAGACAGGCGGTGATGCAAACATGATGCATGCAACTTTGCCTTGGGCCTACGGGTTATGTAATGAGTCTCACCCTACCAAAATAGAAAGACATATTTTCTTTCATAATAAAAAGCACACTTCAACCCCAAATTTTAAATATATATAATTATACAAATATATTTATTTATAATTATAAATATAAATATATATATATATTTTAAATAATTATAAAATTAAAATAAATATAATTAAATAATAAATATATTTATTATATTTATAATTACATATATTTATATATTAATAAATATATATAATTATATAAATATATATAATTATATAAATATATTAATAAATATATACAATTGTTTATAAATATATTTATTTTTTAATTATAAATATAAATATAAATATATATAAATAATTATAAAATTATAATAAATATAATTAAATAATAAATATATTCATTATAATTATAATTATTTGTAGTTATATATTAATATATACCAAAATGATCTGGGGTTAAGCCCCTTTGTTAAGAAAAATAAAAAGAGAAAACAATACATGAAAAGAAGGATGGTTTAACCAAGAATGCCCACAACGACATTACAAAACATGATAGCCAACAAGGGCCTAGAAAAGAGTGATCATCATCTACCGCATCCTCGAGAATTACCTCAACCATGTGGATGATGGCCACACCTCCATGTCTTTGTCCTCTACCAAGGCACTCATTCCTCATCAGAGGATGAAATGGAATTTTTATCACCGACACCATGGGTTTATACTCCATATTTCCATGAAAGGTCCATAAATATATTTATAATTATATAAAAGTATCTATAAAAAAATTTATTAATAATTATTAGGAAGGTTTAACTATAAAGCGTACTTCACTCTAAAAATTATTAATGAAAATTAAAATACAGAAAGAGCATCATGAAAACATGTGATGATTGACTGTCTTTTGATATTTACTATTGGTGAGTTTCACAACCACCATTGGTGGTCGGTACACCAAAAAAAACCTACTGCAACGTCTTGGGGTTTTGGAGTGGCTCGAATTCCTCACTCGTTTTGAATTTTCAGAGTTTGGTGGGTAGAACAACTCTATTCTAATTTAATGGAACCTATTTATAAAAGATTCCTTAACCAAAGACCTTGTTTTTAGATGAGTCTTAATACCCTGCAAGTGTCTTGGAGTTTTTTTGGGTTTAAGATGTGTTAGAGGCTGAAAATCCAAACTTTATGGGGTGCATAGATTGAGGTTCATAGTTTGGAAAAATTGTGTGACCTCCAAAGAAAAAACTATGCATCCCTACAGGTCTACTAGACACGATTTTGTAAACCGTGTAGAAAGGGGTGCATGATCATGAGACCATGTCTTTATTTTTCGACACAGTGCTCACACACAGTTTGGAAAATCATGCACATGAACCGTGCAAGCTTGGTGCTTGGGTAGTGGGCACCACATAGTTTGCACATGGTTTTTCAAACCATGTGGGAAAATCATGAGGCCCATTAAAAGTGTGAAAATTTTATTTCCCCTCCACATTTATTACTTATTTCTTCATTTTCTTCTTCTCCACCCACACACACGAGGATTTCTCTTCTACCATTTATTCCTCCTCTAGGGCGTGAGCTAAATTATTCATCGGGACTTTGTTTCTTGATCTGTTTGTGGTATTGGATTCATATCAGTAAGCCCTTGAATCCTCTTCCTCTATTATTATTTACTCTTTCCTTATGTAAATCTATGCAATCCAATTTACCCTATTTCTAGGGAGTTCATCTAAAACACTGATTTCTTCCAAATCGACTCAAGTAAGAGGTTGATATCAGATGAGAAGACATCTACCAATAGGTGGTAGGTGGTGCACATCTTTCTCTATGTTTTTATGAGTGTTTTTGCTATGAGGATTTGAGCATGTCGTTGTGTTGAATTAGTGAGACCTTATTAAATTATTGTTTGTCTTCTAATTAATTAAAATTATCATATGGGATTCCAATGGAAATACTTTCACAAAACTAAAAATGGTTGATGCCTAGTGAGAGGCTCGGACCTTGGGCAAAATTGGGTCAAGGTGTTTATATTTATTTAAATTTATTTTTTAAAATTAAATTTAATTGAATTATATATATTAATTTCTTGTCAGTTCCATGGGAACATGATGGGCTCGGCCCAAGGATTGAGATGGAATTGGCCATCTAGATTGAGGCTATGTAATCATCAGGATAAGGTTGGTATGAGGCATATTGGGTGATGTTGATCATTGGATGGGCGACTTGGTCGTTAGGATGAGGCGGTGATGTCGTCTGGATATGGGATAGGCTCGTACGATGTTGTATGGTGATGGACATCAGTTTGAGAGACATGATTGTAGGGGCCTGAGGTGCCAGATGGTGTGTATTAAAGAATTAATTAGTTATTTACACACACCAGTGTTGGCCGATGTGCCATTTGGAGTCATGTGAACACAGTATGACTCAGATGATGAGGTGGTTTTGATTGCTCATGTGGGAAGAGGCCTATGTTAGTTGTGTATTAAGATTATTTTTGGAGGTTATTGCTATATAAAGTAACATGGATGGTGAGGAACCATCATTTGATGGTGTTGAGACCATTGGTTGGGGGTTGAGGCTTTCCATACTTGAGGTTGTTGGAACAGAACATATTTGTGAGGATGGATATTTGTGTTCCTCAGGATGTACATTGTTTATCTGAAAATGTTTTTATTTGGAGGACATGTATCGTTTTGCCATAGGACATTGGGCTTTGAGATAACAAGGGAGTTCGAGCATGGGTTCAAGGGACCAAGTTTTGATTTTTTTGGCATTCCTTTAGGATGTTGGTTTCTTGTTTGTACATGATGTGTTAGTTGGCATGTGGTGTCAGGATACTATTACAGGAGGTGCTCGAGGGATCTCCATCTTTTTATATACCAGGGGATTCCATGGGGTATGTGATAAGGATTCTCTCCACTATGGTTTACTAACATTTTCCGAAGCAAGTGATCGTTCCCCTCTTAATATTGACCACAAGGGGAGTAGGTTATTGTTATGAATCTATGCAGTGTTTTTTCATTTATTTGTTTTAGTATACACAAACCAAATCATAGATTTCAGATATGCACACATTGTTGGTGGCCCACTGAGATTTTATCTCACACCCTATACGGGTCCTTTGGGACATGTGTAGACTTTATGGATTTTTTTTTCAGGTAAAGGTTTGGGATTAAGAGATGGATCTTAGTACTTGATTTGGCATGGGATGGTTGGAAAGGGACCTTGATGTTTCAGTGTCACCAAGAGTTTCTTTTTATTTTTCTTTTCTATATGAGCTTGCTATTATATGTATGTACTGAGGTCATCCATTGGAGAACCTTATGCTTATTGATATGTATAACCTATATTGTATGCATGTTCTATTTTAGTAGCTATAAATGGTATATTTTAATGTTAAATTCTGCAAATGTTATTGATCTTATTTATTTTTCTTTCTTCTACTGTCTATTGTGCTTCCTCCATGGGCGGGTTACTGGTCTAGGTTGTTATGGTCTTTATTTCCATTTAATTATATTTATATACACCATTATTATATCATCACTAGAGGGTATAGTCTCCCAACTATCACCTATTTACACCCTCACTGCTAGTTGGCAGCCTATGGCATTCGGGGAGGTGCGCTTAAGGCCAGTGGAACTCATCCCGAAGCACTGTTCGGGTGGTTAAACGTGTTGGGGAGTTAAAACTGGTATCAAATTAGTTTCTGTTACCTTTTTATTAGTCTTAATATTTATCCTATAGTAACCGTATATTAGGTTATTGTCAAAATTGGGTTTAGAACCCATGTTTGGGTGCCTGTAGCCCCATGCACGGGGCACAAACCAAGTTATCAGGGGTGAGAATTGATGTTCTGTTTTAATCATTTTACAGTTGGTTTGATTTCCACCTTGAGTGGTGAACTTGGAATGTGATTTTTACATATTTTGATGTGTTACCCATGTCTTAGTATGTAAAGGGAGGAGATATTGGACCCTTGGTCAAGAATAGAAATGTTTTTTTGTTATTCTTGGTTATATTTTTTGATTAGGAACATAGAATGTTTTAAATATATATCTATTTGTGCCTATGTTAAATTTATTGTTTTATGTGATATATATATATATATGTGTGTGTATGTATGGGTCTGGATCTTATAGGATAAGGCATTGATGATGATATGGGGTGATGTTGATCACCATGTTGGGTGACTAGGTCTTTGGATTGAGGCAATATGGTTTTTGAGGGTGGGTGTAGCCCAAGGAATATTTGATATCTAACTCTGATATGAGTGGGTAAGGGGACAAGAGGCCAGATGTCTTGAGACATGGTTTCCATGGGGGAGGGTAAGAATAGTGATTTCACACTTCCCGTTACTGGTTTCCCTATTTTCATTATATATACATATGTTATCTGTGTTCTTTGACCATGGTATTAGTATTTAGAGAGATTCCACCTAGACGGGATCCAATGAAGTGTCAGGAAGGTGGTGATGTGGTTCTATAAGAGCACACATAGGTTGAGACCTCCATGGGTCGGGATGATGCCCCAAATGGTTATCTAGATCATGAGCCACAAGTAAACGTTTAGGTACATGCTCCTATGAAGGTGGGTCAGCCGCCATATTTTATTTCTTTTGGGATGTTACTTTATGAGAAACTCAGAGTGATCCTAGTACGTGTCATCCATGGGATTTAAAGGGGATATTTGGGAAAAAACCCCTCTATGGAATATTTGACTCGAGAGTTCTACTCATATCTCCCTCCACTATTTAAAGGTGAGGGTGGACCACATGCGATTGAGAATTGGATCAAGTTGATGCAGATGATCTTTGAGTATCTTGAGACACCCCCAAGGAAAAGGGTGAAGCTGGATACATATATGATCAGGGTACTCGAAAAGAACTGGTGGGACATAATGTTCTAGGTAGGTAGACATGAGGGACTTTCTTGGAAGGATCTTCAGGTCAGGTTCTTCAAGCACTTCTTCCCAGAGATACTGAGGGAGGAGAGAGATCAGGAGTTCTTGAGACTTCGGAAGGGTGACATGTAAATCATGAACTATGAAATGAAGTTCACTGAGTTGTCTTGTTTCAAACCTAGTATAGTTGGTGATGACACCTAGAGGGTGAGGAGTTTCAAGGATGGTTTATGGCATGCAATCAGGGTGCAGGTAAACTTATTTAGGTTAGACTCGTTCTTATAGGCGGTTAACCAAGAGCTCATAGCCAAGGTAAATTTGAAGGATCAGTCATATTCCAACCAGTGATGGGATCAGATGATTTTAGTGGAAGAATTTTAGACCATATTAAGCGAGGTAGAGAAGAGTATCATTTGGTTGTTTTGGTCAAATACTCTATTAGACCACCTCAAACTGGGTCTTCGATTGTGTGCTTCCATTGTGGGTAGCTAGGTCATGTGTGGATGCAGTGTGATTGGGAACCAAAGGAGTTTTGAGCTTGAGAATATTTCCATAATCATGATAGGTTCTACTGGAAGCCTTTTCAGATAGCCAATAGTTAGGGATCTAGGTAGAATCAAGTTTTTGAGATCAATCTAGGGGAGGTACCAGGAGCTATCAGTCAAGAGTCTGTTGCGCACGTAGGCTGTATAAGAGACAATGAGACCCAACAGTGGGGTCAGTGGCTAGTGGCTAGGGAAGAACCATAGGGTGGGAAGGATCCAGGTAGTCGAGCATTAGTCCAGGTGCATGCTGTGGAACTATGAGGTACTGAGTAGGCTGGGGAGTTGGTTATAATTGGTGGTATGCCATGGGAATATATGTGTTTATTTTTGTTTCATTTTGGAATGGAATTTTTAGAGGAATGTATGTGTTTGGTGAATGAGGTTCATGAGGTGCACGAGATGTATTTATGGACTAACTAGACGTTGGTTAGTAGCTTGGCTTTGGTTCAAATTAATCATATATATATATGAGGTGAGTGGAACCGAGTTTTATATGTGATAATTTTTGGATGTAGGACTTGTATGAGGTGCATTGACATCTAGGAATCAATGAGATACAAGATTAAATGAGGAGAATAGGCATCTAGGCATTAGTGAGATGTTGGAATTTTTTGAGGTGCGAGGCACTGAGACTGATTTGGAGCATAAAATGAGATGTACGACCTCACAGGTGTCATGTGCGACATGGAAATAAGGTAGGCATCTGATGAGATGCAAGACATGATGGGTGATGGGTATGACATAAGAGCACCCGATGAGGTGTAAGAGTGATGATGCATCACGAGATAAATTTTGAGTGTAGTTATGTTTGATGGACCATAGATATTATTTAATCTTTGGGTTGGGATGCGACCGGGGTAAGTGACTCCTAAGGTGGGGAGCCCTTGATAGAGTTGACCTATTCTCTTGAGACCGGGGTAGTCCAAGTTAATTTTAATGAGATGGGTATGTTCAGTAACATATTCAACTTTCGTTTTATAGCTCAGGGATGAGTTATGTTAAAGTGGGGAGATTGTAACATCTCAAGTTTGTGGAGTGGGTCAAACTCCTCACTCATTTTAAATTTCTAAAGTTTAGTGGGTATAACAACTCTATTATCATTTAATAGAACTTAATTATAAGATTTTCCTTAACCTAAGAACTTTTTTTAGATGAGTCTTAATCCTTAAAATGTTCCTTGGGTTTTTCATTGGGTTTCAGATGCATTATAGGTTGAAAACCCAAACTTTACAAGATGAATAGATTGAGGTGCACCATTTAGAAAAATCATATAGCATCAAAGAGAAACTATGCATACCTCCAGGTCTATTGGAAATAGTTTGGAAAATCATGCAAGAGGGGGTGGATGACCGTGTGACTATGTCTACAATTATTTACATAGGGATCATGCATGGTTTGTAAAACCATGCATATGAACTGTGCGAGCCTGGTGCTTGGGCAGTGAGCACCACACAGTTTGCGCACGGTTTTCCAAACCATGTAAAAAAATCATGCAACCCATTAAAAATGTGAAAACTTTATTCCCCCTTTATTTATTCTTTCCTACTTTTCTTCTTCTCTTCCCATGAATGTAGGGAGGTCTCCTTTCTCGTTTCTTCCTCCTCTAGGGTGTGATGTAGATTCATCATCTGGTCTCCATTACCTAATTCATCTTTAGTGTTAGATCTGTATCGGTAATCCCTTGAATCTTATTACTTATATTTTTATTCACTCTCACCTTATAGGGAGATAAATCCATGTAATCCGATTTACCCTATTTTTAGGGTGTTCATCTAAAACATTTATTTCTTCCAAAGCAACTTGAATTAGAGGTTGATATTGGATGAGAGGATGTTTACCAACACAAGGTAAGTGGTGATCAAATTTCTTTGTGTTTTCATGATTGTTTTTGGGGTTTGAATTTGAGCTTTCCATTGTGTTGACTGATTGAGACCTTATTAAATTAATTATTTTCTTCTAATTAATGAAATTGATCACATGGGATGCCAATGGGAATGATTTCACGAGACTATAAATTGTTAAGGCCCAGTGAGAGGCTCAAAACTTGGAAAAAATTGATCTGGGGTGTGTCACATCCATGACTTATTTTAAAGGTATTTCTTCATTTAATTTCCAATTCTGATTTTTTGTGTGGTTTCCCCATAAATTTTTGGAGGATAGGGCGAGTTTTAATGATTTGGGCCAAACTATGAGCCCATTTCCAGATTTAAAAACTAATTTTATTTCTTTTACAACTCTTTCATTTTTCAACATTTTACACCCATTACACTTCCCAATTGGCATAACCTGGTATATTAAAACAACCATATCCATTTGGATCTCATAGGAATCCATAATCATGATGGATTTGTTTTTTTATTAAGGTATTGGGCCAGCCTAAAAGCTCATTTCCTACATTAATTGTTTTTTAATTGTTTAATATATCATTAAATTGTTATGTTTTTTCAGTTATTGAAACCCTCACCCTATCCCACTTACCAAAGGCCCCCATGCCCTCCTCCCACTCTTTAGAGATCATATTCATCGCGAATTAGAGAGAAATTTCTCTAGATTTCTCAAATCATTTAGATTTGAAGAGGTAAATTTTTCCTTTCGTAACTCCTTAAATTTTTACAATTTTCCCCCATTCTAGTTCCTAAATGACATTCTCATACTTATTTGAACCTCAATTTCATTTTGGGCTATTTGTAAATTCAGCTACTGGTGTAATTGGGTCATTTTATTCAAGATTTCTTCAAGTAAGTGTTTCTCTCTTTATTTCCTTCCTTCTCCTTAGTGTTTCCTTCCTCTTTCACGAAGTTCTAAAATGTATAGAAGTTAGGGTTCGTACATATGGTTTTATTTGGTGTCTTTTTGGTCAAATATTGTGGTCTAGGTCTCAGTTTCACTCCCTTGTGGTGTGGAAGTGGTGCGGTTGAAGTTTCACACAATGATTTGGAGGTTTTGACACAAAAGGTAGGTGATTCCATGTGAAAGAATTTCTTGAGATGTTATCATGCTTGAAATAATTATTTTTAATGTTTCTTATTTGATGTTAATTGTGAGAAAACTATTTTTGATGGATTTTGTTTAGAGGTTAATTTTATAGTTGCATTTTTGCTTCAGATTGGGAGTTTTATATGTGTAACTCTTTTGGTAATATTTGGGTTTATTTTATAACATATGAAAGTGGATTATTAAATGTTGTTTGGACTTCCAATTCTTCTTTGGTAGGGTTTTTGTGTACTTTTGGGCTTAAAATATGGGTTTTGAATGGTTTTTAGGTGCAAAACCTTATTATACTTCTTAAAAGTGTTTTATACAAATTGTAAATGGGTTATTGAGTTACACAAAGTGTGCAAAGGAAGTTTATATACTATTTGGGTGGGTGTATTTTTTTAAATGGTTCACTTTGAGGTGAAAGATCTGTTATGTGATTTTTACCATCTTGGAGATGTTTTATAAAATTGCTTAAAGGGTTTATCAAATTGTGAAAGAGATATGAAACATGTTGTAGGCTATTTTGGTGAGTGTGTTCACTTAAGATAGGTTTTTTAAAGGTAAAGTGGTTATTTAATATGCCAAAAAATTTTAGAGTGTTTTATAAATTCCTGAAATGTTTTATCAAATTGCAAGAAATGTGTGAAACATGTTTGTGGGATTTTTTGTGTGAGTATGATGTGAACAATGAATTTTGTTTGTGAAAGGAGTTTTATGTGACATGTATGTGGGATGTTTGGTGCGTGTGAATTGTAAGTGGTATTTTCATGTGAAAATTTTATTTCATGGCTTGTGGAACTTATTTGACCACAAGAGGGAACACCTGGATATCTAGGTGGTTGGACGTGTACTAGTATGCTAGTGATCCTGTGGGGTTTGGCCTTAGTTTCACATAGAAAATTTTGAAAATTACAACACTAACTAATTATGATAATGATGACGTTGGGGGACTACTAGGTTATGGCTATGATCCCAACTAGTGTCTTGTGTTCATGAGAATAGATATTTGTTTGGTTAATTTCACCGAGATACGAGGTACCTAGGCCCCACAATGAGCTAGTGCTCAGTGGTTAATTTTTGTTGCTTGTGTACATTATATAATTTATTCTTACCATAGGCATATGGTATGTTTTTCTGGAAAATTCAGTAGCTTTGGCATTTTATTTTAAAAGTGTTGATTCTTTAAAGTAGCTCACTTGAAAACTATTTTTATTTAAAGTTGCATCTCTTTAAAATTCTTAATAGCATCTCATGTTTATGAAAACTTGAAATCTTTTCATCTTTGAATGTTTATCACAAAGAATCCATTAGTGGTGGAATCCTACTAGGATTTGGATCACACCCTACTTACACCTTTGGGTGTAAGTCATCTTCGTTATTTTTGTCGCAGGTATGGGTACATCTTTTAGTGCCAATGGTTCGGGTTTCCATTGGTTCTTCTTGATGCAGTGTCGAGATGGATTGAGGGCGGTGCCTCTCACCATGAGGAGGCTCTTGGGATGTCCATTCTGGGTTTCTTCATTTGTTATAGTCTATGAGAATTTTTTTAAATTATGTAATTCAATTCTAAATTTTTATAAAAGACCGTTTGTTTTGAAAAATCCAGATTTGTTATATTGGATTTGTTTGTTGTTTTATATTTATAAACTTAGGTAAATCATTCCAAAACATCATTTTATGATACCTGAGAACTTGTGCCAACCCGTGGGGATCAGGAACGCCCTTCGGGAGTTGTCGCAGACCGTGTCGGGTTCCAGTTTTGATAGTGACCATATTTGGTTTGTGACAAAATGGTATCAAAGGAGGTTTGCTCTCTTGGGTCATGTTATTTGGGGAAGAGTTGGGATAGTCTAGAGTTAGGATTGTCAAGGCTTGACATTCTGATTATGAGTAGGGTTCTTGGCCAGCACACCTCGTGACGTGAATCAAGTCACCAGGGGAATTCGGGTTTTATCTAAGTCCTTTGGCTTTCTTGGGTTGATGACGATTAGGGGAAATGAAAAGAGAGTTTGGTTAATGGTCTCAGTGAGCTCGTAGGTCCTGACAAACCATGTGGAGATAGATATATTTCCCTAAAACACTCTCTGTTGGGGTGAAGTGATTGGTGTATGGCCGCCAAATATTTGTCCAAGTCACCCACTGAAACTAGTTTCCCCTCGCATTGTCTTGTGTCCTTTAGTTCTAAAATCTTGGAATTTTGGTTTTAAAGAAACAATGACTTGGTTTTAAGAAGCGTAAAGTTTTTGTGAAATGATTTTATAACAAAGAGGGAATGGTTTGATTTGTGAAATGGTAAAAATGAATTTTCAGAGTTGTTTTGAAATGGAAAATGGTGTGTTTAAAACTATTTTGAAAAGATTAACTATATTAAAGTTAGTTTTGAAAAATCACTTCCAATAAAGTTTTCTAAACTATTGAAAGGTGTTTTAATGGGATGGAATGATTTTTTGGTCATGTGTTGATCTTGGAAATGGATTTTGATTTGGTAACTAGAGATTCTTTGAAAATTTTTATGAAATTTTGGAATCTTGTTTTAAAATGAGATGAGTTGAGTTCCCAATTTAATATGGATTTAGGAAATGTTTTTTTTTCATGAAATTATAAGTGTTTTAAAATAAGATGAAATGTTTTGAAATTAATGTACATGAATTCATAGTGAGTTTTTATTGAAATATTGGTGATATTTTGAAAAGTTTCGCAAGAAGTAAATTGGGTTTTGATTTTGTGGATTGCGGTCTTGAGAAAAAAGAAGTATCAATGGAATGTTTTTGTTTTGAAAAGTGGAAGGAATTTTGGTTTTAACCTTTGGTATTTCTGTGAGAGACCACATGCATGGGGTTATATGGTATGATGGATGGTTAATTGCATGAATGGATGAGTGCTAGGATGGATATGAGGAGGGTTCCCGGTGTGGCATAGAAACATGCATGTGTGAGGCTCGAGGGTACCATTGGTGGATGTGCTAACCGCCGAACCGTTTGTTTTCAAAGAGATGATTTTAAAGGAAAACATGATATCTTGATGATAGGTTTGTAATGGTGTGTCTTATGTGTTTTTGGAAATGTTTTTATTGTGGGATGTTTTGAGTCTAAGAACCCCTCTTGTTTGAACGGTGTTTTGGGTTTGGGTTTAGTTGGTAAGGTTGGTTGAAGGGATGGTTAGTGTTCTCCTTATGAGAAATGTTTCAAGATGCCTTTATGGTGGTTCCCTTAATGTGTTTGAATCTGGTTTGTGGTATGTCTTGAACAATGGACCAACTTGGATGGGTCATTGGGTTTTCTCTTTGGATAAGGCACACCCCCATTAAGGGTTAGTGCACAACTGAAGTGCAACCTGGATTGTTTCGCTGTTTGAAGATCCTCTAATTGATCAATATAAGGAATATTTTTCTCAATATTTAGATATTGAGTCTATACCATTTCCTATCATGGTTGTGTGGATCCTCTTTTAGCGGGAGAGTGTCATAGGAGGTTGAAATAGACCTTAGTTTCTTAAGTTACCTAATTCGTCAAAGGTGACAGTAGTCTGGGGTTTTGTGTGTGGATGGTATCTAAGAGGGCCTCTGGGTCCTTCATAGTCTCTTCAAAGCTGGGGTTCATGTTAAACCACCAACGTAGTAAATATGGTCATGAGAGGCTATTATGGCCACTTTCTAGAATTGTGTGTTGTTTGGGGACTTGGCATAGGGCAACTTTTCATGTGTTGTTTCTATCAGTCGTAAGGGTAATATTCGGTGACACCTTGTGATGTCATGGGCTCATTTGACTGCAAAAGTGAAGGTTGTGCAATCTTATGAGAGTCTTTGTTTTTTCAGAAGTGTGTATCCTTTTAAAAAATCTTGTCAAACTTTGTTTAAAAGATGGTGTTTCAATATATCCTTTTCTTTTTTTGTTTCTCATATGAATAATTAGGGGGTGATGGGTGTGTGTCTTCTAAGAACTTGTTTTAGTGAAATGCCGAGTTAGGGTAAAGTGAGTTTGGAATGTGTTATTTCTTGGTGTACCCATCTGGGATTAGGGTATAGTTTTCATGTAACCTAAAGGAGAATTTCTATTATGGGGGGTTCTAAATCCTAACTGTGAGGCTAAAGATTCTTCAATCATTTCATCTCCATCCATAGGTTTCGAAGTGAATCTAGCACATAGTCAAGGTAAATCCTAGGGTCATTCATACCTTTTGTCAAAGTCCTATCCTCAATATTAAATATGGGAAAAGTTTAATCCTCTAGTGTCTTCATATTTCTTCAGTTGTTCCCATTCGGTGGAAAGAGGTGTAGGGACTCGTGTCCATGTTATCACCCAATGTAATTCTTTTCCCCCTTTGGTTTCCATTGAGTTTTTGGAGAAAGGTTTGAAATTTGGCTAGATAGGTTGATCACACAGTTTATTCATGTTTAGTAGTAACCATAACCCCAATAACCATGCAGATATAAGGATCCCCATAGTTAGCGCATGGTTTCCCAAACTGTGCGGACTAACCGTGCGTCCGTCCCAACTTTTAAATTTTGGGGTCTTTCTATGCTGACTCATGATGGTATGTTAAGATGGTTGGTTCTTATGGTGGGGAGACCCACTATGAGTCTTATGTAAGTTATTTTGGAAAGGTCTAATGAAATTCTACCCCTTGAATCAGGGAGTCTGTTCGGTCCACCCCTGTTAGTGTCGTCATTCTGTCTTGGGAAAATTTATGTTTTCTCTTATGGTGGGGAGCCCATTTGTGTCTCCTTGTACGAGTAACTCAGATTTTTCTTTGGTCTTGTTTTGGTGATAAGTAGTCTCATTTGGAGCTATATAACTACCAAAATATTCCTTGGGAAATTTTGGGATTAGAGAGTGCCTAACAGTTTAGTTAAATCTAGGTAAGTGTAACCTTTTTCTTTGTTGTTGTTCGTTTGAGTAAATTGCTCGAGTCTTGTTTGGATAGTGCTTGAGGAGTTTTATTTTGGTATAAAGTCTGAATGTGATTGAATGTTTCAGGTAATTGGTTTAAGTTTTATTTTTTGGTATTATTCCTTTTTTAATTGATCACTGGAGATGTTTTGGCCTTTGGGGACGCAACCTGGAAAAAGAGTACATCTTGGTTTATAGGTTGGGTTCGGTTTTTGCATTTGTCCTTGTTGTGGCTCTCCATGAGTGGAAATCTTTATGGTGGGGATAATTGTAACATACATGAATTATTTTAAAGTTATTTTTTCATTTAATTTATAATCTTTTTTTGGGGTTCCCATACATTTTTAGAGGAAAGGGTGAGTTTTCATGATTTCGGTCAAACTGTGATCCCATTTCCAGATTTGAAAACTAATTTTGTTTCTTTTATAACTCTTTTATTTTTCAACATTTTACACCCATTCCACTTCCCAATTGGCATCCCATGGTATATTAAAACAACCATATCTATTTGGATCTCATAGGAATCCATAATCATGATGCATTTGGTTTTTTTATTAAGGTATTGGGCCAACCCGAAAGCTCATTTCCTGCTTTAATTGTTATTTTAATTATATAATATATCATTCAATTTTTATGGTTTTTTATTGATTCTAACTCTCACACGAGCCCACTTACCCAAGATGCGCCCCCTATGCTCTCCTCCCCCCATTTGGAGCTCATATGCATCACGAATTAGGGAGAAACTTCTCTGAATTTCTCAAATTGTCCAGATTTGAAGAGGTAAATTGTTCTTTTCATAACTCCTTCAATTTTTACTCTTTTCCCCCTATTCTATTTCTTAAATGTCCTCCTCATCCTTATTAGAACCTCACTTGAATTGGTTACTATTTTTAAATTCAGATACTAGTGTAATTGGGTCATTTTATACAAGATTTCTTCAAGTAAGCGTTTCTCTCTTCATTTCTTTCCTTCTCCTTAGGGTTTCCTCCCTCTTTCATGAAGTCCTAAAATGTCCAGAAGTTAGGGTTTGTACCGAGGGTTTTATTTTGTGTCTTTTTGGTCAAATATTGTGGTCTAGGTCACAATTTCACTCCCTTGTGGTGCAGAGGTGGTGTGGTTGAAGTTTTGCACAATAAATTGGGGGTTTTGACACAAAAGGTAGGCAATTTTATGTGAAAGAATTTCTTGATGAGTTAGAATTATTGATATAATTATTTTGAATATTACTTATATGTTGTGAATTGTGCGAAAAACATTTTTGATGGAGTTTGTTAAGCAATTAATTTTATAGTTTCACTTTTGAATCAAATTGGGTGTTTTCCTTGTGTAACTCTTGTGGTAATATTTGGGTTTATTTTATAACATATGAAAGTGGTTTATTAAATGTTTTTTTGGGTTGAAAATTATTATTTGGTAGGGTCTTGGTGTGATTTTTGGCTTAAAAGAGGAGTTTTGAATGGTTTTTAGGTGCAAAACCATGTTATACTTCTTTAAAGTGTTTTATGAAAATTGTAAATGGGTTATTGAATTACACAAAGTGTGAAAAATAATTTTATGTGCTATTTGGGTGGGTGTATTTTTTCTAAAATCTTCCACTTTGTGGTGAAAGGGATATTATGTGATGTTTACCATCTTGGAAATGTTTTATAAAATTGCTTAAAGGATTTATCGAATTGTGAAAGAGATATAAAACATGTTGTGGGATCTTTTTGTGAGTGCGTTCACTTAAGATAGGTTTTTGAAAAGTAAAGTGGTGATTTAAGATGCCAAACATTTTTAGAGTGTTTTATAAATTCTTGAAATGTTTTATCAAATTGCAAGAAATGTGAGAAACACATTTATGGGCAGTTTTGTGTGAGAATGATCTTAAAAATGATTTTTTTTGTGAATGGAGTTTTATGTGACATGTATGTGGTATGTTTGGTGTGTGTGTGACTTGGAAGGGGTATTTTAATTTGGAAATTGTTTTTCATGGCTTGCAGAACTTGTTTGAGCATAAGAGGGAACACCTAGGTATCTTGGTGGTTGGATGTGTACTAGTATGCTAGTGATCCTGTGGAGTTTGACCTCAGTTTCATGTAGAAAGTTTTGACAATGACATCACTAACTAAACTATGATGATGATGATGTTGGGGGAATACTATGTTTTGAGTATGATTTCTACTAGTGGATCGTGTGCACGAGAATGAATATTTGTTTGGTTACTTTCACCGAGATACATGGTACCTAGGACCCACAATGTGTTAGTACCTAGTGGTTTTTCCCATTGGTTGTGCTCATTAGACACTTTATGCTTACCATTGTCATATGGTATGTTTGGCTGGAAAATTCAGTAGCTTTGACATTCTATTTTAAAAGTGTTGATTCTATAAAGTAGCCCACTTGAAAACTATTTTAATTTAAATTTTCATCTCTTTAAAATTCTTAATAGCATCTCATGTTTATGAAAACTTGAAAGATTTTCGTATTTGAATTCTTATCACACGGAATCCATTAGTGGTGGAATCCTACCGGGCTTTGGCTCACATCCTAATTACACCATTGTATGTAAGTAGACTTCGTTATTTTTTTCGTAGGTATGGGTACAACTTTTAGTGCCAATGGTTCGTGTTTCCATCGGTCCTTCTTGGTGAAGTGTTATGGAGATGGCTTGAGGGTGGTGCCACTCGCCATGAGGAGGTTCATGGGATGTTCATTTTGGGTTTCTTCATTTGTTATAGTCTTTGATAATTGTTTTAAATTATGTAATGCAATTCTGAATTTTTATAAAAGACAGTTTTGTTTGAAAAATACAGATTTGTTATATAGGATTTGTTTGTTGTTTTATGTTTATAAACTTGGGTAAATCATTACAAAACGTCATTTTATGATACTCAGGAACTTGTGCCAGCCCATGGGGATCAGGAATGCCCTTCGGGCCTTGTCGTGGACCGTGTCAAGTGTCGGTTTTGATGGCAACCAGATTCGGTTTGTGACAGGGTGTTTATATTTATTTAAATTGAATAATTTTAATTAAATTGAATTTAATTATATGTATGAATTTATTTCGAGTTACATGGGAATGTGATGGGATTATCTTGAATATTGCGATGGAATTGGACATCTATATTGAGGTGATGTAATCATTAGGATGAGCTTGGCATAAGGAATGTTGGGTAATATTTATCACCGAATGGGAAACTTGGTCGTCATGATGAGGCAACGATGTCATCAGGATAAGGGTAAGGATTATGTGATGTTGGATAAGGATGGCTATCAATTTTATCGATATGGTCTGAGGGGAATGAGGTTTCAGATGGTGTGGATTAGGGACTTAATTGATGATTGTTGCTCACCCGTATTGTCTGATACACCATTTAGATTGGTGTTCACATAGTAGGACTTGGATGTTGAGGGAGTTTTGACCGCTCATGTGGGTAGATGCCTCTATTAGTTGCATATTAAGATGATATTTGGAGGTTATTTTCATATAAATCCATGGGGATGGTGAGGATACATTGGTTGATGGTGTTGAGACCATTGGTTTGTGGGATAAATCTCACCGTACTTGAGGATGTTAGGTCGGGACATATTTGGGAGGATAGATATTTTTTTCCTAAGGATATTAGCTTTTGAGTTGACTATGTTGTTATTTAAGGGACGGGTATCGTTGTGCCTTAGGAAATCAAACTTTGAGCTGACGGGGGCTTTCAAGTAGGGGTCTGAGGGACCATGTTTTAATTTTTGGGTGTGCCTTCAGGACATCAGTTTTGGGTTTATACATGAGGTGTCAGTTAGCATGTGGTACCAAGATACTATTGCATGAGGTTCCTAAGGGATATCTATCTTAATATACATCAGAGGATTCCTTGGGATATATGATAAGATATTCTCCACTATAGTTTATTAGTGTTGGCTGAAGCATGTGATCACTCCATTGTGGATAATGAGCACAAGGGGAGCGGGTTATTGTTATGCATTTCTGGAGTGTAGTTTCATTTATTTGTTTTAGTATAAAACTACTAAATCATATATGTCATATAGGAACATGTTGGCGATGGACTATTGAGATTATTTCTCACACCATACATAGGCCCTTCAGGATGCATGTATACTTTACAGTTTTGCATTCAAGTAAACATTTAGGCTTAGGAGCTAGATCTTAGTACTTGAGTTGGCATGGGATGGATAGAAAGGGACCTTGAGGTTCTTGTTTCACCTCGAGTTTCCTTTAGTTTTTATTTTCTTTATCAGCATGCTATTATATGTACGTACTAAGGTCAGCCATTAGAGACCCTTCTACTTATTTATATGTATGACCTATGTTATATGCATGTCCAGTTTTAGTAGCTATATATGGTATGTTGTAATGTTAAATTCTATAAATTGTATTGAGTTTGTTTATTTTTATTACTTATACGGTCTATTGTGCTTCCTCCATGGGTAAGTTACTGGTCCAGGTCATTATGGTCTTTCTTTCCACTGAATTATATTTATATTGTAACACCCCAAGATTTTGTGAAATATATTTATTTCGAATTAATTTAATCTTTTTGATATTTTTCATATCACATAACACTAAAAATAGTTTTATGTTAAAGCACTATGTTTGGTTTTGGTTATACACAACACCAAGTTATCATGCACTACATGCAACATAATTTTTAACATGACCTACATAGAACACCAAGGTTAGAATACCTTACATGTAATATTGACTTTCCTCAATGGCTTACGTAACATGCAAGACTGAGTGTTACCAAACTGCAATATTTTATTAAAAATATTATTATTTTATATAATAAGATATAAAATAGCCATTAAGATGATAGTTATGAATATTATTAACAAAATTATAAAAATACATGGTTGAATTAATTATTTAAAAATGAATCATAAATGAATATAAGAACCAATTGAATATAAAGTGAATGTTTTTATAGAAAACTATTTTTATACTCACAGAGCTATTTTATCCTGATAAATTAAATTAATTACAATTATTGAGTTATATTAATGTAATATATATATTATATATCCAATAATATATTTTTTATATTAATATAATATATTTTATAAACATTAGATATGAACAAACCTGATTTCATATATAAAAACCTATATTTTTATTAAGATGCTTTTACTATCTTTTAATGGTGAACCTATTTTAAATAAAATTTTTGGACGTTTTATAAATATTATATGTAAAAATAAAATTAATATTTGAAATTTAAACATAAAAATTAGTTTTTTTTTAAATTTTTGGTATCTTTTCTATGAAGTTTCATATTTTAATGAATAGTAAAAAATACTAAATTTTAATTGAAAACTGTTTTTCATAAAATTTATTTATATAGTTAAATTATATTTTTAATTGTTATTAAAGTTTAATTAGATTAATTTTTTATCAATTAATCTAATTTAGGTCATTATAATAAATTTCAATTTGAAATTTGGAATAAAAACTTAGAAAATGTTTGGTTATTTTTACTTTAAAAACATGTATTGTCATCTCGTCTATGAGATTAAATTTAAATTAATTTCTTCCAATTATATGATTTCAATTTTGAAAAATGGATTAATTATTTGGAATCATAATAATTTATAATTTATAATAATTTTAAATCATTTATTGACCAAAAATATTTGTGGAAGTAATTAAAATCAATTACAATGATTAATGTAAAAATTAAGCTTAATAAGGTACTAAACCTTAATATTATGGGTTTAAATGATCCATAAAATTGTCCAAGAGACATTTTATGGAAATATATAGGCATTATACTAACTTTTATATAATTTTTTCCATTATTGGATCTACTTGAGATGGGAAATACGTGGGTGGAATTTCTTTTCCCAAAAATTACAAGAGTGCCACTCCTCCTCCACTATTAAAAGGCCTCCTATCCTCCAACATCCTAACACTCTCATTCCAATTTGTTTCGTACAAGATCTTAATAGTACACTTAAAAAATCCCTAACTTACTACTTTAATCCTCCCTTTGGTCAGAAAGCAATCCATAGAATCCCTTTGCTGAAAACCAAAAGGAGTTACCCAAAGAAGAGGTAACATCCTTCCTCAAGCTCCTTTATTTTATTTTATTTCTCCACCACCTCATATATACTTATTACATGATTATATAATAACAAAAGTATCCTAAATATACTTATATGTTGTTATATTAAGGTTTTATCTAAACTTACACACACTTCCATCTAATGGTTAACAAATACACTATTTATGTGTACGATGAACTACCACCTCACGAAATGATGATTGCCCATTCTTCCTTTATCGCCTCTCATGGTGGTTATTATGATAGATAATATGTTTATATATAATATATATTATATTTATATTACATTTAATATTATTTAATTCTTTTAAAATATATATATTTATACTTTCCATTTTGTGTAAATATGATAATTTCGTTTGAGGAAGGGTAGACAACTGCCCCCTCAAAGCGATGTAATTCATTCACACACAACATGGAATGTATTAAAGATGAGTTTAGTAAAATTATTTTATATATATAATATAATAATTTTATTTAAATAGTTATAAATATACATAGATATATACTTATATGTCATTTACTCTCTTTCTTTCAATATGACAATAAAATAGAAACAATGTTCATGCGTATATATGACCTACCGTCTCCATGAATGATGTATTAATTTTCATAATTTTATATCCTATATATTATTATAATAAAATATAATGAATATAAATTATATTTATATCACGTTTTACATTCTATAAATCATTATATAAGTATAGTTTCCGAAGATATAATAAATTAAGACACATGCGAAGAATAAAGAAGATATTACCTAAAATGAAACCTTAACATAGAATTTTTAACAACAGGGTAATATAAGGTCATAATAAAACTATATAGGGTATTATATATAAGAATATTATTTTATAAAATATGTATAATAAACTTACATTTATTATATAGGAAGCTTGATTGAGTACAATGAGAGTCAAGGCACAAGGTAAGAGAATTTCATCCCACTTTTTATTTCCATGTGATACATGACTTATTCACCACTAACTTAATTTTTGTGGTGTATATAATGCACATGAATGTATTATATGAATCTTATAGTTAAATTTATGGGTATTTAAATAACCATTTTATGATATTTATTTCATGGGGTTTAAGTTTCAAAAGTTACCAAATCATTAAAGTAATTATGTCTTAATTTGTCTTCTTTGAGACACATGCCATGTTATGCACCTATATTTTTATACGAGTTGTATATAATAGATATGAAATTTTATATAATGAATCTTATTCTTATGATAGTATTTTAAGCTTTATTTACTTTAATTTTCTTTCATGGAGAGTTTGATCCCAAGTTACTATGTGGTAAGAGTTTATTGAAACAATCTCATCGTTTATCAGGATTGTTTATGATTATACTTCCATTGATAAAATATTATGATCCATATCTCAAGAACTATATTAAATTATCTTACCATCTGAATATTCATTTTATATCCATGTTATAGTACCATTTTTCACTCTTTAGTATTTATGATAATTAAGAAAATATTTTTATGAAAATATGGCTATATCTTTCCATTCGGTCCGAAATCTATGTTCTTTCAAAACCATGATTTCTAAAAATGATTTAAAAAATTATTTAATTTTATCCTATGATGTTAAATGAATTTTCTACCCATGTTATACCTTTTAGAAAATGGTTTTATAATGAATGTTCTTATCATTTTTTGATCAAGACACTTTTATGATCTTTTAAGGTAAAAAAAGAATGTCTGGCATGTACTGACATACCCAACATCATGATTGTAATTTACATGAAGATTAAATTATAAGTATAAAAGTGTATCTTCAAGGAGAAATAATGTTTTCCTAATATTCTATACATTCATTATTTTTAAAATTATTTTCAGTGAAATGGGTTTGAAAATAATTTTTTGGTTATCAATGCTTCGTTTAAAAATTTTCAAAGATATTTATAAAGAAAAATATTTTTAAAAATATTTTATGTTTAAAAAATATATTTTAAAAATTTTCATGAATTATTTATAATTTTTCAAATTATTCTCAAAGACATGGTTTTCAAAATGTTTTCCATATCCTTTTATATGTTTTCAAGGAAAATGGGTTTTAAAACATTTTCAAGCTCTCTTTATATGTTTAAAAAGAAAAAGGTTTCCAAAAGGTTTTCAAATCATTCTTTACAAACATTAAAGTTAATTTTAAGGAATAAGGTTTTCAAAAGGTATATGTTTTTAGGATCCCTTTTCAAATAATAAAGGATATTTTCCTCAAGAAATGTTTTTAAAAGATATTTCAAAATTATTTCACATCTAAGATAACATCCAACAATGTTACTCATGAATTTCTAGGAAATGGTTGAAAGGTTCCATTCATGTTTTACGTTTTTATGGAATGATGTTTATGAAAACCTATTACTCTTTAATGGGTTATATGTTTACAAAACTCATTCCCCTTTCATGAGTTATATGCTTACGAAACTCGTTCCTATTTCATGGGTTATATGTTTATAAAACTCATTCCTCTTTAACAAGTTGTATTTTTGTGAAAATCACTCCTTTTTCATGAGTTATATGTTTATGAAATTCATTACTCTTTCATGAGTTATATGTTTATGAAACTCATTCCCCTTCCATGGGTTATATGCTTATGGAACCAGTTTCACTTCCATAGGTTATAATATGATAAATTCTTATGAAACCTGCTTCCTTTCATGGGATATTCTAGGATGAAATGATTATGAATCTATACATTTACCATAGGTTATGATATGATTAAATATTTATGATACCCATTTCATTTAATAGGTTATGATATGATGTTTATTAAACCCATATATTTTTATGGTTCATGGTATGATACAAGTCTTATTATCTTGTGGCACAAGTATGTATGATTTTATCATGTGAATGGTGGGACCTATATCTCCCTACAATGAATTGGGTAGTGATAAATGATCTCAAAGGGTACATGGGAGGGAATCCTAATCCTGAAATAATAGGGTACATGGGATGAAATCCCAATCCCAAAGCAAGGGAGTACATAGAATGACATCCGAAGCCCGAAACAAGAGGGTAAAAGAGATGAAATCCCAAGCCTAAAATAGGTACATAGGTGGTTATCCCAAGACTAACATGTTACAAAGGTCTTGGTATATAGACTTTACATAGGATTTTTATATTCTTATGTGTATACCAAAACTCCATGTCTTATTTCTATTTTATGATTTCATGTATTATGTTCTTTATTTCATTATGATTCATTCCTTATGAACTACCAATATTTATGCCATGATTCATGTTTATGATATTTTATATGAAGGTTACGGTCTTCTAATGCTATGATCACATTTTCATACCCCTATGATCATGTTTGTGCTTACATGTATCCCTTGTTTAACCTTACTGAGAATCTAATCTCACCAACTTTTATGTTTCTCTCCCTAGGTTATAAATATATGTATTATGTATGATACGTCTAAGAAGGGTGATAGTCATGAAGAACCTAATAAGAGATAACATAGCTCTCTTATGTACTAGTGTTAATGTTTACATGTTTCCAAAGGCACTAAACTAATATGGTCTTTGGGAATCTATTTTTTAATGCATTAAGTATTCTGAAAAAATGATGCAATGTCTATGTATGTTAAGAATTAGTTTTTATAGTTGTTATCAGAGAAATTGTTTAGTCAAGCTTTGGAAACTAAGATGATAAAACTTTAGTGATATCCCTAGGTATATTTCTGAAGATATGTCTTGGTATGTATATTAGGTTAAGTAAATGTTTAGGAAGATTTACTGGAATTTTGGTAAAGGATAGAGTGAGTGGTTTACTAGAAATAAATCCTTGTATAGATACTATAAGTGCATATGGCTCTAACACAGGTGTACCTATGGGTAATAACTCCGATAAGGTGTGTCGAGTCTGACTTGGTGTAACCTAGTACACGAAAATGGGTCTTGCTGCATACCTCATTTGACACTCTCAGGAGATATGCTTTGGAAATTCAAAAACACTTTAAGAACCATCAGTAATGATTTAAATAGAATAAAAAAATATGAATAATCTAGGATAAACATAAGGTATTTTCAATTGAAAAGTATTTGTTTGGATTTTTGTACCCTATATGTAAATTTTTATGATTATGTGGTTTCCTTCTATGATATGTGTTTCTCACACTATGCTTTATGGTTTTAGTCAATCAATAGAACTTGAGGGAACATTGTTAACATTGAATGTTTCAGATGTGGAAATTAGGGGCATTATAAAAATTTATTTCCCAAGTGGAAACATCATCAGTAAGGTGGTATGATTATTGGTTATACTTCTGAAGATAAAGAGACCATAAACAACATGTTAAAGGTATATGATGTTCTTAAAGTATTGTTTAAATTAAACATAAGAAGCCTAATTAGATTGAGGTTTAGGAACCTTAAGACATGATTCATATTTCATATTCTAAGAAAGATGTATTAAGGAATTAGTTGATGAAGCTAGAGTAATGGTTTAAGAATAAAGTTGTATGAATGAAGTATTTATGTTTTGGAATTCAATGATTATGTAATATGAATCATGAAATTTATAAGTATATTCAGAATAAGTTTTCATTAAGGATTTAAAGGGGTATGTTGAATAGTGATATTTTTATTAAGCGAAGGTAACCCTTAATGTGATCAAGATGTTGAAAAAATTATGTTTATATTGGATAAAGAGATGATTGATTTGGATAAAGTAAACTTTATAGCATTGATTACCATGGATCTGATTACCGATTTGTTCAAAAACTGGTCTATGTTATCATGGATGAATTTTAAAACTTCTTGGATTTGAGGGATGTATCCAGTAACCTTTGGAAAAAGAAGAATACATGTTTTCCAAAATTATTTATGGTAATTCAGGTTATTACCATGTTTCAAGAGAAAATACGATGAGGGTATTCACATGTTTGGAATGTGACAACTGAGAGATACTTTGGGATATATGGGGGACAATGTTATGTTGATTTAGTGTGATTATTTCCAATGTTTTGGATTTTAATCATTCATAAGGGTTATAAAGTAAACCATTTATGGAATTTTTAAGTGAAAACTTCAGATAAATCTTGTGAGATTAAAGAATTATCACACCTATTGAGGATTATTTCATATTGGATAACCTTATCTTGAAAACTTGTGTTGATGGTAACTGAAGAGAAATGGGATGACTTATCATCGATCTCATGATCTATTAGTACTTTAGTAAAGAAAAATTCTCCTTCATTTATTAGGGTAAGATATGAAGTGTAAATATATCAAGACATGACCAAAGGGTAAATTTTTACTTATGAAAGGGAATGAAATAAAGTAAGTATAACTTATCATGAAAATTATTCAACCTTAGGGAAAGGATCTTGAAACTAAAAAGGTTATCCTAGTGTCTTATTTTTTGATGAATCAAATAGTCCCTTAGATAATCGTAGATTTATGGCTCTGTGATTGTTAACTTTATTCAGAAAAAGTTCTCCATCACTCTCCTCCAGAACTTGATTATTAGATTTCTCTTCCATATCCACGTTTTCACTTTCCACTAATGTTCTCCTATATGGAAACCCAGCTATGTGTTACTATGGAAACTGTTATGGTTCCATATTTCTTTTTAAAAGGATGTTTTAGTGTTCATTTTTACAATGTGGGTTTCTATTAAAAGAACTTAAAAGTATTAAAACTTTGATATCCAAAAATAATTTCATGGGAGAAATTTATTTTAATGGGGGTATAATGTCACACCTTGAGATTTTGTGAAATATTTTTTTCCAAATTAATTTAATATTTTTGATATTCTTCATTTCACGCAACACTAAAAATATTTTTTATATTAAATCACTATTTTTGGATTGTGTTATGTGAAAAAAAAAGTTATCATGAACTATATAAAACATAATGTTTAACAATATATGTCACGACCCGTCCTCGGGGCCCATGCCGTGACTACCCAAAGCCCGCCTTCCATAGGCCAAGGGCTGGCGACTAGCACCAAAGGCGTAAATCCCGATAACTGAGAAGACATTGCCTTTATAAAAGTAAACAAAACACCACAGAGTACAAGCGGAAGTAAAACACTAAGTACAAAGAGAAGTGATGAAAGGTAAATGGGCTAGAATACAAACCCAAATGAAAGTACAACTACAACTGAACAAAGTACAACAGCTGGAAGAACGGAAGTGGCTCCTGGGTCGTCCTCCTTGGATCCTACCTGAAGGGTAGGTACAGATGGCGCAGCTCCTAGATCGTCCACCACGGATCCCACCTGAAGGGTAGGTACAGATAGCCTCCACAACGCTCTCGCCCATCAACCTCCTCCGAGTGTCGTCTCGTCATGAAGTCCACCTCAGGATACTGAATCGTCATGTGGTCCACATCTGGGTACCGTTCAGTCCTCGATCACTCAGCCTCCGTCAGCACTGCCCGTCGTCTGCAACAAACACAACGAGGTGGGAGCATAACCCGTGCAGGGGTGAGTATAACGATACTCAGTAGGGACCCCAAGACCCTCAAGGTCTTACTAAAACCAACATGGATAACCACAAAGAAGATCTCAAAAGATAACCTCTACTTAGGTATATGCCCATGCATATACCTAAGTTATCAAGTAACTCATCTCAATCATGAGGAAACACAAAGATTATGAAATCAACGGATAACCACTACCCAGGTATATGCCCATACATATACCTAAGTTATCAAGTAACCCATCTCAATCATGAGGAAACACAAAGGTTATAGACTCAGCTCAAACCAGGATTTTCATTATCGAAACCGTAACTACTGAAGAGCCCCGTCTCTGGAGTGTACAATGGTCCTGTCACGACTCCGAGGTACTTCTCACTAATCCAAGTCTATGGGGTTCTCCTCCTATCGAGTACCGTGGGTCTGCTGCCAAATACTGGGCGCTCCATCCGCTGTGGGTCTTCTGCCAAATACTGGGCGCTCCCCCTAATAGCCTATAGCGGTACTCCTCCGGTCGAGTACCGCAGGTTTGCTGCCAACTACCAGGCGCTCCGTCCACCGTGGGTCTGCCGCCAAATACTGGGCGCTCCGTCCACTGGGCTAGTCGAATCACTCCAAGTCGAGTTGGTCAAGCAGTCGTCAGGTCTCAGTCGTCTACACGGTCTCCGTACTCCGTATGCTCATATCCGTGAGGGACCGCTCCACGAGCTACTGGTCAATACTCCAAGTATCACAAAGTCCCACGAAGATGTATCTCAAAGGACCGCCTCGTCATAAGGGTCTCAATGCAACAGACGGCGCGTCAATCGGACGCCCGGTCTGGGAGTTATTAGCCTTTTCGTCCAAGGGGCCCGGTTGGTTTCGAGTGCGAACCAACTCGGCCGTATCTCAACTGTACCCTGAACTCTCATAGGGTATACTCAAAGGGACCGTTTCTCCATGTGATCACCAACGCCGCTGACGGTTCGTCAAACGGACGTCCAGTCTGAAGATAACAGATTTTCCGTTCCAAGGGCCCGGTTGGATTTTGAGTACAATCCAACCCAGCCACTATCCAACAGCAACCAAAACTCAGGCGAAGTATGCCAAAAGTTCCGTCTCATCAAGAGGAATTCAACGAGACAGACGACGCGTCAATCAGACGCCCGGTCTGTGAGTTATTGGCTTTTTCGTTCTAGGGGCCCGGTTGGTTTCGTGAGTGAACCAACCCAAACGCACTCTGATGGAATCCAAACCTCGAGCGGAGTAAGCCAAAAGATCTATCTCACTTAGAGGAATCCATGAAAGTCGACGGTACGTCAATCGGACGTCCGGAGCTCAAGATATAAGCATTTCCGCTATGAGGGCCCGGTTGGTTTCGTATCCAAACCAACCTGGCCGAACCCAAAGTATTCTGAAACCTTGAGTTTAATATAATGAAACGACCGTCTCGATTCAAGGATCGCATCGCCGCTGACAGTGCATCGATCGGAGGTCTACAGCTCAAGATATGGGCGAAAGACCGAAAAGGGTCCAAAAACGGGGGTTTCGGGCCCGGACCGACCCGGCCCAAGACCCCCTGGGTCGGCCCGGCGGGGCGTGGCCCAGCCTGGGCGCGGCTTGGCCCGACGTCCTGGTTCGGCGGCCCGGCTACCAAGCGCGCTGGCGCGCGGCGCCAGCTGGCTCAGCCGAACGGCCGAGCCGTTCGGTTATGCGGGGGGGCGCGCTGCCCCCCGCCGTTCGGAAACCGTGGCCCCAATTTAGGGGTCTCTCAGCTGGCCAGCCAAGGGTTTTTACCCCCGGGTCTTTCCCTGTCTGGCCGGCCCGCCCTGGCCGGCCGGTTCTTGCTCCATGGGACCGGCGTCGGCCGGTCCCCTCCTTGCTCCGACGCCGGCGGCCCGTCTCCGGCCGCCAGTCACCCTGCTTCGTCACGACCCGGAACCGGCCGTGACCTTGGTCGACTGGTGCAGCGCGACGGCGCCGTGCTCTTCCACCGCGGCCCCGCTCTGGCCCCGGTGTCTTCGGGTTTCTCCGACACGGCGCGACGGCGTCGTGTCCTTGTTCGTTTCCACGGTGCGGCGCGACGGCGCCGCACATTCCTTGTCGCACGATCACACGCGGTGCGACGACACCGCGCCATACTCGTTTCAAACCACAAAGAAACAAACACACAGATAAGGGAGGAGGGTCGGCCGTGTTTGTGCGGTCCGGCCCCCTCTCGTTAATCGATATCATTTGGTCGTATTTTCACAAAGAACGACAAAGTGGTAAACACGAAAAAAATAATTAAATAACCCCTACCTTGAGCGTAGCTAGAACGGGGGCTCGCTACGGAAAACGACGTCGTGAGGTGAAGCTCCGTATGTTGACGGAGAACGTCCGAGGAGGAAGTGGCGTCTCCTTTTCTTTGACAAGGGAAGAAGATCGAAAGAGGGTGCATCGTCGATCTTCGGAAAAAGGGGTCACACCCCGGCTGCGGAGAGGAGAAGAGACGACACGTCGATCTCTTCTTACGGTGACAACGTTCTTCGTCGAAGTCTTGGTGTTCTTCGTGATGAAGATGAAAACACCCAAGAGCTCTCTCATCAATTGTCCACACACAACAACCAACCAAAATAAAATAAGTCTCATCCTTATTTTATTAACTCATGCCACAATTCAAAAATTCAAAACTTAATTTAATTAATTGAATTTGTGAGTTGGCATACTTAAAGAGAGGAGAGGAAAAGTCACCCAAATTATAGGGAAGTTTAAATGTTAAAAGTGTTACACAACTTAAGTGGGGGAGTTAAGGAAATTGAAAAGGTGGGGCTCGTGTGGGCCCCGCCTTACCTTTAATACACTCAAGAGAAATTAACAATCAGTGGGTCCCACCCTAACTCCTACACCTAGGTTTTAACAGATGGAAAAGAGAAATAAAATTCTTAACGAAATTTTATTTCACTCACACTTAATCCACAAAATTAAACAAATCATAACGAGCAAACACAACTCTAGAAAAGGAGTTCCTAAGAAATTACCGGCGCTGCGGTTTCATCGGTGCCCTCAGAATTCGATTCCAAGAACTGGTTCAAAAGTTAGAATTTCCCGCTCGTTCGTTCACTGAACATACCCGAGCTAAACTTCAGATAGAAATTCCGGACACACCGGGCCTCGGAATCCAGTGCCGTCAGAAACTGCGTTCTTGTAAAATCCCAAAGAAAATTAAGAAAAAATTTCCCTTCAATTTTACGGGTCTTTACATTACTCCCACCTCAGGGCTTTACATCCCTGTAAAGCTTTAACACTAACTAGGGATACAAAAGCGGTACTAAGCACGCATCTGAGCCTTCCGCTCCCATGTGCTTACCTAGAGATTCTCATACTGCCAAAGAAAGTGCACCTGAGGAATCGACCTTCCTCATAGGATCCGCTCCTATCGATCCTCGATCCCCACTGGAACCTCCGTGAAAGTAACCCCATCGCCATCGTCCAGCTTCTCATGGTCGATGATATGCGAAGGGTCGAGCACGTATCTCCTCAGTTGAGATACTTGGAAAACATCGTGCACCTGGTGCAACTGAGGTGGATGGGTCAAGCGGTAAACCACCTCGCCTACCCAGCTGAGGACCCAGAAAGGTCCGTTGAACCTCGAAGATAACTTTCCGCCTTGGCCACATCTTCGTAAACCTCGTCTAGGTGAGACCCGTATAAGGACGTGATCGTCATCCTCAAACTCTAGAGGTCTCCAATTCCTGTTAGAACTGAAACTCAAAACGACCGTTGCCACGCGGGTAAGGTTGACCGACTCAAGAGTGATCGGTCTCACCCTCCTGTGCATGATTTTATCTTGTGCTAACTGGGGTTTCCTTTTCACTGACCAAGGAAAACCCATCCCGACGTCGTAGTTAAACTACAACCTTATTGCCTAATACCGTCAATTTGAGTATGAAGAGTTATTGCCCATTCCATACTCAAACTAACGTCGTAAGGCCTCGACGCTGCCACCAAGAGATTCCAACCGAAACTCTCGCCTCGAGGGTTTGATCACACCTTCGACGTAAGTGTGATTATCGAGTCTCCTCCCAAGGTATCTCCAGATGTGAGGGTCAAGTCCACGACTTACCGGAAACTCTAGGTTTGGAACAAGATTTGTGAAAGCAAGGAATGATTCATATCGACGTCTGTTACCACAGAAGCTATTAATGGACACAGACTATCCCTTGAATCATTTTTAGAGCCATTGGGTCACACTCCTTGACCGCATGCAGCCGCACTCTTCTTCCGCCCTCCAGCTCCCTGAGCCTGGCGGGGATAACTAAGGCGGGTGGTTGTTGCATGTTAAGATTCACACCACCTCATGCTGCTCTCCTAGCTCTGCCTCCACGTCTGCTACTCCGCAGACTCATCTCTCCTTAAAGCTTCCTCTTCTTGAAACTCTTAACATGCTCGAGTCTCTAAGACTGGCAACAGTTTCCTGTTTCTTACTGCACTGTGCAGTCTTCATCCGCTCCTGGATGATCTGCACCTTCTTTGCCTACGATCTGAAAGAGCTGATAAAATTTCTCCTTTGCCGAAAAGAGAAACTCGGTGTCATCCCCTAGATGAACCACGCCCATTGCCTAATACAGTCAATCATGACATGAATGATGTATTCATGCCATGGATGACGTCGTAAGGCCTCGACGTAACTACCAAAAGATCCAACCGTCACTCTCACCTCCAAGGGTCGAGTCACGCTGTCGGCATCAGTGTGAGGTCACTAGGTCTCCTCTAGTAGAAATCTCGAAAGTGAGGGTCAAGTAAACAGTTTTAACCGGGACCTCTCAGTTTCAACCAAACAAAAAGACAGGAAAGAAAACATCACAAAGATAAGTGTCTTTTTATTATTGCAACTCATAGTACAAAGACACGAATACAACATCAACATGGAACTAGAAGTACAAGGGATGAATCCACTAGTTCATCTCCTGTCCACCTTCTCCCGGAGCTCTACTACCTTTTCCATTGCTCGGCTTTTTCTCAAGCACCAGCCGCTGCTTCTGTCTCGGCGGCTCCTCCAACACCCGCAGATCAACTGTACGAGGAGTCGGACAGTCACGTGCCAGGTGACCCTTCATGCCACATTCATAACACTTCCTGCTTCTTGTACGACTAGATCTAGTCCTCTTGGACCTCGGCATCATCTGTCTACTACCCACAGATGACTCGGTTACTGATCGAAAAACACGAGGCAAAGGCAGCAGCTTCTGAATACGCTCGGGGTGTAGAGCTACTGGCACAAACTCCACCCGGAAGATGGTCTCGAAGTCTTCCCATGCGAAGGTCATCCCGTCGCAAAACTGGAACAAGTGGATCCACCACCTGCCTGCTGCTTCCTGAAGAAGGCTGGCAGAAAAGATCACCATGAAGTCTGCCGGAGTCCCCACTAGCCTGAAGACTCTCACCACAGCCTCCATCCAATCCTCAGCCGCCTGCGGGTCCGTCTCTCCCCATAACCTGGGTGGCCTCTGGCGCTGGAACTCGTGTAGCGCGCTCAACTGGCGTGCATCGCCTACTGCTGGGGATGGTGGCATCGGTGGCCCAACGTATGGTAGTACCGCTGGTGCCTCTACTGGTGCCTCTACTGCAAGAGGGCCCTGTACCGAAGCCTCGTCGCTCGGCAGGCTGTCAGTATGCACATCCCTCTAGGCTCTAGCTGGTCATCCGTGAAAAGGCATCCTGAAAGAATCAACGTGACACGGTCAAACGATTATACCTGGTGAGCTGACCTGGTTTGAGCTGACTTTTAAAAACTTCTGGAAACACACACGCAATCAGTGTTTTCGTGCACAAAGTCTGAAATCAGTTGTCGGGGTCCTGGTGTATGGATACGTCGGCCACCCGCACCAACACTGGACTCCCTGAACTGAAAACCACACTCGGTACTTTAACACTATTGCTTCATAGAAAGAAAACATCAAAGTTATAAGTTCTTCGGTAGAACCGACTGCTCTGATACCAATTTGTCACGACCCATCCTCAGGGCCCGTACCGTGACTATCCCAAGCCCGCCTTCCATAGGCCAGGGGCTGGCGACTAGCACCAAAGGCGTAAATCCCGATAACTAGGAAGGCATTTCCTTTATAAAAGTAAACAAAACACCACGGAGTACAAGCGGAAGTAAAACACTAAGTACAAAGAGAAGTGCTGAAAGGTAAATGGGCCAGAATACAAACCCAAATGAAAGTACAACTACAACTGAACAAAGTACAACAACTGGAAGAACGGAAGTGTCTCCTGGGTCGTCCTCCTCGGATCCTACCTGAAGGGTAGGTACAGATGGCGCAGCTCCTGGATCGTCCACCACGGATCCTACCTGAAGGGTAGGTATAGATAGCCTCCACAACGCTCTTCCCCATCAACCTCCTCCGAGTGTCATCTCGCCGTGAAGTCCAACTCTGAATACTGACTCGTCATGTGGTCCACATCCGGGTACCGTCCAGTCCTCGATCCCTCGGCCTCCGTCAGCACTGCCCGTCGTCTGCAACAAACACAACGAGGTGCGGGCATAGCCCGTGTAGGGGTGAGTATAATGATACTCAGTAGGGACCCCGAGACCATCAAGGTCTCACTAAAAACAACATGGATAACCACAAAGAAGATCTCAACAGATAACCTATACTTATGTATATGCCCATGCATATACCTAAGTTATCAAGTAACTCATCTCAATCATGAGGTAACACAAAGATTATGAAATCAACGGATAACCACTACCCAGGTATATTCCCATACATATACCTAAGTTATCAAGTAACCCATCTCAATCATGAGGAAACACAAAAGTCATAAACTCAGATCAAACCAAGATTTTCATTATCGAAACCGTAACTGCTGAAGAGCCCCGTCTCTGGAGTGTACAGTGGTCCTGTCACGACTCCGAGGTACTTCTCAGTAATCCATGTCTCTGAGATACTCCTCCTGTCGAGTACCGCAGGTCTGCTGCCAAATACTGGGTGCTCCGTCCGCTGTGGGTCTGCCGCCAAATACCGGGCACTCCTCCTAATATCCTACAGAGGTACTCCTCCGGTCTAGTACTACGGGTCTGCTACCAACTACCAGGCACTCCATCCGTCGTGGGTCTACTGCCAAATACCAGGCGCTCTGTCCACTGGGCTAGTCGACTCACTCCAAGTCGAGTCGGTCAAGCAGTCGTCAGGTCTCAGTCGTCTACACGGTCTCCGTACTCCGTATGCTCATCTCTGGGAGGGACCAATCCACGAGCTACTGGTCAATACTCCAAGTATCACAAAGTCCCATGAAGATGTATCTCAAAGGACCGCCTCGTCATAAGGGTCTCAACACAACAGATGGCGCGTCAATCGGACGCCCGGTCTGGGAGTTATTAGCCTTTTCGTCCCAGGGGACCGGTTGGTTTCGAGTGCGAACCAACTCGGCTGTATCTCAACTGTATCCTGAAATCTCATAGGGTATAATCAAAGGGACCGTTTCTCCACGTGATCACCAATGCCACTGACGGTTCATCAAATAGACGTCCAGTCTGAAGATAACAGTTTTTCCGTTCCAAGGGCCCGGTTGGATTTTAGGTACAATCCAACCCGTCCACTATCCAACAGCAACCAAAACTCGGGCGAAGTATGCCAAAAGTTCCGTCTCATCAAGAGCAATTCAAGGAGACAGACAGCGCGTCAATCGGACGCCCTGGTCTGCGAGTTATTGGCGTTTTCGTTCTAGGGGCCCGGTTGGTTTCGTGAGAGAACCAACCCGACCGCATACCGAAGGCATCCAAACCTCGAGCGGAGTAAGCCAAAAGATCCGTCTCACTTAAAGGAATCCATGAAAGTCGATGGTACGTCAATCGGACGTCCGGAGCTCAAGATATAAGCGTTTCCGCTCCGAGGGCCCGGTTGGTTTCGTATCCGAACCAACCCGGCTGAACCCAAAGTATTCCGAAACCTTGAGTGTAATATACCGAAACGACCGTCTCGATCGAAGGATCGCATCACCGCTGACGGTGCATCGATAAGAGGTCTACATCTCAAGATATGGGCGAAAGACAGAAAAGGGCCCGAAAATGGGGGTTTCGGGCCCGGACCGACCCGGCCCGAGACCCCCTGGGTCGGCTCGAACCGGGTCGGCCCGGCGGGGCGCGGCCCGACCTGGGAGCGGCCCGACCCGGTCCGGCGGCCCGGCTACCCGGCGTGCTGGCGCGCGGCGCCAGTTGGCTCGGCCGAATGGCCGAGCCATTTGGTTATGCGAGGGGGCGCGCTGCCTCCCGCCATTCGGAAACCGCGGCCCCAGTTAAGGGGCCGCTCAGCTGGCCAGCCGGGGGTGTTGTCCCCTGGCTCTTTCCCTGTCCGGCCGGCCGGCCCTGGCCGGCCGGTTCTTGCTCCACGGGACCGGCGTCGGCCGGTCCCCTCCTTGCTCCGACGCTGGCGGCCCGTATCCGGCCGCCGGTCACCCTGCTTCGCTGCGGCCCGGAACCGGCCGCGGCCTTGGTCGACCGGTGCGGTGCGACGACGCCGTGCTCTTCCACCGCGGCCCCGCTCTGGCCACGGTGTCTTCGGGTTTCTCCGACGCGGCACGACGACGTCGTGTCCTTGTTCGTTTCCACGGCGCGGCGCGACGGCGCCACACATTCCTTGTCGCACGATCACACGCGGTGCGACGACACCGCGCCATACTCGTTTCAAACCACAAAGAAACAAACACACGGATAAGGGAGGAGGGTCGGCCATGTTTGTGCGGTCCGTCCCCCTCTCGTTAATCGATAGCATTTGGTCGTATTTTCACGAAGAACGACAAAGTGGTAAACACGAACAAAATAATTAAATAACCCCTACCTTGAGCGTAGCTAGAACGGGGGTTCGCTGCAGAAAACGACGTCGCGAGGTGAAGCTCCGTATGTTGACGGAGAACGTCCGAGGAGGAAGTGGCATCTCCTTTTCTTGGAGACGGGAAGAAGATCGAAAGAGGGTGTGTCGTCGATCTTCGGAAAATGGGGTCACACCCCGGCTGCGGAGAGGAGAAGAGATGGCACGTCGATCTCTTCTTACGGTGACGACGTTCTTCATCGAAGTCTTGGTGTTCTTCCTAATGAAGATGAAAACACCCAAGAGCTCTCTCCTCAATTGTCCACACACAACAACCAACCAAAATAAAATAAGGCTCATCCTTATTTTATTAACTCATGCTACAATTCAAAAATTCAAAACTTAATTTAATTAATTGAATTGGTGAGTTGGCATACCTAAAGAGAGGAGAGGAAAAGTCACCCAAATTAAAGGGAATTTTAAAAGTTAAAAGTGTTACACAACTTAAGTGGGGGGAGTTAAGGAAATTGAAAAGGTGGGGCTCATGTGGGCCCCACCTTAACTTTAATCCACTCAAGAGAAACTAACAATCAGTGGGTCCCACCCTAACTCCTACACCTAGGTTCTAACACATCGAAAAGAGAAATAAAATTCTTAACGAAATTTTATTTCACTCACACTTAATCCACAAAATTAAACAACTCATAAAGAGCAAACACAACTCTAGAAAAGGTGTTCCTAAGCAATTACTGGCGCTGTGGTTTCATCGGTACCCTCGGAATTCGATTCTGAGCACCGGTTCAAAAGTTAGAATTTCCCGCTCGTTCGTTCACTGAATGTACCCGAGCTAAACTTCAGATAGAAATTTCGGACACACCGGGCCTCGTAATCCAGTGCCGTCAGAAACTGCGTTCTTGTAAAATCCCAAAGAAAATTAAGAAAAAAAATTCCTTGAATTTAATGGGTCTTTACATTATATACATGGATCATTGAGGATAGCGTACATTACATGAAAGATTGACTTTCCTTGATGGATTGCGTTAAATGAAAGACTGAGTGTTACCAAACTCTAATATATTATTAAAAATATTATTATTTAAAATAATAAGATATAACCTAGATATAATGTTTATTTTTATGACTAGGATTAACTAAATTATGAAAACACATGGTTTAATTCATTATTTAGAAATTAATTATAAATGAATATAAGAACCAATTGAATATAAAGTGAATGTTTTTATAAAAAACTATTTTTATAATCATAAAGCTGTTTTATCCTAATAAATTAAATTATTTATATTTTTTGAGTAATATTAATGTAATATATATATATATATATTATATACAAAAAATTATTATTTTTATATTAATCTAATATATTTGATAAACATTAGATATGAACAAACCCAATTTCACACATCAAAACCTATTTTTTTATTAAGACGCTTTTACTGCCTTTTAATAGAGAACCTATTTTAAATCCAATTTTTGGATATTTTATAAAGTTAATACATCAAAATAAACTTAATATTTTAAATAATAACATAAAAATTATATTAGGGTGAATTTTTGGTATAATTTTGTGACGTTTTATATTTTTATGAATAGTGAAAAATACTGAATTTTAATTCAAAAATGACTTTTAATCTAATTTATTTATAGGGATAAATTATATTTTTAATTAGTTTTAAAGTTTAATTAGATTAATTTTTATATTAATTAATCCAATTTAGTTTATTAGAATCAATTTATCCTTAAAATTGGGTATAAAAACTTAGGAAAATTTTGGATGTTTTTACTTTAAAAACCTACATTGTCATCTCATTTTCGGGATTAAATTTAAATTAATTCCTAACAAAAATTTGATTTGAATTTGAGAAAATGAATTCCATATTATTAATAATAATAATTTATAATTTATATTAAGTTCAACTTAGTTTTTTACAAAAAATATTAGTGAAAGTAATTAAAATTAATTACAATGATTAAGGTAAAATTAAACTTAATCAGAGAAAAAAACATATTATATTAAGGAAAAAAATGACCTATGAACTTATCCAAAATAAATATTTTGGCCATATATTGACCATATATTCAATTTTATTGAATTTGGTCTATTATTTGAACCACTAGACCTGGGAAAATGTGGGTGGAATTCCTTTTCCCAAAATTTACAAGAGTTCCACTCCTCCATTATAAAAGGTATCATATCCTCCCAATTCCTTACACCTCTCAAGCCACATAGGTTAGGCCATGATCTGACTAATACACTTACTAAAATCCACTCTTACTCCTTTAATCCTCCCTTTTGGATGAAATAAATCTATGGAATCCCTTTGGTGAAAACCAAAAGAAGTTTCCCAAATAAGAGGTAACATCCTTCCTCAAGCTCTTTTATTTTATTTTCATTCTACACCACCTCAAAATTACTTATTACATGAATATATAATAAAAAATATCCTCAATATAATGATATGTTTTCATATTAATTTTTATACCTAAACATACACACACTTTCATCTAATGGGTAACAAACATACCGTTTATGTGTATAGTGAACTACTACCTTATGAAACGACGATTGTTTGATCTTCTTTTACCACCTCTCATGGTAAAAATTATGATACAAAAAATATTTATATATAATATATATGATATTTATAATTTATTTAATATTTTTAATTATTTTACAATACATATCTTTTTACTTTCCAATTTGTGTAAATACAATAATTTTGTTTGAGGAAGTGTGAACTACCGCCCCCTCAAAGCGATGTGATTTGTTTACACAATACATATAATGTATTAATGATGATCTTATTAAACTTATATGATATATATTATATAATCATTATACTGGAATAATTATACACTCACAAAAACACACATATATATACTTATATGTCATTTACTCTCTTTGTTTCAATAAGACAATAAAATAGAAACATCGTTCATGCGTACATACGACCTACCATATCCATGAACAATGTATTCCATTTCATATTTATATATCATATAGATTATTATAATGAAAATATACTGAATATAAATGATATTTATATCATTTTTATATTCTGGAAATAATGATATAAGTATAAAGATAAAATATATAGCAAATTAAGACACATGCGATGAACAAAGTGGGTATTACCCGAAGTGAAACTGTAACATAGAATTGTTAACAAGCGGGTAATATAAGGTAATAATAAAGAAATATATGGTATTAGATATAATAATATGAATCAGTAAAATATTTATAATAAACTTACATTTATTATATAGGAAGCTTGTATGAGTATGAAGAGAGTCATGAAACATGGTAAGGGAATTTCATCTCACTTTTTATTTCCGTGAGATAAATGCCTCATTCACCACTAACTTATTTTGTGTGGTGTATATACTTAACATGAATGTACTATATTAATCTTATACTTAAATTTATGGGTATTTAAATAACCATTTTATGATATTTCATTCTTGGGGTTTAAGTTTCAAAAGTTACCAAATTGGTAAAGTAATTTTGACTGAATTTTCCTTCTTTGAGACACATGCCATGTTATGCTTCTATATTTTTATATGAGGTGTTTATACTTACTTTTACTTTTTATATCATGAATATCCTTATTTTTATTGTTTTTTAATATTCATATAATATCATTTTCTTACATGGAGAGTATGATCACAAGTTATATTGTTGTAAGAGTTTATTGAAACTATCTCATCATTTATAGGGATTGTTTATGATTATGCTACCATTGATGAAATATTATGATCCTATCTCAAAAACTCTCATGAAATTTCTTACCCTCTGGATATGCATATTATATCCATGTAATGGTACCATTTTCTACTCTTTGGTACGTAATATAATTAAGATTTTTAATGAAAATATGGCTATATCTTTCATTTCTGTTGGAAATCCATGTTCTTTCAAAACCGTGATTTATAAAAATGATTTCAAAAATGATTTAATTTTATATTGTGATGTTAAGGTAAATTTATAATCATTTTATACCTTTTAAAAAACAGTTTTATAAGGAATCTTCTTGTCATTTTCCAATTAAGACACTTTCCTGAACTTCTAAGGTAAAAAGGAATGTTCGGTATGTACAGACATATCCTCTGTCATGACTGTCATTTCCATGAATATTCCATTACATGTATACAAGTTTATTTTTAAGGATTTTCTCTCTCTTAATATTCTAGACATTCGTTGTTTTTTAATTGGTTTTCACTAAAAAACGTTTTCAAAATTGTTTTGTGGTTATCAATGCTCCCATCAAAAGTTTTCAAAGATATTTATAAAGAAAAAGGTTTTCAAAATTTTTTTATGTTTAAAAAATATATTTTAAACATTTTCAAGCCTTATTTATAAGTTTTAAATGTATTTTCAAAGAAATGGTTTACAAAACGTTTTCAATATACTTTTATAAGTTTTCAAGGAAAATGATTTTCAAAAAGTTTTCAAGCTCGCTTTATATGTTTACAAAGAAAAAGGTTTCCAAAAGGTTTTTAAAGATTTAATTATATGATTTCAAGTTAATCTTAAATAGAAAGTTTTTCAAAAGGTTTTATGTTTTAATGATCCTTTTTCAAATAATAAAGTATATTTTCATCACGAAATGTTTTTAAATGATATTTCAAAATCATTTCACATCTAAGTTAAAATCTATAGATATTACTAATTCTTTTCTAGGAAATGGTACAAAGGTTTCATTCATGGTTTATAGTTTGATGTCATGATGTTTATGAAAACCCATTACTCTTTCATGGGTTATATGTTTATGAAACTCATTCCTATTTCAAAAGTTATATTTTATGAAACTTGTTCCTCTTTCATGAATTATATTTTTATAAAACTCATTCCCCTTTCATGATTTATATGTTTATGAAACTCATTCCTCTTTCATGAGTTATATGTTTATGAAACTCATACATATTTCATTAGTTATATTTTTATGAAAATCATTCCTCTTCAATAGGTTATATGCTTATGGAACCCAATTTACTTCAATTGGTTATACTATAATAAATGCCTACGAAGCCCGCTTCCTTTCATGAGTTATTATAGGTTGAAATGATTATAAAACCTATACATTTTCCATAGGTTATTATATGATTAAATGTTTATGATACCAATTTCATTTGATGGGTTATGATATGATGTTTATGAAACCCATATCTTTTTATGGTTCATGGAATGATGAAAGTTTTAATATCTTGTGTCACATGTATGTATGATTTTATCATGTGATGAGTGAGACCTATATCTATCTACAATGTATTGGGTAATGATAAATGAGCTCAAAGGGTACACGGGAGGGCATCTCAAGCCTGAAAAAAGAGGGTATATGGGGGGGATCCGAAGCTCGAAACAAGAGGGTACATGGGAGGACATCTGAAGATCGAAACAAGAGGGTACATGAGATGGAATCCCAAGACTAAATCAATTACATAGGTGATCATCCCAAGAATAATATGTTATGAAGGTCATGGTATACAACCTTAACATAGGGTTTTTATATGCTTATGAGTATTCCATAATTCCATGTCTTATTCTTATATTATGATTTCCTGGATTGTGTTCTTTTTTTCTTTATGATTCATGCCTTATGAAATACCAAGATTTATTACATGATTCATGTTTATGGTATTTTATATACAGGGTATGGTCTTCTAATGTTATGATCACATTCTCATACCCCTATGCTCATATTTATGCTTACATGTCTCCCTTTTTTACCCTTACTAAGCATCTGAGATCACCCCTTTTTATGTTTCCATCACTAGGTTATGAAGATATATATTATGTAAGATATTTCTAAGAAAGGATCTAGTCATGAAGAACTTAATGGGAGATAATGTAGCTCACTTATGTACCAGTGTTTATGTTTTCATGTTTCCAAAGGCACTAATCTAATACGGTCTTTCAGCATCTGTTTTTTGTAATGTATTAAGTATTGAAAAATAGTGGTGTAATGTATATGTACATTAATAAAAGGTTATAATAATTATGGGATATAATAATATCACCACCATAGGGTATAGTCTACCCACTGTCACATTATTACAACCTCTCCACTAGTCGGTAGCCTTTAGCATTTGCGGAGGTTCACTTAAGTCTGGTGTTACTTAACCTGAAGCACTATTTAGGTGGATAAACGGATTAGGGTGCTACACCTACATATCACACCCCACCCACCTAGCCTCACGCACCCCCATCCTCTCCCTCACCCTTGTCAGACCCACCCCCTCACTATACCTATTGTCGGAGCTTCCACTACTCCCCCTCGGCTCGCGCACCCTCTCCTTCTTCCCTATCTTATCCATCACCCTCACTACACATAGTAAAGGAGCACCCACCACCCATTAGTGTGTCCTATCCCGTACTCGATCATTGCACTCCCTTCTAGAGCCATCACCGTCCCTCTATGCCACCACCCCTGATCTGACCACCACCTTTTCCTATGCACATTTTTATGTCTTCAAGGTGAGATTGTCTCAGCCACTACTACATATTTGGGTTTATTCAGCATTGGATTTTGGCAGCACTAGCAAAAGTGTGGATAAAATAAAACCTTTATCATATCTTTTTCTAGAGCCGATAAAGGATATATTTATCATAGCTAGTTAAAGCGCAGATAAAACTAAAGTGATCATCCACTCAAGTCCTACATCAAACTTGTGGATGTTCAGTCGCTTCATTTTATATGATTTCGTGGAATCCCCACATTAGAAGCTTGCTTTGGGGATGAGTTCCCGCATACACTCTCCAAACATCTAAATGGTCTCGTGCCTACCCACACGACCCCTATAGGCCTTGGCTCACCCTCTTCTCATCACAGTCCACTCTCCACTGGCCCCCTCAGGTGTTGGCCCACCTTTTACTCTTCATGGTCCACCCTTCCCTTTTGTGGGCTAGCTATGTTAGTTATTTTTTTATAATTAAAATCTTATTTATTATATAAATATATATAAAAATATATATGAATATATTATATATTAATGTATTAAAATTTTTTTCTATTAATTTTTGTTTGATTAATTTTTTAATATTTTTTAATATTTATTTATTTTTTATAATTAAATTATTATTTCATATATAAAAATATACATCGATATATATAAAAATGTATTGATATATATAAAAATATATTGATATATTAAAAATATCTTGATATATATTAAATATTATTATTTATTGAAATATATATATATATATATATTAATATATATTGACATATATTAATAATAGCATATTAATCATTTAATTATATATATAACATTGAATTTAATATATATATATATATATATATTAAGAAATAATATATTAATTATTTAATTAAAAATTAATAAATTACAAAATATTATAAATTTATATATATATATATACATTGAAAAGGTGGGGGAAAAACCCCTTTATTAAAAAGCAAGAAAATAATGAAATCATAAAATGGGGTTATACATGGCGAGATTGCCCACATTAGTGAATAATCAAATGCCCAAATTTTTTTATAATTA
Source organism: Viscum album (assembly GCA_963277665.1). Taxonomy (NCBI): domain Eukaryota; kingdom Viridiplantae; phylum Streptophyta; class Magnoliopsida; order Santalales; family Viscaceae; genus Viscum; species Viscum album. The sequence goes on from OY728137.1 coordinate 1,525,115,861, forward strand.
AATTTATTAAATTTAATATATATATATACATATATATATATAACAATAAATAGTATATAATTATATAATTAGTATATTAAAAATTTTAAAAATTTATTCATTTTTATTAATTATAAACATTATGAACATTATATTAACTATATATATAATTAAATCTCACTCATTTTTAATATGCATTCATTTAATATTATTTATTCATTGATAATGTTAAGTGTGTGTTTACTTTTTTTTTATAATTTATAGATTTTAAATATTTATTCATTTAATATTTTTTTATAATTTATTCATTTTATGGTTTTTATACATAATTATTCATTATTATATTTAATATTTTTGTAATTTATTTATTTTAAAATTTTTATTATTCAATATTTTTATAATTTTATCAATTTATAATATTTATTTATACATGTTTGTTCATTAAAATTTAATGTGTTTAATATGGCTGTAATTTATATAATTAATATGTATCCATTTCCATTTTAACATATATATATATATATATATATATATATATTCATTTTTAATTTTTTTAAATTATCTATATAGTTATTAACAATCATTCATTTATCAAAATTATTCACACTTATTACTATTTATTATATTAATAGACATTACATATTATATAATTTCATTGTTCAATCTAACATATATCAGACATGTATATATATATACACACACATTAGTTTCACACACACAAATTTTTATGTAATTAATGAAATCTTATATATAAACACACACACACACCTAATATTTATGTAATTTATTCAAAATTTTACATTCATTTTAGAATTTCATTTAGTAATATAATATATTTAATATATTATGTTTTTAATCGGTAAATTTTATTTATTTATTTTTAGTATTATTTCAGTTGGTATTACTTATTCGTTTTTAATATTTTTTTTTGAATTTGACAATTTTATAATATTTATTTATACATATTAATTTACTATGTTTTAATATTTTCAATATGCATTCATATTCACTTCAATATATATATATATATATGAATGTTTTAATTTTTTAGTAATATGTATAACTAATTAAACTTATCTATTTTTTAATATTTTTAAAATCTACTAATTTTTAATTATTCTATTTCACTCATTTTTAACATTCATGCATTTAAGATTATATATTCATTAAAAATTTTAAAAATATATTTGTAAATAAATGTTCATAAATAAATATATTTACATATATATGTTTACTATATTTATAAAATTATATATTTTTAATTATAAATAATTAAATATATTTTTTATAAATTTATTTATATATTTATAAATAAATACTTATATATTTAAATAACTATAAAATTATAATAAATATATTTAAATAATGAATATATTTACTATATCTATATTTATATTTATATTTATTATATATATATATAATTATATAAATATATTTATAATTATATAGCGGAGGCGAGGGTTCGAGAGTGGCACTCCAATGGCAATTATGATGCTTGGATTTAGGGTTATTTTATCATGTTGATCCCTCACTTTCTTAAGTCTGTTCTTTTGGACAGTGGTGAGGATGTTGATGGCATTCATCAAGTTGTGGCGGATAATCATAGAGCTCGATGGGATGATCCCAAGGTGGCTAGGGTGACTGGGGAGTTTTCTTACTGATTATTGATGGTTGGCTTAGATCTACTCAGAGCTCGGAGGGATGTTGTGATGATGACCAGAGTGGCCAGTGCACTTTGTTTTTTGGCAGTAATAGATGTTTTAGTGGTGAACAGAGAGAAAAATGCATTTTGACCTATGATGACTCGGGCGTTGCCTTCAATTCCTGCTGCTTGATATAGGATTGATGGGGTTTCAGTTGTTGGAGGGAATTCAGGTTATGCCCCTAACCGAAGGGATGATCTATTTCAAAATCCACTAGTGGTGTTTACAGATTCTTATAATTGTAGGATCCTTAAAAAAGGATCATCGACCCATGTTGAAGCTAATCATGAAGCCTTTTTGAAATGTATAACTTTGGGTATAAAATTTCTAATTGGTAGGGTTGTTCTTCCCAAAAGACTGAAGCTATAGAGGCTTGAAGATCTTGTTCGTAGGATCTCCTTTTTGCGGGGTTTTTTTGTATTGGAAGTGTATTTCGTTAGGTAGAGGTTTCTTTCACTACTTATTTCAATTGAATGAAGCTAGAATCTATGTGTGGTCCTCTAGTTCATTACTTTTGAAGTCAAAAATGATTTATCTCCATGAATGGATGATGGATTTTAATGTTTCAAGGGTAAAGAATTTTTTTTCACAGGTATGGATCAGGTTGCATGACCTCAATTTTATTTTATGGCATCCAAAAATCTTGCATGATATTACTGCTACCATTGGCATTCTGATTCTCTTGGATAAGAAGACAGAGCATGTAAGGTATGGACACTTTGCGAGAATGCTAGTTTAAATTTATTTTATTTCCATTATTATTAGTAATGTTACTCTAAATAATTCCACTTATGATATACAAATTAGTGTTGAGTATGATAATTATCCCAAGTTCTATCAAAATTTAAAATATGTTGGTCACCTGGACACGAAATTCAAGAGGAATGGTTGTGACTTTTGTGGTTTGAAGGAGAATTATTTAAAGGGATGTGATGGTAATGGAAAAATGAATTCATCAAGGCTGAATTGGCAGTTAGAACCTATGCATCCTAGGAGGAATCCAACAAAATATATGGATAAGAAGTCTTTAAATCAAGGGGATATAATGCACAATAATAAATATTTTATGGTGAATTAAGAGTAGGAAGAAACTTCACTGGATGCTAATAGTTCATTTTCCATGCTTGAAAAGAAGGATGATAATTTTAATAGTTTTCAAATGGATATTTCAAGAAATAGGGTGGAGAAGACTTAGGTTAACAATTTTATCAATAAGCCTACTTCTAGAAATGAAAAACAAGATTGTAGGTGCTGTGATTTTCAATCAGTACCTATTCAGCAGGTTGGTAGCTCTAATTTTATTTTCATGTAATTCACTAGCCAGGATGGGATACACACTAGTGAGGTAGGAAAGTCTGAAAATGAGTATTTTTTAATTGTTATTGGGTTCTATCCTTCACCCACTGATGATAAAGGTAGCATTGTGCAGCCAATGGATGCATATTTTTTAGGGCATGTTCTACAGGATGATAGGACTGGGCAATTTGATGTTCCAAAGAGAGTGGATTATCTTCAAGAGATTCATATTTTATTCAGTTATTTAAGAATTTTTGGTAAATGGGGTAGTGTTTCAGATGATGAAAATGACAAGGAAAAGAGGATGTTCTACTTGAAACCAATCATCATTAATTTATGGATAGTGGTGATCCTATCACTTTTAAGGATGCAGTTCTAAATGGAAAGGAAAATATGGTTAGCAGTTAAGGTCTTTATGAGTGCTATAATTTTATCACTGATAAAGGGTAATTTATCATATCTTATTATTTTAGTTCTAATAAAACCCATCTTTATCAATAATTTTTTAAAAACTCTGATAAAACCCTTCCTGGTCTTTTAAATAGAACCCTAATTGAACCGATTTCCCTTGAACTATTCAAGCTCTCGTAGAAGTTTATCTCTACTGTCTCTCCCCCTTAACCTTATCTCAGATGAATCAACTCTATAAAATCTAAGGTATGTTATCATTTATCCCAATATATTGTTTATTAGTGTCATCGATCACCACTCTTGTGCATACCTGGTCCAAACCATGCTATGTTTTTGTGTCCATTATTTCTTGATTTTTGCCACCTCACCTCCCCACCATCACTGTCTTTAGTCTAATCTGACCACCCAACATCATGAAGAATCCCTATAATGGATACCATTTTCCCAAATTCCACTCCCTTAGTTGACCGACGTAACAATCCTTCCCCCCATCTTCCTGAACACCTCACCGCCATCGCTACCTCAAATTTTTATTGAATTGATTATTTTTGTAAGACAAGACAGTGGGATAAATGTGTGATAAATAGAAATCTTATTTATTTATTTTTTATTTTATTTAAACTTTTTTGAAAAATTTAAATATTATACAATCATGAAATAAATTGAAATTTTAAAATTATAATTCATTTATCATCACATAGTGAAAGTTATAATTTTCTTTTCAGTGATGTGTTTATTAGTTTGTTCCAAAACATTAATGAGAATTAGTTTGATTTTAATTAAAGTAATGAATATGTTTCTTGGGAACTTTTGTTTTTGTATGTATTATTTGAAGTTATATTTTATGAATTTCTAAAATTTTGGATTTTGTTATTTAGATTGAAACCTCAATATAGTTTTTTACTATTTATTTTAAAAAAAAATTAAAATAATAAATGTATTTTTTGGGTTTTGAAATTAAAAAATAGGTTGGTAATTAAATTTTATTATGTTATGGTTATTTCTATGAAATGGTTTTTTAGTTGATTTAGTAAATTGGTTTTGAAAATGAATATGAATAGTCAAGGAATTTATAAATTTTTTTTCTAAATTAATTACTTTATTAAATGGGTAAATGGTCATTTTTTGTGAATATAAACATTTAATTACATTTTTTTAGAGTTATAAATAAGAATATGTTGTTTTAAATGTAGGAATATGGGTTTTATTAAGCCTATATATGATTTGAGAGGCCTATTAAATGGGATTCTTATAGTTGTTTAACACGTGTTTTATTTTGAAGTATTTACTATATAATCATGTTAATATATAAGGTTTGAGGTATATAATTTATTATATTATAATATAAGGTTTATATCATGTTCATATAGATTTTAAAGGGTATAAATTTTTACCATTATGTGAGGAAATAATATATATATTTTTTGACTCAACATGTTCTCACCTTATATTCTGGTAAATAATTATATAATGGATCCTTCAATTCTTAGGGAGGTTTCAAGGTGTTTTATAGTGTTATATTTATTTTTTATTAGAATAGGATTTATAATATTGAATTTGTTGTGAGTTTTACTTAGTTAATATTTATTTTGAGAAAATTATTTTTCATATTCATTTTCTTATCTAGTTACCTTAATATGTGGGGTGGACACGGAAAAATTTAGTCATGGTTTGAGGTGTGTGGGTATGTATAATTTTAAACTTATTATTTATAACATTATTTATTTTTATTAATACATGTACATATTATTATTATTATTATTATTATTATTATTTTGATCTATTCTGTATCACTAGGAATGGTTTGAGTGTCACCCATAAAAATTTCTAATTTAAATCACATTTTTATTAGACACATACAAGATTAGAAGATAGTGGAACAATTTTATAAAGTTTATTATAATATACCCTAACCATAAATGTAGTATGTATTTTATTAAAAATGAGTATACAATTTTGGATTTACCTTTGAAGGTTTTGAATACTAGATGTGGGAGATAACTTATAGTGATATGTGTCATTGTTAGAGTTAGAATCATAATGTTTTGGATCTCAATGATGGGAAATCCATGATAACTAATTTTTCGGAATGTTTATTAATGGAAATTAATTGTGGTTTTTTTAAGGAAATTGAATAGAGGTTTTGGATATTGTAGGATATGTGAAATATACTTAAGATTGATAACTCAACTATTTTTTTATGTACAGTTTATTTATTTGGTAATAATACAAATATATTTTTTGGTATTAATATAATATATGGTATAAAATAATCTATAGATGATGATATTAACATGTAATCCAACTTCACCTTTTTCATTAATACTAGTTTCATCTACTTGTTTCATAAAATTTCAAGCTCCTTGACCCTGTGTCAAAATCCAGTGATTACATGACCTTGTATGTTCCAAGGAAAGATATTTTTACACAAATTTATAAATCCAATTCATAGTTAAATGACAAGAAAGAACTAGAATTTCCAAGGGAATCTTGATATCCAATAATAAATTTTTCTTCCAGCTTATTTATTACCGCCTTTTTGTCCCACCCAATATCAAATTGAGAACCTAGACCAATAACCACGTGTTTACTCCAGGTTGTTTCTTTTCATTTCACCCTTGTGTAAAATTATAACTTATCAATAATCATAATCGATAAATTATAAATGTCGGGTTCCCCTTATTAGAATTATCTAAAACTGTATCTAATTATGAATATCTTATGTGTATTTATTTATTTATTTTGTACAAAATTAATATTTCATGAACATAATAGTATGGATATGAATATAAAATATATGCACATTAATCATATGAAAAAATAGTATGAATATAGAGTTAAATAGTTAATCAAGTTTATAATATAGCATACATACGACCCTTTTAAAATCCTTTTTCCATGTCTATGTTATTTTTATTAAAAAAAATTAGTTTGGAAGAGTTGGAAGAACATTTGATTTATCATGAAATAGATCAGAGCTATAAATGTTGAAATAAGCATAGGGAAAAACTAATTATGCAAATCAATTGGGATGACACTTTAGTATATGGATCTTTTGATATGAATACCAGTGTAAAAGATGATGGAGATCATTTGTAAAAAATGACAATGGAAATTGAAGATGACTTTCATGATTGTTCAAAGATGCTTGAAAAGTTAAATATCTATTCTAAGGGACCACTGTATACCAGTTTTACTAAATACCTAACATTTTCAGCAGTATTAAATTTATATAATTTGAAAGATGGTACTAGATGGAGAGACACTAGCTTTACAGAACTACTTGGTCTCTTGAATGATATGATACCAAAATAAAATGAACTTTCTTTTTAAACATATAATTCTAAACAAATTCTATGGTCAATGGGCGTGATCTGTAAAAAATTACATGCTTGTCCAAATGATGTCATATTGTTTTTCAAGGACCATGAATCACTCATAAAATTCCCTAAGTGTAGAGTGAATCAATACAAGAAAGATTAATCAAGTCCTTCAAAATATGTATGGTAATTTTTATCATTCCATGGTTTAGATGACTTTATGGGTGTTATGAAACCATGAGAAAATTGACATCAAACACATATACAAGAATTAAATATTGGAAACTATGCTATCCATTAGACTCACCTTAGTGAAAGAAAATTGATTATGAGTATTTTGAATTTGGAAATGAGCTGAGAAACATTCATCTTGCATTATCTATAGATGGAATAAATTCTTTTGGGGTACATATTAGTACTCATAGTACATGAACAATTATGTTGGTAAATTATAACTTGACACCATGGTTATATAGGAAACAAAAATACATTATGTTTTCTATACTTATATCTCTACCAAAAAACCCTGGTAATTATATTGATTTATATTTTTCTCCATTGATCAAAGTTCTGAAATTGATGTGGGATACACATGTTACAATGTATTATTCTCATATAAGTGAATAATTCACATCGAGTGCCATGTTGTATGGGATGATAAATGAATTTCCTAATTTGAAAAACTTTCATGATATGACATTAATGGAATGTTGGGGTGTCCTTTTTGTGAAGAATTCACATAATCAGTTTAGTTATAACATTCCTCAAAGACTTTATTTTTAGGGAATTATAAATGTTTACCTCAATGAAATAAATATTGATCCTAGATGACAACATTCAATGGGAATATCAAACATGGTACTACACCATATCTACTAGAGAGTGATTAAATATTTGATAAAGTAAGAGATATTGAAACTATTATTGGTAAACCATTTTAAAAAACCTTATGAAATAAGGTTTAAAAAAGTGATCAATTTAATTTGAATTACCATACTTGAATTGTTTGTACGTCAAAAATTTTATTAATTTCATGCATGTATAAAAAATGTATTTAATATTGTTATTGTTACGTTACTAAATGTTTTGAGAAAAACAAAAATATGGAATCTAGGATAGGTTGGACATGATTGACCTGGGGATAAGTGAAGAGTTGATGAAATGGGCTTTTTGAATGTGAATTTTATTGTGGAAGGGTATAAGGGATATCCATTCATAATAGCATCATAAACAGTGCATATATTTTATATTTCATATCTAGTAAACAAGAATTGGCCAATTTTCCCACCAATGACTAAGACAACATTAGGTTTAGATGAAAATTCAATCAAGGATTACACTTTCATTGGGAGATCAAAATCACTTCATGTAATCCCAATGTATACAATGTCTTTTACGTTATATGGGACCAAAAATATGGGATTTGGATTATTGATAGAGGATCAAAATCCCTTCAACCTTTAAAGAAAATAAAGAGAGTTCACTGAGAAATTTAAATTATTTTTCAATATACTATGATTTACTCAAAATATTTTGTGTTCTATAATGTATTAACATAATCTAAATTAAATATTTTAATACTCATAAAGATAATGAATTATACACATAATGATGTTACCAATCATGGGTAAGAACATGAAATTGATGTTGAAACTATAAAATTATTTTGGGATCAACAACATGTTAATGTAAAAAAAAGAATGATGTAGTATCACTATTTTGACTAAAATTATCAATGAAATAAGCAAGGGTATAAAGATTAAGATTGGATGGAATCAACATGGACAACCTATTGACCCCAACAAGTCAATTTTCATTAGTTATTTTGGGGTCACAATGAGAATGAATGTTCCAATTATGTTATATTTTTGGTGTCATGTCTGACCTATAATGAAGGAAACCCTTTGGAAATATATTAAGGTAATTTTATGATATAATTTATCTACTTTACTAAAAAAATTATATAATTAAACATTTATTTAATTTTTAGATGATTTCAGTAAGAAATATGTTTTAATGGCTACTATAAAATCCCATTGAGTCTTTTAGAAACATTATACCAAGCTTTATCTCAGGGATGCCGAGGTGAAAGTAAATCCCCATCTACTAGTTTCATATGAACACATTATAAAGTAAGAAACATGGAATGATTTCATGAGTTGTCACAATGTAAAATAATTTTAGTTTTATTATAGTTGATAATATATTATTGGAAATTATTTATTTTATCCAATTGGATTCAAAATTGTTAATTTATGAAACATTAAAGGAGTGCTGAAAATAAACAATGTGAATCAAAACCAATGTAACCCTATCATAAAGCAAGGATGGGGTGCACTTTTCTAATTAAGAAAATGGTATTTATTTTAAATCTATAATAAAATTTTTATTTGATATGAAATAACATATGTTCCTTTGTTTATATGTATATTGATGAATCAAAATCGAAAGCCACCTCTATCCCACATCATGTGATATGGAAGGAGGCCCACATAAATATAGGGGTAAACTAGTTGATGAAAAGCACAAGAAGTATGTGAAATATGTGTAAATATGAAATAATAGTAATTCATTATTCTTTACAAAATTATTACATAAAAATAACTATGTATGTTAATATTTTTTTATATAGTTTAGACATAAGAATCGAAAGTGATCATACCTAAAGAAAAAATACTTTCAGTGGATTTTAAATGGATAAAACTATATGTTAGTGTTATAGGGGTAGGTTTTGAAGTGTCACCTCAAACATATTTTGAGAATAAAAATATTTAAGAAGATACATATTATATGATGAAAGTATTTCATGTGAAAATAGATGCTTTGCTAGATATTATTGTCTAGTCTAGTTTGACAGACCAATATATGAGATAGGATCAAAGAAAACCAACAGTGGAAGAAAGATCAGCACATGAAGATCCAAATGACCCCACTAACTTTAAAGCTAATCATTCTCATCAATCACATACCTTACCTGAGGTAATAAATTTTTTCATTACACTATATCCTAACTATGAATCAAACAACTTCAAATAACTTTATATTACTAAAACTTTATATGGTGATGTTTTATGTGATTTCTATCTATAAATACCCACGCACCACCTTTTTATAAGGGGCATAGTGTATAATATCCAGGTGAAATGATACACAAAAAAGAACTCTCAAAATACCACATGAGAGTGAGGATTTAAGTAGCTCAAGATTTGAGCACTGAGTTTCCTATTCCACTTGAATATCTAAATATTATAATGGTCAATGATGTTATTTTAACTTTCATTGTACAGTTGTATAATATTATAAAGTAACATGGGGTATATCCTTAACAATATTATTCAAATGAATAACCTATAATAGTTTATGAAAAAAGGTCTGAAGTGAGGTATTCTATTACATATGAATAAAATGATGTAGAAATGGAAGGTCAGATCAAAATAATCCAGTGAATCAACCAAGAAAAAAAGGACCTTCCAGGAGTGACTTATCCCCATCAATTACACTATATCATTTATTAACATTACAAGTTCACAAAGACAATATATTAAAAGATGGATATGTTTCCTACATTCAATATGAAGAATAAATATTTGTACATGTCATTACAGACGCGGTTGTTCTCAGGAGTAAAATTGAGATTCTCAAGTTTGAATGGATGGGAGTTTCAGTTGCGAGTACAAACATGTAGTACATTTTCATAATCATTCTTTCCAAAAAATGATATGATATTTTCATTAAAGTTAATAACTATTCATATTTTATGTATGAATTTATACGAATTCTATATAAAGTGAAAACCCTACGAAACATGATTTGGATTCATCAATACATGTATCATTTCTATAGAAGATTCTGTTTTTTAGTTGGAAGAAATTGATGAGAAAAAAGACGATCTTGCAAAAGTATTTGAGTATAAAATAATAGATAGAAAACTAATGTCAATTCCTATAATATAGGGTTAAAACTCTACAATTTAATCAAATAAAATATATTTTTCTATTTTTCATTACATATTTGTTTTTTAAGAAACACTGGATGTTGATCAAAATCAATTTGGATACCCAAAATGTTTATTTTTTTGGGATCCAATGCATGTATTTCCATCAAACCAACCACATATGATGTGTATTGTGATTTTTTATGCATTCTAATTATCACTTTATTAATAAAATTCGAATTATATGTATTAGTTTTTATTTTAACAAGAATTTTGTTATGATATGGTGATCTATAAATATAGGATAAATCATGGTTTGAGATTGGTGACTGAAAATAATAATCATATGGACTTATTAAAATGGAAATGGATTAAGGCATATATAAAAATATTCAACTATCAAAAATTATTTCAAAAAAAAAACCCATTTTGATCAATGTTTCTACAATATATGAAGTAAGATAACATAACGATTGTGGATATTAAATTTTCAAATTTATGAAATATAACATATACCATAAAAATACTATCATCCCCAAAAAAGTAATTTTTGATGGTAATTACAATTTCATTAAAAATATTTCTTAATCATTTGTTTGTCCATATTTTCTCAGTACTACTAATATTTCCAAAAATCTAAGTACTCAAAAGAAAAAGTATATTTGTTTAGAGATGAATGGGAAGAGTACATGGTATCAAAATATTTATTGACATAAAATTTAGGTGACTACCTATCCTGTTTATGATCCAGTATGGGAATTAAACATAAACTTGGTATGCGAACCATTAGTATTGTAATTCTTATATATTATTTTTGGTATTTTTATCACGGAGAAGTATAATAGAAAAAAATTGATTTGTTTAAAAACAAATGGGAAGAATAGATAGTGTCATAATGTATATAGACATCATGAACAAGTAAATATATATTACTTATTTATTTAATTTTATAATTATTTTATCTACTTTTTTTAGTTAATTTCCTTATAATTTTTATGTGATAATTATTTTGTTAAATTTACACAATAGTTCAAAACACATGCCACATGATCAAAACCAAGAAAAAAATTCAGATGGTTTTGATACTTTAGTACAGTGATCCGTAAGTCATTTTTGACATGTATAAATTGACTGCACATCAATCTAAAACTTGATGTGGTCGGTATGACTAAAAGTGAATGTTTTCAATATAAAAGTTCAATATTAGTTCAAAATGTGTGTTATATCACCAAAACTAATAAAAAATGCTCATATTTGTTTCAAAATTTTGGAAAATGGTCCATAATTCATTTTTCACATGTAGGAATTGACCGCACACCAATCCGACACACAATGTAGTCGGTATGACTTAAAGTATGTGTTTTGAATATAAAAGTGCTATTTTTGTTCAAACACATCACATAGAAAAAAACATGAAAATGGTATCATATTGTTTGCAAAAATTACGAAAATGATCCATAATTCATTTGTGATGTGTTGGAATTGACCACACATTAATACAACACCTGATGTGGTCCGTATGACTCTAAGTATGTTTTTTCTATATAAAAGTGCCATTTTATTTTAAAACACATGTCACATATCCAAAACCAATAAAATGAGGTTGTATTATTTTTAAAACTTAGGAAAATGATCCATAATTCATTCTTAACATATAGAAATTGACCCCAAATTAACCTAACACATGATGTGGTCAGTATGAATCAAAGTGCATGTTTTCAATACAAAAGTTTCATTTTAGTTTAAAACACACATCAAATAGACAAAAATAAGAAAAAGAGATCTAAATATTTTCAATCTTTAGGAAAAATATATATTTTATTTGTGATGTGTAGGAATTTACTACACACAATTCAACACCCAATATGGTTGGTATGACTCCAAGTGTGTGTTTTCAATACAAATGTGTCATTTTATTTTAAAACACACATCAAATATCCAAAACTAAGCAAATAAGGTTAGATTATTTTTAAAACTTATTAAAACAGTTCATAATTTATTTGTGACATTTAATAATTGACTACACATCAATCGGACACATGATGTGACCGATATGACTCAAAGTGTGTGATTTCAATATAAATGTATCATTTTAGTTTAAAACACATGTCATATCCTTAAAATTGAGAAAAAGAGATTGATTTTTTTTTCAACCATTAGAAAAATAGTTTATAATTCATTTTTTATATATAGGAATCGACCACACATAAATTCGATACCTGATGTGGTCATTTTGTCTCCATGTGAGTGTTTTAAAAATAAAAATTTCATTTTAATTTAAAATGAATGTCACATCACCAAAACTGAGAAAATGAGCTCATATTATTTTCAAAATTTAGAAAATTGACCCATATTTCATGTTTCACATGTAGTAATTAACCTCACACCAATATGACACATGATGTGACCGGTGTAAATCGAAGTACGTGTTTTTAATATTAAAGCAACATTTTAGTTTAAAACCCATCACGTAACCAAAATCAAGAAAAAAAAGTCTTAGATAGTATTCAAAATATAGGAAAATGATACATAATTAATTTATTATGGGTTGGAATCAATCAAATGTCAATCTGACACCCAATGCGGTTGGTATGACTTGAAGTATGTATTTTCTTTACAAAAGTTTCATTTTAGTCTAAAACATGAATCAAATATCCAAAACCATGAAAAAAAAGCTTAGATTGTTTTCAAATTAAAAAAAATCTATAATTCATTTGTAACATGTAGGAATCAACCACAAATAAATTTGACACTTGATGTGGTTGGTATGAATCAAAGTGTGTATTTTCAATATAAAAGTGACATTTTAGTTTAAAATTCATGTCACATCACCAAAACTAATAAAATGAGCTCATATTTCTTTCAAAAATTAGGAAAAAAATTCATAAGTCATTTTTCATGTGTAGGAATTGACTGGACGACAATCCAACACATGATGTGATCGGTAGGACTCAAAGTACATGTTTTCAATATAAAAGTATCATTTTAGTTTAAAATACATAACATATCCAAAACCATGAAAATGAGCATGGTTTATTTTCAAACTATAGAAAAACAATCAATAATTCTTTTTTGACATGAAGGAATCGACCACATGTTAATCCCACACCCGATGTGGTCGTTATGACTTGAAGTGTGTGTTCTCAATACAAAAGTGTCATTTTAGATTAAAACTTGCATCAAATATACAGAATTGAAAAAATTATCTCATGTTGTTTTTAAATTTTTGGAAAATGGTCATTAATTCATTTTTTATGTATAAGAATTGACCACATATCAATCAGACACTCGATGTGGTCGGTAGGACTCGAAGTGCATGTTTTCGATACAAAAGTGTCATTTTAGATTAAAATGCACGTAACATCACCAAAACAAAGAAAATGAGATTATATTGTTTTTAAAATTTATGAAAATGATCCATAAATAATTTTTGACTTGTAGGAATTGACCTCACATCAATCAAACACACAATGGGGTCAATATGACCTGAAGTGCATGTTTTCAATAAAAAAGTTCCATTTTAGTTTAAAACACACATCTAATAGTCAAAACTGACGAAAAGAGATCTAGTTGTTTTAAAAATTTATGAAAATGTTTCACAATTCATTTTTTACATGTAAGAAATGAACCCACATCAATCTGACACACGATGTGACCAATATGACTCAAAAAGTATGTTTTTAATATAAATGTGTTGTTTTTGTTTAATATGAACATCACTAGAGAAAACCAATAAATCGAGCTTGGATTGTTTTCAAAAATTAGGAAAAAAATACATAATTTATTTTTGAAATATAGAAATTTACTGCACATCAATCTGACACACGATGTGGCTGATATGACTCAAAGTGCATGTTTTCAATATATAAGGACAATTTGGGTTTAAAATGCACACCACATAAGAAAAATTGAACATAAAAATATTAGATTGTTTTATCATTTTTTATCTGAAATTACTTAATTAATTTCTATATCATTTATATCTTATAATTATTTAGTTAATTTTCATAGAGATAATGGTTGAATATGAACAAGAAATAGTATGACAGTTAAAGGCGTGTTGTTAAAAAGAAAGTTCTATTGAAATGTCTGACATCTGTAGTGAGTTTTTTTATCACCATAGATGTGATAAAATTTTAGATAAGCTAATTTTTAGAACAATAATAAATGGTGCAATGTGTAATAATTAACCACAACTCAATCTGATACACAGTGTTCCTGATATGAATCAAAGTATATACTTTTAGTTTAAAATTGACACTTTGAGTTTAATTTATTTCATTATAGTATTAATAACATAATAATTGTTTTCTTTTATAGGTGAATTCTTTTTCTTAATATGGTGTTGTTTTTTGGTAACTAATAGTATGACTGGTGGTTGGGGGACAAAGACAAAGGAACAATGATGTTTTTGAATGTCTGTGATAAATTGTATTTACTCATGCAATTTTAAAAACCAATGTTTAAAATGTATATAATATAGTTTTTTTGGTATTTCTGTTGTAAATTTTATTCCAATAAAAATTTACATTTTTTTCTATATTTTCTCCAATATTTTCTCCCTTTTTTTTTTCTGAAATAGTGCTCTATAATTTTAAAAGCACACTATAATATTATACTCCTTTATCAGTTCTACAAAAAGAACTCATAAAGCGATTCTTTATCCGCACTAAATAAAATCACTGCTAAATGATTAGGAATATTAAGGGATCTCTGATTGTCAATGCTTTTATTACACTCACAAATCCCTATTATAGTGTTTCTAAAGGACTTATTATTGTAGGGAGTCGACTCCACCTATGCCAGATCAATCACTTAGTTTCTAAATTCATTGCGCTATTGGAGGTAAACCCTAATTTAGTTATATAAAATATTTTATTATTCATTTGTTAGAAACCATTCTATTTTGGGGTTTTTATTTTGATAATAACATTATTTTTATTTTAAATATGACATATAATCAGCACATTTATTTTAGGAAATATTGGTTCTATAGGGTCAAAATTTTCTTTAATGGAAAAATAATAAATTTATATCATTTTTGTCCTTAAAATTACGTTCTTTGTATGTTCAAATTATAAATTTAATTTTTTGGTCCTAAATTTTTAATGGTATTTCTTTTAAATTCCATATATTTTTTTAAAAACATTTTGACTGATTTAGTTGAATTTTAACTAAAATATAATTTTGAAATTGTTTTAGTTTGTTATGATTTTGGAATTTAAATTTACATTATTCCATGTGTTTATTTTAGATATAATTTATTTAAACATATTCAAATTTTTATTATTTATGTTTGATAACTCATGTTCAATCTGATTATGTTTTGATAATTTTATGCATTGCATTCATTTTAATTTCTTTTTTTTACTACAAATCCACTATAGATTTATTAAAGTTAAATATGATCTTCTTATGAATTCTAATAATTTATAATGGTGTGACATAGTTTATTAAATTTTAAAATTATATAGATGATTTTTTGGATAAATATCTCAACCAAATTAATTTTATCTTATTGACCAACAACAATATTGATAGTGAATAATATGACTTTTTTTACATCATTTTCAATTATTCAAAAATGTAACTGAATGTTCATATTAATTTTATAATTAGAGAAATTAAATATCCACCAATCTCTTAAAACTAACATACCAACAATAGTTTTAAAACATAGTAATTTTATTTATTTTGGTGTTTTAATAACTAAATTTATAAACTAACCATTATTCATATATTAATTTATATATTTGACTGTATTCTTTCACTTTTTAAATTTTATTTCCATAAAATTTTTTATAAGTGACTATAAAATATATTTTTTCATGTATAAAGGAATAATTTAAACAATAAAGGTAGGATTCACTAAATATAACTTAAAATTTGTTGATCGTGTCATTTGTGAATTGTTTTTTTGTTTTGGATGAGTATGTTTTGAAGTCCAAATGCAGCTAGTTAGTGTTTATTTAAAATATATTTTGTGATATTAAATTATAAAAATTCATGAAATATAAAGTCTTATGTAATTGATACATCTTGTTATACTGATAAAAATATGAATAATAGTTGGATTGATCTTTTAAATAGATTTTATAGAGAATATTTTGAGGGAATTATGCATTTTATTGATTTAACTAGTGGTTTTGAAAGTAACTATAATAGTTGTTTGTGTAGAAAATGTTTAAACTGATATAAATTAACATGAGATACCACGATGGAGTACCTATTATTGAATGGGTTTCTAAAAAATTATAATATTTATATTCATCGTGGGGAATAATATATTCTTTTTCATCAAACAAAAAATATTTAGATTGATGTTGATGCAAGGAAGAATAATCTAATTTAATAAATGCTTATTGAAATGGTATGTAGGTGGGATCCTGAAGGAATTAACATCTATAATGTTTAGACTGGTAAAATCAATCCACACTCTAGTGTAGATCATGATTTATTGAGGTTTTATAAAATACTTGATGATGAAAAAACTAATTTTTCTTTATGGTGTACTACATATAGTAAATTATCTTTTATCATGGAGTTGTTTCACTTGAAGGATTTGAATTAGTGGTCAGAAAAATCGTTCAACATGTTGTTAGATTTATTGAAAAATGTACTTTATACTGACTCTAATATTCTTGAGTCATATTACCATGCTCATAAATTGACATAGAACTTTTGTTTCACATATGAGACCATATTTTCACGTGAACACAATTTTATGTTGTTTAGAAAGGGTACTTCCCATTTGGAAAACTGTATATTCTATGACCCTTTTTTGTGGAAAGGTAATAGGGTAAATAAGATTCATCAATTTTAGAATGTGAAATAAGGAAAACTGGTTTCTATAAAGAATTTTTGTTACTTTACATTTAATATGAAGTTGAAATGATTATTTATGGCATCTAAAGTTTCTATATTAATGAGATAACATGTGGAAAGAAACAAGAGAAGTGATATCATAACCCACAAGGTATAATATATTGCATGTAATGAGTTCAATCAATGAAACCTCAAATTTTAAAAATATAGTAGTAATGTCCAATTAAGGTTGGTAGCAAATGGTTTTAATCCATTCAGGTCTATGGTTAGTGAAAATCATAGAACATGGATCATGGTGTTGCTTCCTTAGAATCTTCCACCATGGATTTGTATGAAACAATAATTTATATTAATTTAAACACTTATTGACGGACCTATAAGTCCAATGGATAATATTTATGTTTACTTATAACTATTGATTGATTATTTGAATGAATTTTGTGGCAATGCTGTGTTGACTTATGACTGTGAAATGAATGAAACGTTCAAATTGCATGATATTTATTGGGGAAAATCAATTAATTCCTAACTTATATAAATTTATTAGGTTAGAGTATGAAAGGAAAATTTAATTTCCCTTTCTATAATAAAAGTAAAAAAATTATAAATGGATTAAAAATTGTAAAAAATGGACATATAAGGGTCACAATCATTTTCTTCCCCCTCAGCATAGGTTCAGAAAGGACTGATTGGAATTTTATGATTCGATAGAATTCAAACCAACACTAAATATTATGATAGGTGTAGAAATATTATCACAAATTGATCAAGAAAACAACACCATGGTATATGAATTTTAGGATTTGGTGGCTAATCCATTACCCTCTATTAGTGGTGTGGGTAGACAACACTATCACAATTGGAAGAAGAAAATTATAATTTTTAATCACCCTAACTAGAAAAATAATATACTAAGGCATGGTATAGATGTCATGCACATTGAAAAATGTTTTTAATAATATTTTGTGGACCATTTTGGGTTTTAGTGTAAAATAAAAGGGCCATGTCAATACAAGATGTGACTTAGAAGAAATGGGTTTAACGAAACAATTTCATTTATAGTTCGGTGAGGGAAACTAGGAATAAATGCCTTCCTCGTAGTATATGATTAGTAAAAATTATAAAGAGAAATTTTAATCCACTTTTAAGATTCTCAATGTTCCTGATGGTTACTATTTTAATATTTTGAGGTGTTTGAATGTGATGAGAAGGATATTTCAAGGGTTGAAAATTCATGATATCACATAATAATTCAATAGTTGATGTCTTGTTTCACTTGGTTGTGCACCTAACCAATGAAGTAATGGATATAGGTCCAGTTAAATTCAGGTGGATGTGTCATATTGAGTGGTATCCAAATACATTGAAATGATTTTTACATAAGAAATCTTTCCTGGAGGCATCAATATCCAATAATTATATTTATGGATGAGTGTACTACTTTTTATACAAAATATATTATGGATGTTGAAACAAAATTAGATAAGCCCCTTAAAATTAATTATGGTCTAGTTTGAGAAGGAAAAATATTTGATATGGTAAACATTGAGTGGGTATAAGCTCATCGATACAACTTGTTGAATACTCCACCAGTCCCACCATTGCTAAAGTAAGTGTCTTATCACATTTATTGTTTAATGTTTAGATTTTTATTTTAATATATAAATTGATCATTTAAACATGTAATTATCATTTTAATGGAACACATTAATGAGATAAAACAATATATTCCTCATGTGAGTGATTATCATACTCAACAACCCCATTATTATTTATTTAAAGATTGACTTAATGATTTTTTATATATAAATAGATTTTCATTCTGATTGATGTATAATAGTAATTTATTTATGTATAACATTTCATTAAATTATATAAAATATATAGGTTAATAACCTATATAAATTATGTGAACCTGTACCAAATGAAGAATTTAACCAACTAGATGAGGTACCATCTACAACATCTCATCATTACAAAGATTTATATGCTAAAATATCTTTTTTTCATTAAATATGTTGATGAAAAATGAGAAACATATAACAATGGAATTGGTTATCTATCTATCGATGTTGGTTACTATTATAGAAAATTTAAATACATAATTGAAGTTTTATATATGAATAAATTGAAATACATATTGTTAAAGCATAATTTTGTTGATCCAATCTATGGAACTAAAGTCAATAAATATCAGTTTACATTAGTGAAATTTAATAATATATTGTATATAGATTAATGAGTTAGTAGTGAACCTATCATTTTGGAATCACAAGAAGAAACAATTTTCATCATTATATTAGAGAGACCATTGAAGGAGAAATGGTCCATTTTCATGCTTAATAAAATGTATGATTATTTTCCCAATCTTCTGTTTAAAACCATTTTTAACTATTTATTTCATCTATATAAGAAGAATAATATATTTGGAAATAAATTCAAAAACTAAACATGATGGGTTTTTAGAATAGTTTTTTTTCTTAATTGTGACTTTTTTTTTATTTTTTTGGAGTTTATCATTTATTTAATTTCATTGATATATTTTATTAATTGAAATATTTAAATTGGATTTTTTGAGTTGTGATATTGTCTGGGTTAGTTTTTGTAGAAATTTTGCACTAAATAGTGTATGTGCTAGTTGATTTGAATTGAATTATCTGAATTCATGTTTACAACTACTTAGATTTTGAAGCTCCAATGTGATGAACAAGATAATCTATTTTGGATGAGATATTTTTTCATTATAATCTTAGACATCCTAGATTTTCACTATGATAAATAAATATATGATTTCCATTTTCATTTCCAATCTGAATGATAAAATTTCCATTCATATTCTATAGAAATAAAAACATTTAGAATCCATTTGAAATTGAATTATTTTATTTGAAAATGAAATACGTGTCTTGTGTAGAATATAATTTGGATTCATTTAATTTTAAATATGTTTTTGGATCTTAATTTCCTGATTTTTGACTATTATTTGAGAGTGATAATCAATTTCCTTGAAATATAAATTGAAATGTGGACCATGATTAACCTTTGATTACTAATCTAGTTTTTTTACTGCTTTATTGATTAACAATTTAACTTTTTTGAGTATTAGAAGTTATTTTGAGTCTTTTTTTAGTTTCAATTATGTTTTCATAAAACCTTACTAGAATTATTTAAACTACATAATTTATCACTTTCTCCCTACTTTGAAATTTTAAGTTTTAAATTTTGGAATGTTTAAAAAATGATGTTCTAAAATATTTATAATGGACAACTATCCTATTATAAATTCTTCAAAACCCATTTATTTTGATTTCCCCATAGATTAAATTTCAAGTGTGGGGAAATAATAAAGCATGATTTCCTTGTTTATTTTATTTATAATTAACTTTTTAAATTTCTACAATTCATCTTAAAAGTTTAATATTTTCACATTCTTGTGTTTTAATGTATTATAAGTATATAATTATGTTAGTTACACTAGGTAGAATACCCTGAGGGGGGGGGGGGGGGTGAATCGGGGTATGATAGATTAAAATTTATTCCCCATCAGATATTTTTCATCCTTAAACAAAACTCTATTCTCTCTTTGTCTTGTTGAAAAGTATGAACAGAATTTAAATCATGCACAAGACACATATATTTTTACTTGTTTCTCCCTCACTGGGCTACATACAAAGGTCATACAATGGTAGTGTTTTGATATACTAAATTCACTAAGTCTCACTACCAATAATGAGTACAAGGTTCGGGAGATATCTTCTATGCCCATGCTCACTGCCTTTACAAGGTTTAGGGTCTGCTCACTACATTTCCAAGGGTCACTACCTATGCCTCTTTCTCTGGCTCACTGCCTATGGAAAGGGTCACAATATTTCTCTTTCTTCAACCACTTCTCTTGGAAAGGAATCTACTCATAATTTATAGACTTGTAGTTCAAACATAGTTTATAGACTTATAGGTAACTTTATTTGCATGAATGTCACATCCTAAACTATAGGTAGATGTTCTGTTGAAGTCTTGATTTCACCCATAGATGAAATATACCTTTTCATGTACTGTTTGATAACAGAAATGACATTCACAAACTGGATTGAAGCCTTTTCAATCTTCCTTGAGTGTTTTGCAAAACACTTTCTCCTCCCGCACACTGTGTACCAGGTATGGTACGCAGGACACCTCCTCCGTGTACTGATGTCGCTTTCGCGAACTTCTCTTTGTCTGCGAACTCCTCTTCCTTCACTATCACATACCGCCTCCATGTACCGACTATGTGAACCTCCTATATGAAACAACCTCCTTCTACGAACTGTTATCTAGTTATGAACTGCCTTCACTTCTGTATACCAGAGTTCCCCCTCCATGTGCTGCATTCTTGTTCCACAAACTATTCGTCCTTTATGAACTACAATGTCCCACAAAAAAACTTTTGTGAACTATTTTGTGAACTTCTTCAGCCTTTGTGGAATCACTTCTCTCAAACCACTTTCAAACTTCACCAAATTCCCAAAGAAAAGAGATGTTCTCTCTCTCTTCTAATCAGTCTGATTAGAAAAGATTATATAGGAAATGATATTGGAAAAATATGCCAATCCAAGATTTACTAAATCTTTGATTTGGTACAGCCTCCACTACATAACGATCATCCTACCGCAAACCGCGGCCATTCTATGAACCCTTTTTCCACAGAAGTCCGTGTACTGCCTTTAATCCTATCGCACGCCTTTCGCTGTAAACCATCGTCGTGAACCATTTTTAGTTTCATGAACCGCTCCTGTGTACCATTACCACTACATTGTATACGGCTGTGAACCCTTCCCGAATATGGTATGTGATCCATGTATCAGGCTCCACATTTCTCTTTCTTTTCCAACTTCGTTCTCCATTATTCACACCGTTCAGTCCTATGAAGAAAACATTACTTTTCCCAACACAAATTACCGATTTTGAGGCCTAAATATTCGAGAAACACTGGGAAACTATGACACCTTAAAAACATGTATTCGAAAAACATCAACCAAACTCATTCGCGGTCATCTGGATTTTTTAACAAATACAATCACACCAGAAACATACCGAGAGGACACATTGATGGATTTTTCCCAAAAATCTCCCCCTTTGGGTTTGTTGACAACTCTTATCATAATAATTCTTCGCATTTTGATAGCTTGTTAAAGCTCATTCATTCATCAACTGGAATTTACTTATTACAATTAGGATAATGATCAAAGATTTACTCAACATATACTATAATCCCACATGATCAATGCTCGGCATGAGAAGAAAAGGTATAATGAAGAGTTCATAAATGAATAACTCTATTCATGAATCCAATTCTGGAAACCAATCATCTAATTTCATCATGGACCGCAGATATCGTGATATGTAATATTTTATCAATCATTTATATAATCATCAAATTTAATACTCCCCATATGTTACAACCCCTCCAAATAGCTTCAACTTGGATTCAACTCCCCCTATCTCACTGCACCACCTAACAACTTCTCCCCATGCATTTTCTCCCCTAGAATGTTTTAATCATAAAAACTTACATTTATAATTTTAATTTCAATCTTAAATATAATTTGAGTTATATATTTTTTATAAATAAATTTATTTCATATTTATAAATGTGGAAGTAATTTTATACTACAATTTTAAATGAATTTACATTTACTATGAATATATGTTATATTTGACGAATGTAATAATTTTAAATCTATACTAAAAGAGTCTATATCAATAGATTTATATTTAACATTGAAAGTTTTTTGTCTGATTAAGTATTTATGATATAAATTCCTATATTTCCTACCCTTGGAACAATTAGACACATAAAAAAAATGATCCGCTCAAAAATTTTATTTTGTTATGAAATGTTTAAATGTTTTATTTTTATTTATTTTTTATTAATTTGTTATATAGTTTACATTTTTTAAATACCAATGGTTTTTCTGAATTAATTCATGTCATTGGAACATGCACCAGATCCACATCATTCTATAGAGGCATCTCTATTTATGGGTCTAGGTTTGTATGAATGTAAATTTGTTTTTAATTTTTTTATAATGAATTAAACATATATATAAAAATATATATAATTAAGTATGAAATTATTTCAAATAGGATATGAGTCGACCTCTTATTCCTTTCATAGGTGAGGCCCTATTTGTGTAATTTTATTATAGAATTTGAACTGAACTTTAACATATCATTTGACAAGACATACCATTCTGTGGGAGTGGGTGCCCCTGCATTTATTCACTAGGTAGGTCATATCATATTTTACCCACATATAATTCCATTAAATACACATGACTAGTCTTAATTCTCCCAGAATACATTAAATCATCTATAGAGGGAAGTTCATGTTATAGGATCATTATATTTTCTTAGTTATGTCTAAAAAAACACTTACATTTTTTATAGTTTTTTTTTCATAATTAGAATAATATAATATTATTCACTAATGATTTTTTTCTAGTGTTTATAGCCAAATTTCATAAAATTTTAATGATTATAAATTTATAGTTAAGAGGTACCACTTGGTACAAAATTTTGGTGTCTCATACATTCTAGATAGAGTCCCGAGAGGTGTTCTCCCATCTCAGTGGTGTGACTTGGTTTTATATTAGTCTACTAAGGTTTCGAAGATCATCATTTTTATTTTTTTAAATATTTCGAACAATTTATAGCATTTTACATGTTTTAATTTAAATTAATTGAATTTAGGTGGTGTCAGCATGACATTATGAGAATCATGCTTTGTAGGGGACACCTCCTAGGCTCGGGACTCATCACATGTCCTAGATTTGAAAATATGTATTTGTAATTTACCATTTATATTTATTATTTAATATGGTTTTGTTTTTTATAGTTACATCTTTTTTTTATATATTTATGAGAGTAAGGTGGATTGTATGAAAATATATATGTGTGGATGATGAGTCATGATAAAAATGATTCCAAGGTTATACCTATTATAGTAAGTTCTTATACTAATTATCAACAATTATATATATATATGTACATTTATATATATATATATATATTTATATTATAGAGACTCAATTTTAGGTTGGGTTAGAATATATAGCATTGGACCAGTGACAACTTTCCATGCGGAGGGATGAGATATTTCATCAGATTATTGGTCATGATGAACATTTCTACAAATTGACATATGGAATTGGGATTCCTTATTTTTTAATTTCGCACAATTAGGTTATGGCTCCTATTATTGCTGGGATAAAAAAATAGGTTACATATTTGGAGGCATCGATGTGTGCTTTTGATGAGGTAAATGAGCAGTAGTTAGCTGAGGTCATATCATTACATGAGTATATACACCAGGGTGTGGTGCATGGGATCCCAAAATGTAGGTTTATACTTGATATTTTTTATTATATTAATTATTATTACCTTCATAATTATTATTTGGTGTAGTCCCCTACCACACCAGAAATTAGTAGCAGCTATAGTTTTACTTGATGTATTATATCCAAAAGGTGTGTTTCATTTGATATTTTTAGTTTTTTATTCAAATTAAATATCTCATTTTGTTTTCAAATATTTTGTAAACTCATAAATCACATTTACATTTTCATTAAAATGAAATCCACGTAGGGATTCAAAACCACTAAATACATTTTTATTAATGAGAAAAATTAGGAAAATAATCATTAAGTGATCTTTTATCTTTATATTTCAACTACTTATAAATGGTTTTCTATGAATAGTTTTTACAATTTAAAGTACAATTTCACATTTATTACCATTTTGTAATAATGAAAAAATCTTATCTATAGGGGTCAAAACTGACCAAATGAGATACAATTAGCATAAAATATTAGGAAAATTATATTAAAGGCATTTAAAATATGTAGGAATCATCATCATGTCAATAAGATACTTGAATTTCTCTATATGATCAAAAGTGGATTTCGTCCCAAAAAATGGAGTTAAGTGAAAAATCATGTAAAAGGGTCTAATACTAAGAAATCAAACTTTTATTGACATAAAATCATGGGAGAATGATCATAGATTCATTTTTTATCTTTAGGAATCAAATATATCTCCATAAAATTCTTATATTTCCATGTATGATGGAAAAAGACAAGTAACATTTTCATGCTTTATTAATATGGAATATCACCCATCAGTGGGTCGAAAAATTAACTAAAGACTTCTGATTGACATAAAAAGATAGGAGGACATTCCATGAATCATTTTCAATATTTTTTAATCAGTATTTCATAAATATGATTCTCATATTGATTTTTATGGATTAATAATGATTTTAAATTGTTCTTATTTTTGAAATAATGGAAAAATAACATGTGTAGGGGGAAAAAATAACCAAACAAGTTTCAATTGACATGAAATATTATAAAAACAATATTTATTTCATTTAAAATTTATAGGAATAATTGAAATTTTGGTTAGATACTTGAATTCCTTGGTATGATAAAAAGTGGTGTTTCCCCTTAGATATATAGTTAAGTAAAAAATCACATTAAAAGGGCCAATACCAATAAAAAAACATTCATTGAAATAAATCATGGGAGAATAATCACTAAGTAATTTTATATCTATAGAATTAAATTTTGCATCCATTAGATGATCATGTTTCTTGGTATTATGGAAAATGATAGGTAACATTTTATAGTTTTATTAAAATGAAATATCTGCCATTAGGGGGCCAAAAATGAGAATTTTTTTGATTAACATGAAAATGTAGGAAAAAAATCCTCGAATCATTTTTTATATGTTTTAATAAAACACCCATCAATATGATGCCCATATTGATAGGTATCACTTAATGTATCATTTAACATTATTAACTTTTTTATAATAATGAGAAAATCATGTTTATAGGGGTCAAACTAACAAAAAAATCTCTGATTTACATGAAATTTTAGGAAAATTGTCATTGAGTCATTTAAAATCTATAGGAATCATCAACACATCAATTAAATACCTGAATTTCTTAGTATGATCGATATTGGTGTTTTTACCTTAGTTTTTGTGTTAAGTAAAAAATCATGTAAAAGGGGCCAATATGAATAAAAATTACTTATATTGAAATTAAATCCAAGGATAATGATCACATGGTCATTTTTTATCTATAATAATCAACACCACATCAATTAGATACTCTCATTACTCGATATGATGTAAAATGATAGGTAACATTTTCTAGTTTTATTAAAAAGATATATCACCCATAAAAGGGTCAACATTGAGAAAAAGACTTCTGATTGATGTGAAAATATAGTAGAACATTAATCAAATCATTTTTGATCTATTAGAATCAACCATATGTTAATATAATTCTTATAATTATCTATATGAATTAAGGTATGATTTAACATTGTTACCATATTTGTAATAATGGGAAAATAATGTTTGTTGGTGTCAAAACCATCCAAATGATCTATAATTAACATGAAATATTAGTATAAATATATTTAAGTCATTTAAAATATGTATAAATCATTGTAACTTTGATCAGATACCTGAATTTCTTGGTATGATCGAAAGTGTAATTTGTCCCCTATATTTAGAGTTAACTGGAAAATCATGTAAAGGGTGTCAATACCTAGAAAATGCACTTGTACTACCATGAAATCCCGAGATAATGATCAAGGAATCATTTTTTATATATAAGAATCAATTCAACATCCATAAAATGCTTGTGTCACTCGGTATGATAGAAAAAGATAGGTAATGCTGTCTAGTTTTATTAAAATGGCACATCTCCCATCAGGGGGTCAAAAATGAGAAAAAAAATTTGATTGATGTGAACATATAGGAGAACATTACATGAATCATTTGTGATTTGTTTTAATAAATCATATGTCAATATGATGATTTAATTTATCAATATGACTTAAGGTATGATTTGAAATTATTAATATTTTTATAATAATGGGAAAATCATGTGTGTAGAGTCAAAACTGACCAAATGAGCTTTGATTTACATGAAATATTAAGACAATGATATTTAAGTCTTATAAAATCAATATGAATCATCATCACATCAATCAGATACTTGAATTTCTTGGTATAATCAAAATTTTTGTTTTAACCTCAGATTTAGATTTATGTGAAAAACCATGAAAAAATGGGACAATAACAAAAAAACACACATGGATTGAAATGGAATCATAGTAGAACAATCACAGAGTCATTTTTTGACCTGTAGAAATAAAAAACACATCCATTAAATTCTTTTATAGCTTTGTATGATGGAAAATGATGGGTAATGTTGTTTAGTTTTATTAAAATGGAACATCTCCCATTAGGGGGTAAAAAAATGGGAAAAAAACCTCTGATTGATGTGAAAATCTATAAGAAAATTCCTTTAATAATTTTTAATCCATTTAAATTAAACCCGCACCAATATAATTCTTGAATTGATCAATATGCCTTTAGGTATGGTTTGATATTATTACCATTTTTATAATAATGGAAAAAATCATGTGTGTTGGGGTAAAAAAATGACCAAATGATCTTCGATCTATAAGTCATTTAAAATATGTATGAATTATCATCACATCGATCATTTATTAAAATTGATCGATATGATCAAAAGTGATGGTTGTCACTTATATTTTGAGTAAAGTGACAGTTCATGTAAAAGGGGCCAATAACTATAAAAGACACTTGGATTGACATGAAATTATGGGAGAATTATCAAAGATCAATTTTTGATCTATATGAATCCATTTTGTATTCATCTGATGCTTGCGACGCTTGATATAATGAAAAAACATAGGTAACATTGTATAGTTTTATTAAAATATAATATATCTGGTCATGGGGTCAAAACGAAAAATGGCTTTTGATTAATATAAAAAGATAAGAGAAAATTTCTCAAATCAGTTGTGATCATTTTTAATAAATATCTTTTCAATATGATTCTTAGATTGATCAGTATGTCTTAAGGTATGATTTATCATTATTAATATTTTTTTAAATGGGGAAATCATGTGTGTGTGTGGGGGGGGGGGGGTCAAAACTAATAGGTATTTCAAATTTTATTTTTATTGTTTCTATATTTATATGATTATTTATGTATGAAGAACTATATAAATTGTTTTGAAAATTATATATATATAATGAATAAATTTGATTTTAATATAATTGTTAATTTGATTTTTTTTGACTTCTTATTGTAATGTATCTATAAATTGATTGGGAAAGAATATTGGAAGTGTCTCTAGATATTTGGATAATTTTTTTTATTTTGGGGTTTTTCTTTTTTTTAATGGCATTTAGATGTAACAAATCTGTAAAAAAATTCAGAATCTCTATAACTATAGGTGGTTTGAAAATCCACTTTTGTAAGCATTAGAGACCACTTATGGAGACCTGTTAAACTATTTTTTCCTAAGCATTAGCATCCGCTTCTATCAATCAATAAATCCATTTCCAGTGACTTCTTCTATGATTATCGGTGGACCCCTATAGTGACCGCCATTGGCATTCTCTATTTCCCTTTATAAGTATAGAAACTATAAAAACCAAAATAGGTTGCATGACAGTCTCTAAAAATCTTTTTTAATCACTTTTGGTAGTCATGAAAGGTCATATTTTTAGTAGTTTCGCTCTACTAATGGGATTTGTCGGTGATAAAAAGTGCATACATTATGATCACCTTTAAAAGAACCCAACCTTTATTAGTACTTTTTTAGTGTGCATAAAGTCCATAATAACTTCTATAAAGCTGCATCCTTGCATCATCCATATAATTGGAAACCAGATTGGAAAACTAGATTGGAATACAGATAACTAGATTGGAATACGGATATTAAAAAACCATATTGGAATAAAAATATTAAATTGAACCATCATTTAAAATAAAAATTTGCATACAAAATATCCAAATTTATGTGATATTTACAATTAGTCAAACAAAAATACAACCCAATCAACAAAACCAAAACTCATATAGTGGTATTTTCTAATGACCAACCTTTATATAAAAGCTTGTCATTAGAATAAGAACAATGTTTATTTTAGTAACAGTACATAAGAAAATAATAAATATATAATTTTAATCTTATATAATATACATATGATAAATTATATTGTTAATTACTGAATATATTAATGTCATTATGAGTTATATTTTCAATTATATTATTAATGATTATGTTTTTAATTATACATTAATTATAAATTATGCATTATATTATTATTTAATAATTATATTATGAATTATTAATTACATTGTTATTTAATAATCTATATAAATTATATTATTAATTACTAAATATACTAATGATATTATTAGTTATTAATTATATTAATCACTTAAATAGTTGTTAATAATTATTTTATTAAAATAAAATGATATATTAATATGAAAACACACACTTTGAGTCATACCAGCCACATTATGTGTCATATTGATGTGTTTTTGATACACACACATCAAAAATGAATAATGGATCATTTTTTTAAAGTATCTCGACAATCTTAGTTCATTTTCTAGGTTTTGGATATGTGACACATGTTTTAAACTATAATGACACTTTTAATATGAAAACATGCCCCTATAGTCATAATAGCGACATCGTTTGTCAGATTGAAATGAGATCAATTACTACACATCACACAAAAATTATGGGATGGTTTCCTAAAGTATCAATACAATCTAAACTTGTTTTCTTAGTATTGGT
Organism: Viscum album; assembly: GCA_963277665.1. Taxonomy (NCBI): domain Eukaryota; kingdom Viridiplantae; phylum Streptophyta; class Magnoliopsida; order Santalales; family Viscaceae; genus Viscum; species Viscum album. The sequence continues at coordinate 1,525,146,015 of OY728137.1, forward strand.
AATGTGATGTGTGTTTTAGACTAAAATGACACATTTATATTGAAAACACGCACTTTGAGTCATACCAGGAACATCGTTTTTCAGATTTATGTGTGGTCAATTATTACACATTATAAATAAATTATGGATATTTTTCCTAAATTTTCAATACAATATAAGATTATTTGTTCATTTTTGTCTATGTGATGTGGGTTTTAGAGTAGAATGACACTTTTAATGTGGAAACACACACTTTGAGTTATACCGACAACATCATGTGTCAGATTAACATGAGTTTTATTCATACAATTAATTAATTAGTTAAGGATCATTTTACTAAAGTATAATTACAATCAAATATATTTTTATGGATTTTGGCTATGTGACACATGTTTTAAACTAAAATTAGACATTTTATATTGAAAACATGTACTTAGAGTCGTACTAGCCACATCATGTGTCAGATTTACATGATCTATACTCCAACACATCAAACATGTATTATGGATAATTTTTATGATTCTTAAATACAACATGATCTTGTTTTATTGGTTCTGGCTTTGTGATGCACTTTTAGACTAAAATGACACTTTTAATGTGAAAACACATATTGAGCCATACCAACCATATCCTATGCTTGATTGATGTGAAATAAACTCATAATTATCAAAAATTAATTATTTATAATTTACATAATGTATCATGAAAATTAAATCTTGTTTTATCAGTTTTGTCTATGTGACACGTGTTTTAAACTAAAATGAAACTTTCATATTGAAAACATGTTATTTGAGTCATATCGACCACATCATATGCAGGATTGTTGTGTGATCAATTCATACACATAAAAAATGAATTATGGATTGTTTTTATAAATTTTCAATAAAATACATGCTCATTTTATTGGTTTAGATATTTAACACATATTTTAGACTAAAATGATACTTTTAATGTGAAAACAATGACTTTGTGTCATACCAACTACATCATCTATAAAATTGATGTGTGGTCAATTTTTACACATAAAAAATAAATTATTTATCATTTCTATAAATTATCAAGATAATCCAATAATATTTTCTCATTTGTGGCAATGTGAAAAGTGTTTTATGCTAAAATGAAACTTTTCTATAAAAAACATGCACTTTGAGTAATATCAACCACATCTTTTTCTAGGTTTGTATGAAAATGATTCAAACACATATCAAATTAATTATATATATATTTTTAATTTTTTAATACAATACGATCTCACTTTCTCAGTTTTTAATATGTGACATTAAATATAGACAAAAATGACACTTTTAATGTGAACACACTCACTTTGAGTCATACTAGAAAAATTACATGTCAGATTGATGTGAGGTTGATTCATACTTATCAAAAATGAATTGTGGATCATTTTACTAAAGTAGTAAGACAATAAAATATCATTTTCTTAGTTTTGGTTATGTAAAATGTGTTTTAAACTAAATTGAAACTTTTATATTGTAAACATTTACTATGAGTCATACCAACTACATTATGTGTCAGATTGATGTGTAGTCAATTGTTACACATCACACATGAACTATGGATAATTTTTATAATGTTTCAAGACAATCCGATCTCATTTTATTTATTTTGGCTATGTGGTGCATGTTTTAGGCTAAAATGATACTTTTAATGTGAAAACATACAATTTGAGTCATACAAGACACATCGCGATTTGGATTGATGTGGGGTTGATTTCTAAATATAAAAAATTATTTATATATCATTTAAATAAATTATCACGACAATATGATTTTTCCTGATCTATTTTGGATATGTGACATGTGTTTTAAACTAAAATTATGCTTTTATATTAAAAACAATCACTTTGAGTCATATTGGACACTTCATGTGTTAGATTGACTTGCAGTTAATTATTATACATCAAAGATAAATTATGGATTATTGTTCTAATTTTTTGAGATAATACAAGATATTTTACTCATTTTGGCTATGTAACACATGTTTTAGACTAAAATGAACATTATAATATGAAGACACATACTTTGTGTCATACCAACCACATCATTTGTCAAATTGACATGCGGGCAATTTCTACATGTCAAAAAATGAATTATGGGTCATTTTCCTAAAGTATTAATACAATATGATATAATTTTATTGTTTTTGTCTATTTTATGTATGTATTAAACTAAAATGACACTTTTATATTAAAAACATGTACTTTGAGTCATACTGGGAACATCATGTGTCAGATTGACATAATATTGATTCGTGCCTTTAAAAAATAAATTATGGATCATTATAATAAATTTTAAAATAATTCAATCTAGTTTTCTAGGTTTTGATAATGTGACACACAATTTAAATTAAAATAACTCTTTTAGATTGAAAATATTCACTTGGTGTCATAACAACCACATCGCGTGTTTTATTTATGTGAAGTCAATTTTACACCTAAAAATGAATTAGGGATGATTTTTCTAATGTTTCAAAATAATGTGATCTTTTTTTCTTTGTTTTTACAATGTGATGCATGTTTTAAACAAAAATGTGACTTTTATGTTGAAAACGCACACTCTATGTCATACTAACTACATATTGTGCCAAATTAATGATTTATGGATTTATAAACATCAAATATTATTTATAAATAATTTACATAAAGTTTCAAGATAATTAGAGCTCATTTTATCAGTTTTGACATTGTGACACATGTTTTAGACTAAAATAACATATAGACATCAGCCGAACTCTCATAATTTTCAACTAACAACCCAGATTTAATTTCCTTCATAGTGATTTCCCAATTTATACTTTGATTATTGGGTTATGATATGGGTGAGGCATAACAATTAGCATTTATAGTATCTTCCATTATCATGTATTTCTTTTAATCAAAGGTGGAATTAAAGTAATCCATCATGGAGGTGGAAGTGACTATAGCAGGGCCCATACCATTTTTACAAACCCATCAAAATAACCATAAAACACAAAATGAAAATGATGTGAATAGGATTGTATATGCACCGTCCCCATATAAGGGTCATTAAAATCAATGTGAATGTATAAAATAGGATAAGGTCACCATTGAAACTTCTCTTGTTTTGGGTAATTTTTATTTATTGATAAAATTTTAACCTTTTCAAACTATAGTGTTTGGACACAAGGAAAAATGTTACGGCTCAAACTTCAATTAATGGAAATCCCCCTAAATCCAATTAAAGGTATATTTATGTAAAATGTTTATATAAAATGTAAAATTCTTTGGTTTTATGTAAATATTTGTGACCATTTCTAATATAGTCGTTGAACAGTGATCACATGATTAGTATAAATATAGGGCTTTAACAAATCCAATTTACTCAGACAAAGGAAGCGATGACCTCATCCAGTAGACATGCCCCATACGAAGCCCATTTGTCAGAGTTTTAAAAGGAGGTGGCGTCATTAGGCTTAGATCTTGACCAATCCCAAGTAGATCTTTAATATGTTAAGCTCGAGCAGGACCGCCTATGAGAGAAATGGAAGTTGATAGAGATTACCTCCGGAGAAATTTCATTCGAGCCACCCCAAGAGTCTGTCACCATCGCACACCTTAATCTTCGGTCTTATGCAGGTGTTATAAGGATTTATGTAACAAGACCTTAGAACTATGTTTATGTACATTTTTTTTGAATATAGTAATGAATATACTTTCATTTTATTATTGTTACCTTGTAAATAGTTTTTAAAGCACAAATAGTATTTTTAGTTAATGTTCAACTAAGAAATCTATTTTGATTAATTAATGGATTTTTGAATTAAATAATATTTTAATAAAATATTATTATTGTTATTAAATTATTTTTTATTAAATATAAATTATCGTATAATTTTATGAATGCAATTGTAATTTTTATTAAGGTTCGAAAGCCATTTTTGTCAAAACCCGTGAATTTTCGATAAATGTTAGTTTTTATTTTAAAAGAGAAAATTAACATATTTATAAAATTATTTAGATAAAATAAATATTATTTCTAGAATCAGGACATCAAAATTATCCAACGGTGAATTTTTCATAATTTTCTAAGACAGTCAATTTTTTGGGTAAAAATTATATACCGTTTAAATATATAATGTGTTTTATGACATCATAATTACCCAATAGTGATGTAATAAAATACTATAAGATTTATGTTTGGAAAATATATGTTTTAACATTAAAATAATGTAATTTTGGGTTTGTTTGAATTATTTTACAAAGCATTAATGGACCCTTCAAGACTTATTAAACATCTTGTCTTTTTAAATTGTTTCCCTTGGGATTGTGACTCACCTCCACATAAGCAATCCCATTATTTTAAGAAGTTAGGACTTTGGAATTATAAAATATTTCTTTCCACTTCCCTTTTCCAAAAACCATGGTCAAAAACCATGGGCTGGTTTGTGGTTTGGATTAGTTTAATGTGAGGTGTCCCAAACCTAAATAATAAAGAATTCCCTCACCTTTCCTATATAAACCCACCAAATCTACCACTTCATCCTCACTCAATACCTTTGGAGTTCTTCAAAACTCTTCCCTCCTTTCTTTAGAATCCTCATAAGGTTCCCCAAACTCCCAACAAGCCTCTCTAAAGCCTTTGGAAGCACACTTCCAAGTAAGGGTTTTTCTTCCTTTCTCATTTTTGTCCAATATTCTTTAAATTGTTATGCCCTTTTAATTTCAATTATAAATATTGGGGTATGGTTTTTCACCTCCCCCATAATTCCCTATTTATGTTTTAATGATGGTATAACCCTTTATCTATCATTAAATTCCTCCCATGTACACCCGTTGCTATGCCAAAATTCTGAAAGGAATTTCTCTCTCCTCTTTTACATTCATGTATCATGACTCTAAATTAAATTTCAATTGTTGGGAAATTTATCTATATGACCCCCCTTACTGTCCATTTCATATACATATGATTAGACACCCCTTTCTCTCTCATCAACCATTTTTATGAATTCTTACGTCACACTGTTATGCTGCCGAAATTGCACCAATTTTCCAATCCAATGTCATTGTGTAGTGAATACCATGCCCATTTCTCTATCAAGGGTATTCAACTTTATTCACATTTACTTATTGATTATAAAGTTTCATGTATGAATTCCACATTCCTTTATCCTGGAATAAATGATTATGTTTTATGAATCCATGTTATATGATCCATGTGGCACACTTATGCATGAAATGAAATGTTTAAGAAGGGTGAACCCTTATAGTGCTCCAATGCATTGGGTAAAGTATAATATCATGATACATCATGTGAAATGGGTGTTTAATCATGATAATTCAATTGAAACAAGTTTCTACTCGTGCTTCATGTGCAATAAGGATTTACTCATGATCCATGTTCAATGAGCCTTGGCTTATGCTAATTACATGTTAAGTGTTGTTGCCACATTTCCATATTATGATTATCATGATTTATCATGACTTTATGTTTATGCTTCTCTTGTTCTCTATTTATATTCCTATTACCTAACATGTATTGTATTCCTCATGTTATTCCATGATTATTCCCTTACTGGGCTTTATATCTCACCCTTTTCTTATGAATGTCCTCAGGTTATCCCATGAAATGCTATGTACGATGGAATATAGTGCTCATGTAAAAGAAGTTTTCAAAAAAGATATTGTATTTCATGTTTTATGTTATTATGTAATGATCCTAATCCCCAAATAAATTGTACCTCTCGATCTTCTATATTGTATCAAGTGAATTTTATGTAATAAATTATGTTTAATTGTGTAATAAAAGATCAGGGTTATCATAGTTGGTATCAGAGGATAGGTTTAGTTATTTTTGGGATTAGGATTAGAAAACCCTAGTGAAGCCTTAGAGACAAGACTAAGTATAATAAAAACAACCCTATGTTTTTTTGAGTATTGAGTAAGTGGTTTATCAAGCAAATACATCCTTGTCTGGATACGAGTAGGCAGAGGCGACTCTAGACTAGATGTATCCTAGGGGTAAAAACCAAAAACACCGCTTTGAGCTAGACTCAAATGAGAACTGGTGCACAAAAATGGGCCTTGCTTCAATCTTGGTTACGACACTCCTGAGGGATATGCTTTGGTAAATTCACAAGCTTAGTATGAACCATTATTGCGGGACAAAGAAAATTCCCTAAGAATATATGTTATAAATTAGATCATGGATAACATAGACTGAAGACAATATGTTCATATGTTAAGGAAATAAAATTTATTTATAATTCGTTATTTTTGTCCTTGGATTACCCTTTATGTGTTAACCCTAACTTTCCTTTTATTCCAGCCAATGGACGCTAATAGAAGGACTCAGGCTAACAACCGATGTGAAGATCAATGTGATGATTGTACTAATGAGATGCCCAATACAATGGGAGCGAGAATTGAAAACTTTGTCATGCTTCTCTCTCATCTAACTAAAGATTTGAATATAAAAATGGGTCAAGAGGAATGTTCAACCCCCCCTAAGAAAGAACAAGTTTCTATCGAGAGCTTCATGAGACAAAGGCCTCCTACTTTTAATGGATCATACGATCCCTCAATTACTGAACAATGGATCAACTCTTTTGAAAAGATATTCGCCATCCTTCGATGTTATGAATAAGAGAAGTTTATCCGAGATGCTTATCGTATGGAGGGTGAAGATTATAAATGGTGGACTTTGATAAAAAATACAAATCCTGAGGAGGAGATCGAGGCGTTGGAATGGAAGGATTTTCAGAAGATGTTTTTCAATAAATATTTTCCACGAACCCTCTAGCTTAAGATGGAAAGGGACATCCATTACCTCAAGCAAAAAGATGCTTAATATATTGGAGTGTATGAGGAAAACTTCACAAGGCTTGCACGATATGCTTTCGGCTTTGTCATTACCCCCGAATTCAATGTTGACCTCTTCTTTGGTGGGCTGGAAACTAGCCTGTGGAAAGCATTGGCAATCCGTGACTTCGACAACTATGAGTAAATTGTTTTATGTGCCCTCAAGGTCGAAATGGAGATCATAGAATCTTAGGGGTATCATGGGGATAATAAGAGTAAGGTGGAATTCAATGCTGGCGGCTGATGGATAAATCCAATAGTGCTAAGAAGATCCATCACCCCAATTGCCAAAGGTGCAGAAAGAAGAACCCTAGAAATTTCCTAAAGGGGACGCGAAAATGATTTAGGAGTGGAAGAGAAGGGTACCTAGCTGTTAACTATCAGCAAGAAAGACCCGTGGATGTGATAGAGGATAGGAACACTCTGTTTAAACCTCAATTCATGGTTCATTTCTACAACTGCAAAGAACCAGGGCATCTTTCAAATTAGTGCCCTAAGCTAAGGGTTTTTGGAGGCAACCAAAAAACTCCAAGGCATCAAGGGAGAGCTTTTTCCATCACTACTGCCAAAGTGCACCCGAAAAACAAAGTGGTGATAGGTAAGCTATTTATTCATTCAAGAATAGTGAATGTACTTTTTTATTTAGGTTCCACACATTCTTTTATATCTCGAAAGTTTAGTAGAACATTCTCAGCACCACCACAAATCAAGGAAGTGAATATGTTAGTGAGTATCGAAAACGGGGCAATCATTGCATCCCATTAATATAACTCATCCCCTATCATAATTTTTGGATTAAACTTCTCAAAGAACCTTTTCATACTCCCTATGGTGGAATTTTATGCAATTCTTGGCATGGATTAGCTTTCCTTATATAGAGCCAACATAAATTTCCATGAGATGGAAATCACTCTCCATGTGAAGAATCAATGCCCGATTATTTACAAGTGCAAGGAGGAAGATGAATCTTATTTAGATCCATAATCTCAAGCATGGATATTACCACCCTATGAGCATGCGTATCTGGATAAGATGATTGAGTCTAAGGAGGAAACCATCCTAGAAGACATGCCTATTATGAGGGAATTCGCTGAAGTGTTTCCCGAGAAATTGCCTGGTCTTCCTCCTATAAGAGATGTTGAATTCTCAATTGATCTTATACATGGGGTGTTGCGAATATCCAAGACTCTATATAGAATGGATTTTTTGGAGCTTGAGTAGCTGATGAAACAACTATAGGGGAATCTGGATAAAGGGTTTATACACCCAAGTGCTTCACCAGGGGTGAAACAGTCCTCTTCGTCAAGAAGAAAGATGGGTCAATGCACCTTTGCATCGATTATCATGAGCTTAACAAAATCACGATAAAGAAAAAGTATCCTCTCCCATGAATAGATGACTTGTTTGATCAGCTGCGTTGAGCACAATACTTCTTCAAGGTGGATTTGTGGTCGGGATATTATCAAGTAAGGGTGAAGAAGGAAGATATCCCCAAGACTGATTTTCGTACAAGATACGAGCACTATGAATTCATAGTAATGCCTTTCGGACTCACTAATGCTCTAGAAATATTCATGGACTTGATGAATAGATTCTTTAGAGATTACCTCGACAAATTTGTGGAAATCTTTATAGATGATATTCTGATATACTCCAAAACCAAGGAGGATCATGAGAAGCATCTAAGAACTATACTAGAGACCTCAGGAAAGGAGAAGATCTAGGAAAATTACAGCAAGTGTGAAATCTGGTTAAAGGATGTCTAATTATTGGGTCATATCATCACAAGAAATGTGATATCTATGGATCCCTCTAAAACAGATGCAATTGAGAGATGGACGAGGCCAATATCGGTAACGGATATCCGTAGCTTCTTGGGGTTAGTTGGATATTATCGATGATTTGTGAGAAATTTCTCATGATTTTCCAACCCTCTTACTAATATAAGTCGGAAGGGATTAAAGTTTTCTTGGAGTGATGAATGTGAATAAAGCTTCAAGGAGTTGAAAAAGAGTCTTATCATTGCACCTGTGCTCACTTTACCCACAAGTGGAGAACTTTTTGTGGTATTCAGTGATGCTTTGAAGAAGGGCCTAGGATGTGTGTTGATGAAAAATGAAAAAGTCATTGCCTATGCATCAAGGAAATTGAAAGTTCAGGAATAGAACTATCCAACACATGACCTCGAGTTGGATACAATGATCTTTTTTTTTAAAAATTTGGCGGCATTATCTCTTTGGGGAGAAGTGTGAAATATATACGGACCACAAAATCCTCAAGTATATATTCACACAGAAAGATTTGAACATGTGCCAACGAATATAGTTAGAGCTGATCAAAGGCTATGACTGCTCAATCTATTACCACCCTGTGAAAGCGAACAAGGTGGCATATTCCCTAAGTAGAAAGGACTTAGAGATTCTATCATTGATGAGAATTGAAAAGGATCAAATATTCTTAGATTTGATGAAGATGGACATGAGAATCATAAAGAAGGGAACATCATCAATCCTTTCACAAATGATTTCTCAACCGTCACTTTTGGAAAGTTTAAAAGATTCTCAAAAATATTATATGGGAATTCAAGAAAAATTGGAAGCTATCGGAAAAGGAAAATCCTCAGAGTTTAATGTTAGTGAAGAAGAAATTGTGAGATTTGGGAAAAGACTACGTGTTCCATCAAGTACGGAGCTGAAGAAGGAACTTTTGGATGATGCACATAGTTCAAATTTCTCTATTCACCCAGGAAATACAAAGATGTATCAAGATCTTTGAGATAATTATTGGTGGGATAATATGAAGAAGGAGATCATTGAATATACATCAAAGTGCCTGGTGTGTCAGCAAGTGAAGGAAGAGAGGCATGAGTCTAAGAGGATTATACAACCATTTCCCATATCAAAATGGAAATGGGAGAACATCACCATGGAATTTGTCACCGTACTTTTGAAGACATCCAAAAGCAACAATGAAATCTGGGTTATTGTGGACCGTCTTACAAAGGATGCACAATTTATTTCTATTCGGGAGGATTTCTCATTAGATCAACTAGCACAGATATATATCATGGAAGTGGTAAGGCTGCATGGAGTACCACTATTTATTGTGTCTGATCAAGATCCAAGATTCACCTCAAAGTTTTGGAAGAGTCTTCAACATGCTCTGAATACTGAACTGAACTTCAGTACGACCTATCATCCTCAAACTGATGGCCAATACAAGCAGACTATTCAAACACTTGAGGAAATGTTGAGAGAATACTCAATGGACTTTAAAGGAGTATGGGATCAACATCTTCCTCTGATTTAGTTCTGTTATAATAACAGTTTCCACTCGATCATCCAAATGGCACCATATGAAGCCCTTTATGGGAAAAGGTGCAGAACACTGACGTGTTGGGATGAGGTCAGTAAGCATAAGATGCTTGGACTAGAAATGGTCGAAGAAATGGTAGAGAAGGTAAAAACCATTCAGCAGCATATCAAGGCAACCTAGAGTCGATAGAAGAGTCATGCAGATAACAATCTATGAGACCTTGAGTTTAAAGTTAGAGACATGGTATTTATATGCATATCTCCATGGAAGAAGGTCATGAGGTTTGGAAAGAAAGGGAAGTTAAGTCCAAGGTACATCGACCCCTTAGTGAGTCTTGATCGTGTTGGGGCTGTGGCCTATCGAATAGTACTTCCACCTACCATGGCCAAAGTACACGATTTCTTTCATTTATTCCTCTTAAGTAAGTACATACCAGACCCTTCACATGTAATCTCTTCAGAGGTGGTACAGTTAGAGAATGATCTTTCTTATGAGGATAAACTAGTGAAGATCTTAGATCATAGAGAAAAAGTTCTACGAAATAAGACAATGCCCCTCGTCAAGGTGTTGTGGAGAAAACACAAGTTTGAAGAAGCGATGTAAGAATTAAAGGAAATGATGAAGTAGAGTTACCCACATCTGTTTTAGTGTGGGAAAAGAAAATTTCGAGGGAGAAATTTTTTAAGGGGGGAAGATTGTAATGACCCAAAATTTCATTAATTAAAATCCCTCTTGATCTAATTAAATGTCTCCTTTTGTAAAATGTATATATAAAATGTCAACTTCTTCAGTTTTAAGTTAAGAATTATGACTGTTGCTAATATAGTCATTGAACATTGATCATATGATTAGTATAAATATAGGGCTTTAACAAATCCAATTTACTCAAACAAAAGAAGTGATGGCATCATCCAGTAGACGTGTCCCATACAAAGCCCATTTTTCAGAGCTTGGAAATGAGGTGGCGTCATTGGGCTTCACTCTTGACCAAGCATGAGCCGAGCTTGAATATGTTAAGCTCGAGCGGGACCGCCTATAAGAGAAATGGAAGTTGATAGAGATTTCCACCCGAGCAATGTTATCCGAGCCACCCCAAGAGTCTGTCACCATCACACACCATACTCTTCGGTCTTATGTGGGTGTTATAAGGTGTTATGTAAAAAGACCTTAGCACTATGGTTATGTACATTATTTTTATATATAATAATGAATATACTTTCCTTTTATTATTGTTACCTTGTAAATAGTTTTTAAAGCACAAATAGTATTTTTAGTTAATGTTCAATTAAGAAATATATTTTGATGAATTAATGGATTTTTTAATTAAATAGTATTTAATAAAATATTATTATTGTTATTAAAATAATTTTTATTAAATTTAAATGATCATATAATTTTATAAATGAAATTGTAATTTTTATTAATGTTCGAAAGCCATTTTTGTCAAAACCCATGAATTTTCGATAAATGTCAGTTTTTATTTTAAAAGTAAAAATTAACATATTTAGAAAATTATTTAGATAAAATAAATATTATTTCTAGAATCAGGATGTCAAAATTATCCAATGGTGATTTTTTCATAATTTTCCGAGAAAATCAATTTTTTGGGTAAAAATTAAATATCATTTAAATATATATTGTGTTTTATGAAATCATAATGACCCAATAGTGATTTAATAAAATACTATAATATTTATGTTTGGCCAATATATGTTTTACCATTAAAATAATGTGATTTTGGGCTTGTTTTTATTATTTTACAAAGCATTAATGTACCCTTCAAGACTTATTAAACATCTTGTCTTTTTAAATTGTTTTCCTTGGGAGTGTGACTCACCTCCACATAAGAAACCCCATTATTTTAATAATTTCGGACTTTGGAATTATAAAATATTATTTTAAACTTCCCTTTTCCAAAAACCATGGGCAAAAACCATGGGCTGGTTTGTGGTTTGGATTAGTTTAATGTGAGGTGTCCCAAACCTAAATAATAAAGAATTCCCTCACCTTTCCTATATAAACCCACCCAAGCTCCCACTTCCTCCTCACTCAAATAATTTGTAGTTTGGCTAAAATTTTCCCTACTATCTCTATAATCCTCCCAAGGTGCCCCAATCTCCCAAGAAGCCTCTCTCAAGCATTTGGAAGCACACTTCCAAGTAAGGGTTTTTCTTCCTTTCTCATATTTGTCCAATATTCTTTAAATTGTTATATCCTTTTAATTTTAATTATAAATGTTAGGGTATGGTTTCACACCTCCCCCATAATTCTCTATTTATGTTTTAATTATGGGATACCTCTTTATCTCTCATTAAATACCTCCTATGTACACCCGTTACTATGTCGAAATTCTGAAAAGAATTTATCTCTCATCTTTTACATTCAAGCAATTATTTTGTATCATGACTCTAAATTCCATTAAAATTGTTGGGAAATGTATCTATATGACCCCCTTACTGTTAATTTAATGTAAATATGATGAGACACCCCCTTCTCTTTCATCAACCATTTTTATGAATTCTTACGTCACGCTGTTACGCTGCCGAAATTGCAATAATTTTCCAAGCCAATGTCGTTGTGTGGTGAATACCATGCCCATTTATCTATAAAGTGTATTAACCTTTATGCACATTTACTTATTGATTATAAAGTTTCATGTATTAATTCCACATTACTTTATCGTGGAATAAATGATTATGTTTTATGAATCCATGTTATATGATCCATGTGGCACACTTATGCATGAAATGAAATGTTTAAGAAGGGTGCGCCCTTATAGCGCTCCAATGCATTGGGTAAAGTATAGTATCATGATACGTCATGTGAAATGGGTGATTACTCATGCTAATTCAAGTGAAATTAGGTTTTAATCGTGCTTCATGTGCAATGAGGATTTACTCATGCTCCATGTACAATGATCCTTGGCTCATGCTAATTTCATGTTAAGTGTTGTTGCCACATTTCCATGTTAAGATTATCATGATTTATCATGCCTTTATGTTTATTATTATCTTGTGATCTATTTATATGAATATTGTCTAAAATGTATTTTATTCCTCATGTTATTCCATGATTATTCCCTTACTGGGCTTTATAGCTGACCCTTTTCTTATGCATGTCCTTAGGTTATCCCATGCAATGCTAAGTACGAGGGAAGGTAGTGGTCATGTAAAGGATGTTTTCAATAAAGATGTTGCATTTAATGTTTTAAGTTATTATTTAATGATACTAATCCCCAAATACACTATACCTCTCTATATTCTGTATTGTATCAAGTAAAGTTTATATAATAAATTATGTTTAATTGTGTAATAACAGATCAGGGTTGTTATAGAAAATCATCTTGAATAATGTAAAAAAAATAGAAAAGGCACATTCCATGCTTAAAATGAATAAATACAACAGTAATATATACACCACTACACCGTAAGGGATGAAATACATCCTAATAATTAGTAATATGGTTTTAGATTTATGGGTAGAAGGATCCTTGAACTGTTTCCTTCTTTCTATTAGATCAACTAAAACCTCAAAGCCCAATATCTCATAAGCATGATAAGCTTTAGATATGTTTCTAGATCTTCCAAAATTCATAGAGTATAACATTCCATGATACCTATACTTGAGAAATATCTCAAATATTTCTTGACATATAGGGTCATCACCAATTTTTTTTTTCATTTTCTATGAACTCATCCTAACCCCCAGAATAAGGAAACTAGGTAACAGTTGAAAATAAATGCATGTTCAATTGGGGAATGAGAATATACCCTTTAAAATCATTTAAAAATTATAGAAACAATAAAAATATTAAATTAATCACATGATATGTGTGTTTAGTAAATTTATCTGAAAGGATGAACTTCATTTATAAAATAAGTAGGCATATTTGAATATATCTAAAATAACTTCCCATCATGTTATGACTTATTAGTGAGATGCTTTTTATACTTATCCTAGCTAAAACACCCTCCTTAAAACAGTTCATACTTTTTCATTATGTGGAGTAACCATAGGTGGGAGAGGATCACCCACTATGTAGCATCACTAAAGAGGGAAAGAATATATAAGGCGTGTTTTAAATTCCTTCAAATTGATAGGAGAATCAAATATAGAATAATGTTTGGATGAAACCTAAAAATGTAAGATTAAAATAAAAATATAACCAACACATTTCCAATACTACATGAATTTTATTTTAAGAAAAAGAACATCTAAGCATTATATTTCTAATTATTCAAATCCCAAATGTATATCTAATGTCATAGTCTCTACTTGATCACAAACATAATTGATAATCACCCAAACTTGATGTCGATAAATATTTTGACATAATGTACACTACTCACTAATATCTAAACAAATTTACTGCTTTTTATGAGTATGAAAACTTTTGACAATCCTGGTAGTATTGAGAAAATATAGACAAATAAATGATTAAAAAATATTTTAAATGAAATTTTAATTACCTTAAAAAATTACCTTTTGGGGATGTTATTTTTTAAGGCTATATGATCTCTTTCATAATTTTTTAAACATAATATCCACAATCACTATCGTTATCTTGTTTTATACACTACGTAAATATTGAAAAATATAATTATATTGTTTTCAAATATGTTTTGATAGTTAAATATTATTATATATAGTTTAATATATCTCCATTTCAAAATTTATTATTCTTCCAGTGTTCAACCACCAACCTCATACAATGATTTAGAAGATATTTATAGATCAACTTATCATTAGAAAATTCCATTAGAACAAAAACTAAAAATATAATTCTAATTTTATCTATTAAATTTTGATTGTAATACATTAAAAATTCAAAATATACATAATGTGTGGCTTATTTTTTGGAAATATTTTCTTTGGATCCAAAAAATAAATATTCATGGTATCCAAATTCAGTTTGATGTGAATACAATGCTTACTAAAAATAAAGAACTAATGATTAATGAAGAAATAAAAATATATTTCATATGATCAGACTATATATTTTTACCTTAGTATTGTAGGAATTAAGATGATTCTATCATCTGTTATTTTCTTTTCCAATTATATGATTAGTTCATATTTTTTATTTTCAAAATTTTCTGTTATTTTTATTGTATTTATGTGAAGTCAATTCCTACACATAAAAAAGGAATTATGGACCATTTTCTTAATGTTTCAAAAATAATATGATATTTTTTATTAGTTTTGACAATGTGATGAACCTTTTAAACCAAAATGTCACTTTTGTATTGAAAAAAACACTCTGAGTCATACTAACTACATATTATGTAAGATTAATGTTTTTTCAATTTATAAATACAACACTTGATTTATAGAACATTTTACTAAAGTTTCAAGAAAATAAAATATAATTTTATTACTTTTGAATATATGACATGTGTTTTAAACTAAAATAACATGTAGAGATCAATAAACCTCTCATCATTTTAAACTTCCAACCTATGTTCAATTTCATTCATAGTCAGTTCCTCATTTTTTCTTTGATAATTGGGATGAGATATGGGTGAGGCATATCTATTAGTATTTATAGGATCGTTCATTGTCATGTATTTGGTTGAATCAATGGTAAAAGTAAATGAATCCATCATAGAGGCGGAAGTGACAATAAAAGGTCCTATACCATTTTTAAAAACACATAAAATACAAGACAACAAATGAAATTGATGAGGCTAGGATTATAGAAGTACCATCCCCGTATAAAGGCCACTAATATCAAAGCGATTGTATAAAATAGGACAAGGTCCCCATTTAAACTTCTCTAGTTTTGGGTAAGGTTTATTAATTGATAAATCTTCAACCTTGTCAACCTGTAGTGTTTGAAAACAAAGGAACACTATCTTGAATAAAGTATGAAAAAACAAATGGAAAATTAAAGGATTAAAATAAATAAAAACAACCCCAAGGCACACACCACTGCACTGTGAGGGGTTAATTTCATCCCAGAAATTATAAATATGCATTCATATTTATGGTTATAAGGATCCTTGAACCATTTACTTATTTCTATTAAATAATTTTCAACCTCAAAGAATAATATCTCATGAGTATGTGAAGCTTAATATATGTCACTAGCTCTTCCAGAATCCATAGAGTGTGACATTCCATGATACCTCTCCTTGAGAAACAGCTCAAATAATTCTTTCTATGCACGGTCATCACCAAAAAATTTTCTATTTATAGAAACTCTTCCTAAACCATAGAAGAAGGAAATTAGTGAAAAGTTGAAAAGAAATTAATATTCAATTTGAGAATGATAATATACCCTTTATAATCACATAACAATTACAGTAATAATAAAAATATTTAAGTAATCAAATGATATGAGTGTTTAGTAAATGTATCTGAAAGGATAAACTGTATCCATAAATGAATCAGGTGGATTTGAATATATCTTAAATTATTTCCCATCAAGTTGTGGATTGTTAACAAGATTCATTGGTTTCTGCTCCTAGATGAACCACCCTCAATCAAAAATTTCATAGTTTTTTCATCTAGTGGAGGAACCACAAGTGAGAGACAATCATCAACTATGTATAATCACTCGAGAGGGGTGGAATACATTGATTCATTTTAAATTCTTTTAGAATGATAGGAGGATAAAATATAGAATAATATTTGGATAAAAATTGATAGTTTATGATTAGAATTAAAATATAACCGACACATTTCCAATACTACATGAATTTTATTTTAGGAAAAATAATATCTAATCATTAAAATAATAATTCTTCACATAAGAAATTTATATCTAAATTCATAGTTAGAACTAGATCACAAAAATAATAGGTAATCACCTCAACTTGATATTGATAAATATTCTAACAACATGTACTCTACCAAATCATCTCTAAATAAATTTAATTCTACTTTTGAGAACTTAGACTACTAAAATACTAGTAGTACTACAAAAATATAGATAAAAAATTATTAAAAAATATTTTAAATTAAATTGTAATTACCATAAAAAATTACCTATTCAAGGATTCTATTTTTTAATGGTATATTATATCTTTCATAAAATTTTAAACATAATATCCATAAACATTATCGCTATCTTATTTTGGAAACTGTAGAAACATTGGCCAAAATAGGTATATTATTGAATAATATCTTTTAATATTTAAATATTACTAAATATAGCTTAATCTATCTCTATTTGAACAAATAATTATGCTTCTAGTGTTTAATCACAAACCTTATACCATGATTTTGTTGACATTTATAGATCACCTTACCATAAGAAAGTTATCTTTAAAATAGAAACTAAAATGTATAATTTTAATTTTATCTATTAAATATTGATTTTAGTGCATTAAAAAATCACAATGGACATCATGTGTGGTCATTTTTTGTGAAATCCATGCTTTGGATCCCAAAAATAGAAATTTGGGGTATCCGAATTGAGTGCAATAAGAATCTTATTCTTACTAAAAACAAATAAGTAATGAAAAAATAAAAATAAATTTTATATGATTATATTTTAGTATTTTACCCCTATATTGTAGAAATTAAGAAGGGTTTGTCAGCTGTTATTTTCTTTTAGAATTCAAAAATAGTTAATATTTTTATTTTCAATTTTTTCCATTTTCAAACAAGTTTTCTCCACTAAAATGATAACGACATTAATGAGTCCAAATATTTCATTGCAAGGTTTTCCATTTATATAGTAGTAATATAAATTATTATAGAAAAAGGAATAGTTTTTAACTATAAGGAATATGTAACACCCCAAGCTTCCACGGTACGTTTGCCTTTGAATAATACAATAGCTTGTGTTGTACACAACTTCAAGTTCAAACACACCACGACTAATCAAACTAGCCGTTATGAATAGTAATACCCAATTTTTAAAATTTTATAAATTTTATCTTTTAAAATGGACTTCTTTTTTGGATTCGGAATATCGAAATTATCTTAGGGTTAATTTTTGGTATTTTTCTGAAAAATTTCAATTTTTAATGAATAGTGAAAAAACACTGCGTTATTGGTTAAAACCGAATTTTTATTTAAATAATTAGTTATTTTATTTTAATTTATTTTTATTAAAAATAGATACATAATTTCTATATATATACAAATTAATTCATTTGATTCATTTTTATAATAATTTTAGATATATAAAATTTTATCGGACTTTTTAACGTCTTTTACCCACCTCCTAGGAAGAGTTGCAAATTTGTAAAGAACTTAATTTTACCTCTTATGTGAGTTGAATTTGAAAAATCCGAGAGGCACAGTTAATATCAGTAAGTAAAATATGGTTCAATAAGATGAAAATAATTATTGGCGAACAGTAACTTTTGACTTTTATTTACCACGGTTAAAAGTAAATAGGGTAATTAAGGTTAAAAATGATATCATAATTACTCTAATACATGTCCTAATTATATTGGATAAGTATAATTTGACCAAAAACAACCTTATTAATAACATATGACCCTCTTTGGTCCACTTGGATTAGATTAGGACATTTATTATTATTTTATTTAAAGAAGAGTTAAAAGAGTTAAATTCTATGTTTAATAACTAAACCATTTTTAATAGAGGGTTACACACAATATAAATTTGACTATAAATATTAATTATAAGGATAAAAATATTTCTTATATAATGGTATTTTATTTATAATTTTTAGACATTAAATAATTTAATTTATTTATGACACAATGATGATGCTGTAATTACCTTATTAATGAAATACTAAAATAAATGATATTATAAATATCCAAATAAATGTAAATTGAGACTTTTTATGAATTCCACTAATTTTATAGGTTAATATGACATGTTAGGGTTGGTTAAATAAATTTTATTTGATGTGATAGAGTTTTAATGGCTTTTGTCACGACCCGACCCTACCCGGGCTCGAGCCGCAACTACCCCAAGCCCGCCTCCATAGGCCAGGGGCTGGGGATAAGCGCCGAAGGCTAAACAACTCGGGGAGGCCTTTTCCTGAGGACTTGTACACACACACACACACAGCACGCTCAATACAAAAGTGCAGAGTAAAAGAAAGGACAAGTAAAGGAAAGGGAAACTGCTATATATATATATATACCACAAATGTGCATCGACCTCTAAATAGTACAAAGTAAAAACTGAAAATAAAAGGGGAAAAACACGCGCCCAACCAGAAAAGGTGCCACAACCTGGAAAGAGGTAAACAAAAAGAAACAGCTGACGGGTCTCCTACATAGAACCTGTCTACGACCACCGCACACGGTCCAAGCTCCGAAGCTCCTATGCTCTACTGAAGTCACGCTCCACCTGTCCATCTGAAAGGGCACACCAAGTGCGGGAAAAGCCCAAGCAGGGGTGAGTATAAAAATACTCAGTAGGATACCCCGAAGGCTCGAGGGAGCAACTAAAGGAGGTACCGAAGGGTGAGCAGTAGAGCGAACATGGAAAAGTAAAGGAGTAAAACCGAAAGTGAAGTAAAGGGTACAGTAGAGAGTCCAACTCAACCCAACAAGAATAAAGAAGGTAGACTCGTCCAGACACAAGGAGATAGAAACGATGAGAAGATGAACTTCTCGTCGAGTCTTCGCTACCTATAGCAGGATAGTAGACTCGTCCAACCATGATAATCTAGACACAGAAATCACGTGGCATACCTCACCCGTCTTCGCCTCTCCTAGAAGGAGAGTAACCAAACCCAAGAAGTGGGTACTAGAAAAAGGTATATACAAGTCCATATGCTCAATCAAGAAGCCCAAACAAGATCGTAAGGGGATCTCCATCCCATAGCTCAGCCCAAGAAAGTGAGTCGCCAACAGTCCCAGAAGTAAACACCATCGATACCCAGCATCCCGCGCGTCTGCCCCGAACTACAAGTCAAGGGATCAATCACCGTACCTCGACACTATCCACTTTGGGTGACACTGACTCTCCCACATAGTTTTGGGTCACGTCACAAGGAAACGTCTCGGTGGGGAAAGTGCTCCTTGTACTTGAGAGTTCTGGGGGAATGTCAAACCACAACTCGTCACTGCCCCGTAGTCAAGAGGTCTCCTCAAAGTCAAAGTCATTCCATTACCGACCCGTAAAACCAAGAGTCCCGCTCCGGTAATCACAGAAGAAAGCCATAGAATAGCCTAGTAGAAAAGACTGAGTCTGGAATATCAACGGGTGCCCCACTGCCCAACCCTGCTGGAGGGTAAACCATAATACATCATCTGGCGACCCACTTCCCAGCCCTGCTGGAGGGTAAACCTGGAATAAGTCACCAGGCGACCCACTGCCCAGCCTTGCTGGAGGGTAGACCTGGAAGAAGTCGACGGGTGACCCACTGCCCAGCCCTGCTGGAGGGTACACCTGGAAAAAGACGACGGGCGACCAACTTCCCAGCCGTGCTGGAGGGTAGACCCCCAAGATTTGTTGGGTGACCCACTGCCTAGTCTCTGCTAGAGGGTAAACCCTAAACAAGTCGACAGGCAACCCACTACCCAGCCCTGCTGGAGGGTAGACCTGAAACAAAACGACAGGTGACCCACTGCCCAGACCTACTAGAGGGTAAACCCGAAACTGTTCTATTCATCCCTACTGGATGGTACAACACTGGCCAACCGAGCATTGAGTGGGTACCGCACAACCACTCAACTCCAGAACAACTGACCCAATAGTGGTTCAACACCTGTTACATCACTGGGTGTCACTAGCACCGCTACCGGCCGATCCATCGAGAACGAAACCATGGGAAGACCACTCAACCCTGCTAGTCAAACAAACGAGCACTGAGCCAGGGGAAGAACTCAACCCTGCTAGTCAACAAACGAGAACCGAGGAACCCTTTACGTCGTGAGGGGTCAAAGTACGCAAGGCAGAACACGACATGCACATGGGGCCCACATGACGTTTGGCCCCAAGTTAACCCCAACCAAGCGCACAAACGTCTCAGGTACAAACCACACGTACCTCCAAACGCTCCTGTATACTCCCATAGTATACCTCATTTTCAGCCCAAGGGCTATCGTGCACACGGCACCCAACATCAACGCGAAGGGCGTAAACGCAACTTCGCCAACTTGCCACCTCATCGGCTGAGGCACAATCAACCACATCTCTTTAAACACCAACCTAACTCTCCCAAGAGTGCACGCAATCACACGCCAAAGGTACACTTCAAACACGGTAGAAGAACCGCCACCGGGGCACCTTTCATATTTCCACATTTAATAAGATCGTGCAAGAGGATCCGCACAACCAAACGGATCACACCATTGTAATCCTCATGGAAAAACATGCGAGATAGATGACTTACTCGCCTCAAATGAATATCCTACAGAAAATTCACCAACACCACCACACGCCCGAACGACATCCCGTGATCCCAAGCCTCGGCCCCGAAAACAGTCGGGCGCATCGCACCATTGCGATCCCCTCGGGAAAACACGTCAAAAAGACTGCTCACTTGAGCGCAACAGATATCCGGAGAAAAAGATGCATTCCAGTGCACCGCACACGAGCGGTGCTACGTGGGACCCGCATCCTAGTCTTAAAACTCAACGGACGGATCACACCATTGCGATCCTCTTGAAAAAGTACACGAGTTGGACTATTCACTTGTCCAAAACGGTCGCCCGGTGATGGAGATGAAAAATCACCGTCAACGCCCAAACATCCCTCATGGGGCCCACACCATCGTGTCAAATTAGGGCGAGCGGATTGCACCATTGCAATCCCCTCGAAAAAACATCCAAAAACGACTGCTCGCATTCCCCGGATGGACATCCGATGAAAAAGTCGTGAAACGCTGCACGGTGCTCGAAAGACGGGCCGTGGGGTCCGCACCTCAACTTCAGCCTTAATACCTGAAACCACCCTAGAAAGATCCACCTCGTTTCCAGGGTTCCAACGCCACTGACGGCGCCTAATACGGATGTCGGACGCGTCCGCGCCGTCCAAAACAAGATCTCCCGGGAAAAATGTCAAACCACTTAACATCGTGTCGCGCCCCGAGCCCCTCTTTTTGGGAATTAAAAAATTCCTGAAACCATATCAAAAAGTCCGCCTTGATGCAAGGTCTGCGCTGCCACTGACGGCACGCAAAACGGACACCCGTAGCTAAAGATACGGGCATCCAAAGTTAGAAGGGGAGAACCCCCTTGGGCCGGACCGGCCCACTCCGGCCGGCCCGCTGGGACCGTGGCCCAACCGCCTGGGTCCGGCCTAGCCGAACCCATGGGACGCCGCGCGCGGGCCGCTTCCCCGTGTGAGCCCCCTCGCCCGCGCACCGCACGGGCGCTTCCTCCACCGACCGGCCGACACGGCCGGTCTTCTTTTCCATGTGGAGACCCGCGTCACGCGTGTCTCTGTCCAGCTGTGGGGTCGCACAGCGCGACCCCGCCCGTCCCCTCTCGCCGGCGCCCGAGGCCGGCGCCCTTAGCCAGTCTGCCTGCGCTGTCCCGCACCAGCAAGGTTCCGCCTGACCGGCCGGATGGCCGACCATCCTTCCGCCGTGCCTGATGCCGCGCTGCCGTCCCGGAGTTTCCGCCGCCGCCTGGAGCCGCCAGAAACCTCCGGACGCCGGAAAAAAAAACCCAGAAAAAGGCGGACTATTGATATCACCTCGAAACTCGGAATTAAAATTTAAAAGATGCGTCAGAAAGAGCATAAAATCTACTAAAAGATTATGGGCTTTGTTCGAGGATCAATCAACAAATTGATGCATAGAATCAAACTCAAAGTAGGTGCGAGAATAAAATTGAAACCGCAACAAATCCTACCTCGATGGGCTTTGCCCGAAGCTTTTCCACGATCCGTTGGAGCCACGCCTCGCTGGAGCTGTCTCGCGAGAGGTGCCTCACCTGAGGAGGAGAGGGAAGAGGGAGGAGGGGGAGCTTGTGCCAGGGAAAACCACCTAGAGGGGGGGGGGGGTGTTTAAAAACAAACCACTTAAACTCCTGCCCGTGGGCCCCGTACCTGAACCCTCAGCAGGGTCGAGGTTAAGCCTCCCCTAGGGTAAACACCACCTCCTGAGTGCAACGACAACCACATAATTTTAATCTGATGCCCCGTTCAAACGTTACAACGCCCACGCCCGAGGCTGCCAAATTACGAAAACGCCCATGGGGCCATTTTTCACAGACGGCCCGCGCCCGCGAAACTTCCACCGCTCCTAGGGTAAACAGCATGTTCCGGACTCAATGGTGCCCTCAATTTTCCAATCCGAGCCACCGTTTAAGATATACTTGCGTTTCAACATTAAATGAATTAATTAATTAATTTAATTATCCGTTTAACGTTCTGGAAGCGGGCGAGGGGTCCAAACGTCCTGCACCGACAAACTTTATGTCGTCACTAGGGTAAAAACCTCATTACTGACCCATCCGTATACTCGGATCTCTGATACAGATCACAGTTTAGGAGTTATCCTATTTATTTGGCGTTTTTAGTGTGAACGCACTGAAAATTTAATTCCGGCCACAGCAGGGCTTGGAATCGCACACCGTCTGAAGGAACTGCTCTGGAATATCATCAAGAATATTCCAAAGTCTTCCACAGAAAAAACTGTATTCTTACAGCTTTCAAAATAATCAAATTCTAAATAGTGTCAAAATTGACATAATTGAGTTTTTAAAACAAATATTATATTATTAATTGATATAATATACTTAAAAATCTAAGGTTCGGAAAAAGGGATTATATAAGGTTATATATATTAATAATAAACCACATGGGGTTCTCTTGTCATGTTATAGTAAGTTTATTAACCATATAATATAAAAATATAGAGACATGGTAAATGAAAAACTATTTAACTAAGAGTTAAATCTAAAAGATAAGGTTAATATGATGAAATAAACCTATATAAAACCTATTGGTTGAGAGGATTTCGACCCATACCCACCTTATAATGTAGATAATTCATTTTTGGGCCATTAGAAACCGAAAATTATTTAATTATAAAATAACATTTCAAGCTTTTCCTAAAGTGACCCTCACCTCTCTTATAAAAGGGCACTTCCCCTTCTCTTAATTTCACACCTCCAAAGCCTTTTGGATCCACCAAAATATGACCAAATATCCTAAAAACTTTCTTATATTCATCCTAGAGGACTTCATTTGGTTATAAAGCCAACCTAAGGATCCATTTTCATCAAATCAAAAGGAAGAACCCGAAGAAGAGGTAAATATTTCATCGCCTCTTTCAAGTTCTTTTCTTCTTCCACTTCCTCTTTATTTGTTGTTTCCATTCTAAAATAATAACTCTAGTATCTTATATATACTATGATTTTATTATGAAAATAGTACAACCATATTCATTATTCCATCCATCCTATAAATGACAAAGTCACCATACGTGCGTACGGATTACCGTCTCCACGTCGTGGTGTAGTTTGTTATTCAAACACTTAATTATTTCGATGGGTATAATAATGAGTATAAATTATGTAAATAATAAAGATAACATTTTAATTATTCTGTATTTATAATATACCATCCAATTACATATTATTTCCTTATCAATATAATGATATTGTCGCTCGTGCGTATGTACGGATTACCTTCTCCTCGAACGCGATGAGATTCATTCCCCATCGTAATTATTAAAGAATAATATTAATTTTATGATTAAAAATAATGTTTATAACCATAATATAATTATTTATATGAATAAAATAATCATATACATAACAAACATGGCTTGTGTAACCAATCATATAAAGGAAAACGAATCAGTTAACACCTTAAATAATGATACTACTAAAATATTATTAACAAAGAAATATTATAAGATCATATATGATATAATATTTATGTATATAGTTATTTTATAATTTAATAACAATGTTTTAACTTTTATGCAGGATTTTAACATACCATTGACTAAGGAAAAGTACAAGGTAAGGGTTAATTTCACAACCTCTTTATTATTCGAGGTTGTTTTTACGTAAGTATCTACTGGGACCTCTTTATCATCCACATAAATGTTTTATTAAAAATGTATTTAAAATAATTTTTATCATTTGCCAGAATATGGTTTTAATTAATTTATACCCTTATTTGACCTTATTTGTTTTTAAAGGAATCTTTTCGTCGTTTTTCAAACAAGGTACTTTATGAGCTTTTTGAAAAAATTAAGGTAAGAATGTTTTTTTAACTTATACGGAAGGTGTGGATATTTTACACCATTATAACATCGTCAAATCTTACCTTACAATATTATAAGGATATTTTAAAAATAAATGTTTTCTATTATAATTTCATGATTTCTAAAGGATTTAAAAATATAAAGATATATTTCTCTCAAAAAGTTTTGATTTCATCTATGTCAACATCCTTTGATAGATTTTAAGCTTGTTTGAAGTTGATTTATTATGATACAAAAAATCTATATTGTATTGAAGGTTTTGTGATATGTTTGACTGTGGATGTGTTATTTTTACACCATTCATGGTTTATAGATAAAGTATTGACATTTCGTATGCTAGTTTTAATATGAATGTTTATGTTTTGTTTAAAACTTTTCATATGAGGAATTCATTGGGATTAGTAAGTGACAGGTGGAGCCCGCTATAGCTCCTCGATGCTTAGGTAGGTCTCATGAGACAAACTAGTGTCTTGGCACAAGGCTTTGAAAAAAATCTTATTTGTAGTCTTGGCACAAGGTCTTTACTATGTGGTTATGTAGTCTGGCAATATGCATTCCATCATTATAAAAGTGGCTATTGATATTCCACGTGACTATTCAACTAGTAGAATATCCATGTGAATTAGTAAATGGAATTATTTTATTTTATATTTTCGATATTATTATGATGTTTAAGTTTAAAAGGCTTTTGTTTTAGTCTTATGCATCGCCTTAAATGTTTGTGCTTATTTATGAAAGTTTATGATGTATTTTATTCTTACTGAGAATCTGAGATCATCCCTTTCTATGTTTTATTTTTCCTAGGATGTGAAGAAGTATTTTATGGATGACGTGTAGGGATAGGCTAAGGATATAAGTGTGTCTAAAAGGAGACAAAATGTTGTTGATTTTTTTATTTCATTATGTAATATAAAACTTATGAATGTATCTAGTACTTCCAAGGCTACTAAAATGATTGGTCATTCGGGACATGATTCCTTGTATCATGCTAATATTATGTAATAATGTACCGGCGCTGGGTAACTAGGGTCATGGCATTATAGTTGGTATTAGAATAAGTTTAATACACACCTTGAAGCTAGATTTAAAAAACTCTAATTAGAGAACATTACCCTATGATAGACTTTGAAGATTAGTATAGAAGAACTTCACAAAATTTTGGTACTGTAGAGATTTTTTTGAGTTTTCCAAGAAATACATCTCAGTCGGGATACGAGCTAGTAGAGGTTGCTCTGGCACAGATGTACCCAGGGGTAAAACCTGAAAACACTGCTTTGATATATACTCTAACAGGAACTGGTGCACAACAACGGGCCTTGATGCACTCTTGGTTACGACACTCCTTGGGGATATGCTTAGGATAATTATCATTTTCTTTACAAACCATTATTAAGGGTTTATGAGTATATACTTCCTCAAAGGAAACACTTTTATGATTATGGATTGTATCTATAAACTGTTCAATTTTTGTTAACTGTTTTATAAGTTTGGAATTATGTATTGTGATTCATAAACTAATCTAGTGTATACCATTGTTTAGAAATGGTGTCTAGTGTATGGAATGGAAACTGTATCAATTAACGTAATCCATGTAAGGATTTCCCTCCTACTCAAGATAATTATAGTAGAGCTGGTGAAGCAATTGGTGCTGATCAGCTTATCACCATGCTGGGACAACTCACTCAGGTATTGAATAATAACCTTACCCGTATGGAGCACACTAATCCACAACATAGAGGATCAATGTTAAACCACTTCATGAGGCAAAAAACACCAACATTAAATGGGAGTAAAAATCCATTAGTAGCTGAGTAATAGATAAATTCCTTAGAGAAAATATTTCACACTTTGGGGAGCAGCGAAAGGGAAAGAGTTTTTATGGCAGTTTATCAACTCACGGAAGATGCAGATCAATGGTGGTCATTGATTCAAAACACAAAGGAAGATGATAAAGTATCAAATATGGAATGGAGGGAGTTTAAAGATCTTTTCTTAGGAAAATACTTTCCTAATGACCATCGGGTGGATATGGAAAGGCAATTTCTGAGTCTAAGGTAAAAAAAGGATGACAATGTCACAAAATATGAGGTTAACTTTACAAGGTTAAAAAGGAATGCAACAGATTATATACGTAACCCAAGGAGTAATATTGATAGATTCTTTGATGGGTTAAAACCATTTATTCTTTGTGCATTAGTCTCACAATCCTTCTCATCATACGAAGATATTATCTCATGTGCTATCAAGACAGAAAAAGAATTCTCTAAGTCTTATGACTTTAAAGAAAAGTAAGAGAAGAAGAGATCTACTGAACACCCTGGAAATAGAAATAAGGGGAACAAGGGAAAAATTGAATATCCATCCTGTGGTAAATGTGGGAAGAAACACCCTGGTACTTGACTAAAGGGAATGAGAGTCTATTACAAGTGTGGTGAAAAAGGCCACCAAGCTCATGATTGCAAGGGGAAGAAAGAGACTGTTGAATGCTAAAATTTTACAGAAAAGGGGCATTATGAAAATGAATGTCCTAAGCACCAAGGGAACTTACCATAGAAAAGGCCAAGGGAGCCAGTCCAAGCTTATGCGATCACTACTGATGAGGTTGAAGCTCCAAAAGATGTGGTGGTTGGTAATTTAATGGTTTCCTCAAGTTTAACTATAACGACCCATACTTTACATACATAGTTAATACTTCAAAATTGAAGTACACTTATTAAAACATATAACAAAACCATGAAAGGACTGTATAGGTATAGTGTCTTTAGAAACTGGGAAACATAAACAAATGGTTCATAAATCATCTACGTTGTCTCCCATTTATTTTATCATATCTAGAGTTCCTTTTTGGAATATACTACTTAATATCCTTCTTCCTGACCTGGGGAAAATAAAACATACAAAAGGGTGAGATCAAATGCTCAGTAAGGGTAAACAAATGAAATATCAAACATATCATATTCATAAGAACATAACATTTTGAAAATCTTATCCTGCAAAAGAGATCATAACATGGGATAAATTATAGAAGTGAAATGTAATCCCAATAATCATAACTTAAAACATGAATCTTTGTGGCATACACACATAATAATAGAAAATCATTTCTTAGTAGTCAAGACTCATTGACAAGACTATCTTAGCGGACAAAGTCCATTTCTGAACTGAGTTCACTCCTCGTTTCAGTCCTGTTTCACTGAACCGGTTTAACCTGACGTTCCAGCCATGTCTATCTCATGAGATATAAATCTTTACCCAATGAATTGGAGGGAGATATAGGTCCAACCCATCTCATAATGATACCATTCTTATGTGTGCCACAAAATCATAAATCATACATCATAGCATAACCCATGTAATAAAAACAGGATTCTTAAACATCATGCCATCATAATATAATCCATATAAGATAAAAGGACATCATAAAATTAATTCCATCATAACATAATCAAATAAATGTAAAAATAGGTATAGAAACAGAACCCTATATCATGTTGCTCTCCTAGCTCTGCCTCCATGTCTGCTGCTCTGCAGATTCACCTGTCCTTATCACTCCTTCTTCTTGAAACATTTTACATGGACAATTCCCTGAGACTGGCACCAGTTTCCTGTTTTCTACTGCACTGTGCAATCTTCATCCACTCTTGAATGATCTACACCTTCCCCGTCGTAACTCATACCATCTCTGGTCGGTAGGAATTTTGCCGATGTGGCAAGTCGGTCAATGACCACCCTTCTTTGCCTACGATCTGTAAGAGCTGCTAAGATTTCTCCTTTGCCGAAAAGAGAAACTCGGTCTCATCCCCTGGATGAACCATGCCCATTGCCTATTACAGTCAATCCTGACATGAATGATGCATTCATTCCATGGATAACGTTGTAAGGCCTTGACGTTACTAACAAGAGATCCAACCGTCACTCTCACCTCTAAGGGTCGAGTCACGCTGTCGGCATCAGCGTGAGGTCTCTAGGTCTCCTCCAGTATAAATCTCTAATGTGAGGGTCAAGTCATCAATTTTAACCAGGACCTCTCAGTATCAACCAAACAAAAAGGGAAGGAAGTAAAAATCTCAAAGATAAGTGTCTTTTATTATTGCAGCTCATAGTAAAAAGACACAAATGCAACAACAACATGGAACTAGAAGTACTAAGAACAAAAGGCATGCACTAGTTCCGCTCCTGTCCACCTACTTTTGGAGCTCCGCTTCCTGAAGCTGTGCTCTAGAAAACTCTCATCCACCTCCTCAAGCCAGTCCTCAGTCGCTTGTGAGTTAGGTTCGCCTCGGAAATTGAGGGTATATGTTGTTGGAACACATGTAAGACAGTAAGCCTACATGTGTCACCTACCGGTACCACCGGTTGTAACTGCTGACCAACAGGTAGTGATGTATAGCTGACACACTACTCGAAGGCACTATCTCAGGCATCGGTCCACGTACCGAAGCCTCATCACTACGTGTACCATCCTCATGGACACTCACTGGAAAACACTGGTTTCCAAGTGTACCATCCACTCTACTGGTGTCTCAGCTAGGCGGAAAACTCTAGCAATCGCCTCTAGCCAGTCCTCTGCTATCTGGGAATCTGCCTCTCCTCGTAACCTCAGAAGCCTCTACTGCTAGAACTCGTGCATCGCGCTCTGCCAGCGTGCACCGTACACTAGTACTACTGGTGGCATCTGCTCCCCAACAGGTGGTGGTGTTGCTGGTACGCCACCCGAGGGTGCCAACATAGAAAGAGGGCCCTGCACCGAATCCTCATCGCTCGGTGAGCCGTCATAGAGTACTCTCTCGGATACTCCAACTGTCTGTCTGTGTGGAGACATCCTAAACAGATGCGACACGGTCAACGATTTATACCTGGTGAGATGACCTGGTTTGAGATGACTTAAAAACTTTGTAAACACACACACAATCAGTGTTTTTGTGTACAAAGTCCGAAATCAGTAGTCAGGGTCCTGGTGTATGGATACGTCGGTCACCGCACCAACACCGGACTCCCTGAACTGAAGAACACACTCGGTACCCTTAACACTATTGCTTCACATAGAAAAAGATCAGAGTCCTTAGTTCTGCGGTAGAACCGAACTCCTCTGATACCAATTTGTCACGACCTGTCCTCGGGGCCCGTGCTGTGACTACCCCAAGCCCGCCTTCCATAGGCTAGGGGCTGGCGACTAGCACCAAAGGCGTAAATCCCGATAACTGGGAAGGCATTGCCTTTATAAAAGTAAACAAAACACCACAGAGTACAATCGGAAGTAAAACACTAAGTAAAACTGAAACAAGCTGTGCTGAAAGTAAAGGGGCCGGAAATAAAATCCCAACTGTAAAGTACAAGGAAAAAGATAAAACAGCCAGAAGGTGACAAGAAGCTCCTGGATCATCCACCAAGGATCCTACCTGAAGGGTAGGTACAGATAGCGTAACTCCTGTATCGTCCACCACGGATCCTACCTGAAGGGTAGGTACAGATAGCCTCCACAACGCTCTCTCCCGTCAACCTCCTCCGGGTGTCGCCTCGTCGTGAAGTCCACCACCATATACTGTCTCGTCGTGAGGTCCACCTCTGGGTA
Source organism: Viscum album (assembly GCA_963277665.1). Taxonomy (NCBI): domain Eukaryota; kingdom Viridiplantae; phylum Streptophyta; class Magnoliopsida; order Santalales; family Viscaceae; genus Viscum; species Viscum album. The sequence continues at coordinate 1,525,176,828 of OY728137.1, forward strand.
CCGTCCAGTCCTCGAACACTCGGCCTCTATCTGCACTGCCCGTCGTCTGCAACCAACACAACGAGGTGCGGGCATAGCCCGTGCAGGGGTGAGTATAACGATACTCAATAGGGACCCCGAGACCCTCAAGGTCTCACTAAATCCAACAAATATAACCACAAATAAGACCTCAACAGATAACCTATACTTAGGTATATGCCCATACATATACCCAAGTTATCAAGTAACCCATTTCAATCATGAGGAAATTCAAAGATTATGTAATCAACGAATAACCACTACCCAGGTATATGCCCATACATATAAATAGGTTATCAAGTGACCCATCTCAATCATGAGGAAACACAAAGATTATAGACTCATCTCAAACCAGGATTTAATCATGAAGTCAAAACCACGACTGCTGGAGAACTCCTCATCTGTCGAGTACAGTGGGACTGCCGCTACAACCAAGTGCACCCCACTAACCTTGGACTGCTGTAGTACTCCACATATCGAGTACTGTGGGCCTGCTGCTACAACCAAGCACTTCCCACCATGGGTCTGCCGCTACAACCAAGCCCTCCACCTTATAATCTCTAGAGGTACTCCTTCTGTTGAGTACCGCGGGTCTGCCGCTACAACCAAGCGCTCCTTCACCGTGGGTCTACCGCTACAACCAAGCACTCCCCCTCATAGCCTCCAGAGGTACTCCTTATGTTGAGTACCGTGGGTCTGCCGCTACAACTGAGCGCTCCTCCTCCATGGGTCTGCCGCTACAACCAAGTGCTCCCCACTGGGCTATCCGAAACACACCGAGATGATATATCAGCAGTCATCAAGTCTCAGCCAGCTACTAGGTCTTTGCACTCTGCTAGCTCATCACCGGGAGGATCCTCTCCACGAGCTACTGGTTGATACTCCAAGTATCATAAAGTCGCACGAAGAAGTATCTTAAAGATATGCCTCGTTATAGGGGTCTCAACGCAACAGACGACGCGTCAGTCGGACGCCCGTTCTGTGAGTTACTAGCCTTTTCGTCCCAGGGGGCCCGGTTGGTTTCGTGTGCGAACCAACTCGGCCGTATCTCGGCTGTACCCTGAACTCTGATAGGGTATGCTCATAGGGACCGTTTCTCAATGTGATCACCAACGCCACTGACGGTTCGTCAAACGGATGTCCGGTTTGAAAGTTTTCAGCTTTTCCGTTCCAGGGGCCCGGTTAGATTTCGGGTACAATCCAACCTGACCACTATCCAACTGCAACCGAAACTCAGTAGAAGTATGCCAAAAGTTTGTTCTCATCAAGAGGAATCCAACAAAGTCGACGACACATCAATCAGACGTCCGGAGCTCGAGATATAAGTGTTTCCGCTCCGAGGGCCCGATTGGTTTTGTGTTCGAACCAACTCGGCCGTACCCAAAGTTCTTCGAAACCTTGAGTGTCATATACCAAAACGACCATCTCGATCCAAGGATCGCATATCAGCTGACGGTGCATCGATCGGAGGTCCGTAGCCCATGTTATGGGAAAAAGATCGAAAGAGGTCCGGAAGTGGGGGTTTCGGGCCCGGACCGACCCGACCCGAGACCCCCTGGGTCGGCCCGAACCGGGTCTGGGTCCGGCCTGGCGCGCTGGCGCGCTGGCGGTTCGCTGGCCAGCTCGGTTACACCGAGCTGGCGGTCGGGGGGGGGGGGGGGGGGCGCACTGCCCCCTGTCTCTATTAACGTGGCCCCCACATGGGGCCGCTCCTGCCTCCAGCCAGGGGTTTCAAACCCCCAGTTCTCCCCATGACCGGCCGGCCCGCTCTGGCCGGCCGACTAGTGCACCACGAGACTGGCACGGGCCATTCCCCTGCTCCGACGCTGGCGGCCAGAAATTGGCCGCCGGTCCCTGCTCTACCTCGGCCCCGCTCCGGCCGCGATGTTTTCGTGATTCTCTGGCGCGGTGCAATGGCGCTGCGACCATGTTCGACTTCAACGACACAGCGCGACGGCGCCACGCATCCTTGTCGCCCGATCCCGCGCGGTGCGACGACACCACGCCATCTCCGTTCCAAACCACATCAAGTTCAACAATAGAATTAAGGGAGGGGGGTCGGCCGTGTTTGTGCGGTTCAGCCCCCTCCCGTTATTCGATAGCAAGTGGATAATATTACGAAGAATGCTAGAATATTCATGAACAAAACAATAAATCCCCTACCTTGAAATTGATGCCGCACGTCTTCGAGTCGCGAAAGTCGAACGTCGCGGTAGTTGGGTGTCGCGGAAGAATGGTGTCGATTCCGTCGTTGTCGAAGGAGGAGTCCTTGTTGTTGACGATGATCCTCACTAACGGTGTCTTCTCCCTTGACGCGGAGGAATAAGAAGAGTTGAAGGCGTGAATCATTCTTCGCCGGAAGAAGATTTTCCTCATTGGATGGTCGGTGTTCTTAGTTTTAAGAGACGAACACCCTTCTCAATTTCACTAGAGCTTCCCCCAAAATCCCAACACAACAAGTGCCCAAAATAATATAATGGTCAGTCCATTATTTTATTCACCCAAGTTATTCAAAATTCGAACAACATAATTAATTAATTAAATAGTTAGAATTCATTGATTAACATGTGTTGGCAACATTAATGTGGAAGACAGAGGGAGAGGAAGAGTTTCCACAATTAATTGCAAGGGAAGTTAAAGAGGGGTTTCAAGGTGTTGAGGGAAAGTGAAAAGTTGGGGGCTCGTGTGGGCTCCACCAACCTTAGATATTTTTCCATGGGAAGTTAGGTGGGGTGTGATCCCCACCTCCAACTTCCTTTTAGAGGAAAAAACTTTCACTTAAATAAAATTGTTTCCCAATAATTTTATTTAACTCTTATTGAATCCCCAAATTTTTAACTACCACATACGTCAAAACAAAACTACGGTAAAGGTCTCCTTATGCGAATACCGGCGCCGCGAGTTCATCAGTGCCCTCAGATTTCAATTCCGAGAACCGGTTAAAAAGATGGAAAACCCCGCTCGTTCGTTCACTAAATGTACCCGAGCTAAACTTCAGAAAATGATTCCGGGCACACCGGGCCTCAGAATCAGGCACCGCCAGAAACTGCGTTCATGTAAAATTCCAAAGAAATTAAGAAAAAAAATTTCCTTGAAATTTCCGGGTCTTTACATTGGCCGAGCTTGAAGGCTCAAAGTGGTGTGAGGAAAAGAGGGAGGAGGTGCCCTTTTATAAGGGAGGAGAGGGGCACCTTAGGAAAAACTAAAAATATTATTTTATTATAAAGTCATATTCAGTTTTTAATAGTTCCAAATTGATTTATTTCGAAGCTAAGGTGGGGATGGGTCGAAATCCTTTACATCCAATAGAATTTAGACAAGTTTAGGGTTCTATTTTAACCTTATCATTTAGATTTAACTTTAAGTTAAATAATTTTACATTTACCGTGTCTTTTTGATTTCTTACACTATAAGGTTAATAAACATACCATAACAAGCCAAACGAACCCCATGTTGTTTATCATTTGGCGGAACCTTAGATTTTTAGGAATAAAATAACAATTAATAATATAATATTTGTTTTAAAAACTATTTTATGTCAATTTTGACACTATTTGGTAATTGATTTTTTTGAAAATCATAACAGAAATATTAGTTGGAAAAAAGTTAATTAAATCAATACTAACGTCTCATATTAACATAGAAAATTATTGTAATTCATAAAAAGTCTCAAATTACATTTATTTTGGTATTATAACATCCATTATGTGAATATTTCATTAATAATATAATTACTGCATCATCATTGCGTCATAAATAAATTAAATTATTTAAAGTATAAAAATTACAAATAAAATACCATTATGTAGGAAATCTATTTATCTTTCTAATGAATATTTATAGTAGAATTTATCTTTTGTATAACCCTATATTAAAAATGATTTACTTATTAAACATTGATTTTAACTATTTTAACCCTTCTTTAAATAAATTAATAATAAATGTTCTAATCTAATCCAAGTGGGCCTAAATGGTCGTATTTTATTTACAAGGTTGTTTTTGGTCGAATTACACTTATCCAATAGAATTAGGACATGTGTTAGGGTAATAATAATATCATTTTTACCCTTAATTACCCTATTTACTTTTAATCGTGGTAAATAAAAGTAAAAAAGTTACTATTCACAAAAAATTATTTTCATCTCATTGAACCACATTTTACTTACTGAAATCAACCGTGTATCTCAGATTTTTGAAATTCCATTCACAAAAACGATAAAATTAAGTTTTATGTGAATTTGGAAACTCTCCTAGGAGGTGGGTAAAAGACGATGAAAAGTTCAATAAAATTTTTATATATCTAAAATTATTATAAAATGACTCCAATGAATTTAATTTAACTTACATAGGTATTATGTATCAATTTTTACCTAAAATAAACTTAAATAAAATAAATAATTATTTAAATAAAAAGTCGGTTTTTAAATAGTAACCCGATTTTTCACTATTCATCAAAAATTGAAAGTTTTCAGAAAAATACCAAAATTTCACCCTAGGCTAATTTCGATATTCTGAATCCAAAATTGAAGTCCATTTTGAAAGATGAAATTTACAAAATTTAAAAAAGTTGTTATTACTATTCATAACGGTTAGTTTTAATAATACTTTAATAGCATATCGTTGTTTAGTGAAACTCGGTATTGTGTACGACACAATCTATCGAGGAAGGTCACGATTGCGTGTAAAGAAATCCAAGCTAGTGTTGTGTGTAGTGAAATATCCCTTTGATGGTTTATATAACATAAAAACAAAATATTTCTTATAAAAGTCTCGGGTGTTAAATTCTACCCCCTTAAAATGAATTTCGCCCTCGAAATTCGTTACTTTGTAACAAACAGATGAGGATACCTCTCCCTTATCATGTCTTCAAGCTCCCATGTAGCTTATTCTAATTGGTGGTTCCTCCATAAAACTTTCACCAAGCGAGTGGTCTTGTTCCGTAGGAATTTTTCGCTACGATCCAGAATCTCTATCGGTTGTTCTTCATAAGAAAGATCTTGCTCCAGCGGTACAACTTCTGAGCTGAGTACATGTGAAGGATCAGGTATGTACTTTCTCAGGAGAGATACATGGAACACATCGTGAACTTGAGAGAGATTCGGTGAAAGCGCCAATCAGTAAGCTACCTTCCCAACACAAACCAGTATTTCGAAAGGACCGATATACCTAGGGCTCAGCTTTCCCTTCTTTCCAAATCTCATTACTCTCTTCCAAGGAGATATTCGTAAGAACACTTTATCACCCACTTCAAACTCTAGGTATTTTCTTCGGTTGTCGGCATAACTTTTTTGTCAACTCTGAGCAGCTCTAATGTGGTGTTGAATAGATCTGAACTTTTCTTCCATCTCATCAACAAGATCGGGTCCTAATAGATTTCTTTCCCCAACTTCATCCTAGAAAGTTGGAGTCCTGCATTTCTTTCCATAAAGAGCTTCATAAGGAGACATCTGAATACTGGAGTGAAAGCTATTATTATAAGAAAATTACACCAAAGATAGGTGTTGATCCCAACCACCTTTGAAATTCATAGAGCAAGCACTCAACATGTCTTCTAGAGTTTGACTTTTCCTCTCAGACTGACCGTCTGTCTGAGGATGGTAAACAGTGCTGAAACTCAACTATGTATCTAGAGAATGCTAAAGACATCGCCAGAATTTTGAGGTAAACCTCAGATCCCGATCAGATATAGTGGAAAGTGGTACTCCATGAAATCTTACCACTTCCTTTACATATATCCTAGCAAGCTGATCAAGATAAAAATCTTCTCTAATAGCAATGAAGTGTGCCGACTTCGTAAGACGATCAACTATAACCCAGATAGCATTATTGCCTTTGGATGTTTTAGGAAGTCCAGTGACAAAGTCCATAGTGATGTTTTCCCATTTTCATTCTGGTATGGGTAATGGTTGTAACATCCCCTTAGACTTTTGTCTCTCAGCTTTAACTTGCCGACAAACCAAGCATCGAGAGACATATTCATCAACATCCCTTTTCATGCCATCCCACCAGAAGTACTCTTTCAGGTCCCTATACATCTTTGTGCTTCCAGGATGAATAAAGAATGAAGAACTATGCGCCTCATCCAGCAGCTCCTTCTTTAATTCGGGGATGGGAGGAACACAAACCCGATTCCGAAACTTTATTATCCCATCACAATCAAGGTTTAATTCAGGAACATTTCTCACCTTCTTTTGTAACTCTACATCTTATTTTTGTGCCTTTTTAATCTTTACATGTATAGATGGTTGGACATTCATTTGAGAAAGATACGATTTTCCCCTTTCATTATAATTCCAAGATCCATCCTGTGTAAATACATAAATATTGGATCTTTTGTGATCCTCATCATGGATAAGCTAGCATGGTCTTGTCGACTTAATGCATCTGCCACCTTGTTTGCTTTACCAGGGTGGTAATGAATTGAGCATTCGTAATCCTTAATCAGCTCCAACCATCTTCTTTGGTGCATATTCATCTCCTTTTGTGTGAAAATATACTTTAAACATTTATGATCAGTATAAATATCACACCTTTCTACATAAAGATAATGCCTCCAAATCTATAATGCAAATATTACCGCAGCTAACTCCAAATCATGAGTTGGGTAATTTTTGTAGAGACCCTAATCTTGACGTACATGGACATTACATTAATTTTGTAGAATACTTAGTACATTACAAAAACGCATACATAAGGACCGTAATAGTTTAGTGTCTTTGGAAACTCGGAATATAATCTTCTAATCGTGGTGAAAGATCTTCAACATCTCCCATAAAGATATTCCATTTTTTTCTTACCTAAAACCTTTCTTTATATCTTGGGAAAAAAACAAAAAAGGGTGAGCTCAAATGCTCAGTAAGGGTAAACAAAAGAAATATCAATTACATCAAATTCATAAGAACATAACATTTTGAAAATCATACCCTGCAAAGGAGATCATAATTTCATAACATGGGATAAATCATGGTAGTGAAATGTAGTACCATTAATAATAACTTAAAACATGAAACTTTTTGGCATACACACATAATCATAGAGAATCATTTCTTATTAGTCAAGACTCATTGCCAAGACTATCTTAGTGGACAAAGTCCATTTCTAAACCGAGTTCACTCCTCGTTTCAGTCCTTTTTTACTGATCCGGTTTAACCTGCCGTTCTAGCCATGTCTATCTCATGAGATATAAAATCTTTACCCAGTGAATTTGAGGGAGATATAGGTCCCACCCATCTCATAATTATACCATTCTTATGTGTGCCACAAAATCATAAACCATACATCATAGCATAACCCATGAAATAAAAATGGGAATCTTAAACATCATGACATCATAAAACAATTAATATAAGATAAAGGAATTCATAAAAATAATTACATCACAACATAATCAAATAAATGTAATAATAGGGATAGAAACATATCCCTTTATTATCTTAGATGGAAAATAATTTTGATAAAACACTTGAACTCCATTCTTGAGGAAAATATCCTTTCTACTTCAAAAACACTTTTCCTTTCTTAACATGTCATAAAATTCTAAACTAAAAGAAGTTGATTAAAAATAAACTTGAAAACTTGTAAAGGAATATTCTTGGAAATAATGTTTTAAAAATCCATTCATGCCGTATAAGTTAAAAAAACATTCTTCTCGTACTTTTGTCAGAAAAGTCAAAAAGTACCTCGTACGAAAAACGAAAAAAGATTCATTTCATATCTTTTACTAAAAACTCACCGAAGGGTAAAATTGGATATAAACTATTTTAGAAGGATATATATGTTACATATTGAGGAAACATGGATGTGGATGATAAAATATACCCCAGTAAATTCCAAAGTATAAACAATCTCGGATAAAAATGAGATTGTGATATTTCCCTTACCTTAGGTCCGATTTGCTTCGTAAGTGTCCGAACCTCCTGTATAATTATTTAAATAATATAATTGACTTATTCCAGAATCATAATCATTGTTATGATATCATATATGGTCATATTATTAGCTTCTTATTATTAATATTTCATTGTTACTTGTTATTCGGGTATTTATTGCTTTTTGTTCTTATGCGTGTTTTGTCGAATAAATTCTTATTCTTCTTTTAGGTTATATATAACTCATTTCCAGAATGGTATTAGTGTAATATATATCATATTCATTCACTCAATTCATTTATGTAATAATTATGTAATGAAAATCATGTAGAATGATTCGCATCACATTGTGAAGACAATATTCCGTACGTACGCACGAGCGATGATATCGTTCCCATGATTGTGGAATTGTATTGGAGTGTATGTATACTATTTCAGAATCAATATAACTTTACAATAATCACATATATTCATTATTTACACCATTATACCCATCCGAGTAAGGTGGTGGTGGAAAATAGATTACACCACGACGTGGAGACGGTATTCCGTACGTACGCACGCGCGGTGATTTAGTTTTCCGTAGGATGAATAGATGGTGAAATAGGGTTGTTTAATACTTATAATAACATATCAGTATATTAGTGATACTGATGTTATTACTTCATAATGAAACAACTAAAGAAGAAGAAGTGGAAGAAGAAATAAAGTTGAAAGAATCGGTAACAGACATCACCTCTTCTTTGAAGCGCTTCTTTGAGACCTCCTTTTAGGGCACTAAAATTGGTCTTTGAAGAAGACCAGGACCTCTAGGATGTCTCTAGGGAAGTTTATAGGAGAAATTTTCTGGGGTTGGCCGAGATTGAAGGCTCAAAGTGGTGTGAGGAAGAGAGGGAGGAGGTGCCCTTTTATAAGGGAGGAGAGGGGCACCTTTGGAAAAACTAAAAATATTATTTTATTATAAAGCCATATTCGGTTTTAAATAGCTCCAAATTGATTTATTTCGAAGCTAAGGTGGGGATTGGTCGAAATCCGCTCATCCAATAGAATTTGGACAAGTTTAGTTTACTATTGTAACCTTATCATTTAGATTTAACTTTAAGTTAGATAATTTTACTTTTACCATGTCTTTTTGTGTTCTTACATTATAAGGTTAATAAACTTACTATAGGAAGTCAAACGAACCCCAAGTTATTTATAATTAATATATATAACCTTATCTAAGTCATTTGGCCGAAACTTATATTTTTAAGAATAAAATAACAATTAATAATATAATATTTGTTTTTAAAACTATTTTATGTCAATTTTGACACTATTTAGTAATTCATTTTTGTGAAAATCATACCAGAATGATTAGTTCTAAAAAAATTAATTATATAAATACTAAAATGTCATATTAACCTATAAAATTAGTTTAATTCATAAAAAGTCTCAAATTACATTTATTTGGGTATTTATAACATCAATTATGTCAATATTTCTTTGATAAGATAATTACTGCATCATCTTTGTGTCATAAATAAATTAAATTATTTAATGTCTAAAAATTAAAAATATAATACCATTATGTAGGAAATATTTTTATCTTCCTAATGAACATTTATAGTCGAATTTATCATATGTATAACCCTATATTAAAAATGATTTTCTTATTAAACTTTGATTTTAACTATTTTAATCCTTCTTTAAATAAATTAATAATAAATGTCCTAATCTAATCCAAGTGGGCCTAAATGGTCATATTTTATTCCTAAGGTTGTTTTTGGTCGAATTACACTTATCCAATATAATTATGACATGTTTTAGGGTAATACTAATATCATTTTTACCCTTAATTACCATATTTACTTTTAACTGTGGTAAAAAAAGTAAAAAGTTACTATTCACCAAAAATTATTTTCATCTCATTGAACCACATTTTACTTACTGACATCAACCGTGTCTCTTGGATTTTGTAAATTCCATTAATAAAAGCGGTAAAATTATGTTTTATGTAAATTTGCAAATTCTCATAGGAGGTGGTTAAAAGACGGTGAAAAGTTCAATGAAATTTTTATATATATAAAATTATTATAAAATTACTCCAATGAATTACATTGAACTTATATAGGTATTATGTATCAATTTTGACCTAAAATAAATTTAAATAAAATAAACAATTATTTAAATAAAAAGTCGGTTTTTAAATAGTAACCCAGTGTTTTCACTATTCATCAAAAATTGAAAGTTTTCAGAAAAATAACAAAATTTCACCCTAGGATAATTTCGATATTCCGAATCAAAAAATGAAGTCCATTTTCAAAGATAAAATTTATAAAATTTCAAAAAGTGGGTATTACTATTCATAACGGCTAGTTTTAATAAAATTTTAATAGCATATCGTTGTTTAGCGAAACTCGGTATTGCGTACAACACACGCTATCGTGGAAGGTCGCGCTTGCGTGTAATGCAAGCCAAGTCAGGGATGCATGTTGTGCAAGCTCCTTTTGGTGTAGTGTACAACACAAGACATTAATAAATTAAAAATAATATTTTTCGTAAAATTTTGGGGTGTTACATTCTACCCCCCTTAAAATGAATTTCGCCCTCGAAATTCGTCGGGGTTTTAAATGGTTTACTGCACGAAAGTTTCTTTAATAGAAACCCACATCGTAAAACGGAATACCAAAACTTGGCTTTAAAAACTAAATTATGAAACGTAACGGTTACCCAAATTAACTAATCACTGGGTTTCCACATAGGAGAACATAGGTGAAAATATTGATATGGAAGAGAAATCTAACCATCATGTTCTAATGGAGAGTGGTAGAGAACATGGCTATGAAAAATCCAACAATAAAAAAGCCATAAATTTGTGATGATCTAGGGTACCATCTGATTCATCGGATATAAGGGCACTAGGACAACATTTTTGGTTTTCAAGATCATTTCCCAAAAGTTGAAGAATTTGAATTAGTATAAATACTTACTCTATTTTGGTACAATCTCACTGTTGTTTGTTCTTTCAACAATTTCCACTTCATATCTTAAAGAAATGAAGTTGAATTTGTTATTCATGAAGTGTTAATAGATCATGTGATAGAATGATGGGTCATTCCATCTGTTTCAAACAAAATATTAGCAAAAGTTATCAAATATACATAAGTCCATCTATGGTGAGGTTAATCGTATATGATTCCAAGAATGAACTTATACTTCATATATCATACCACGTAATAAAAATAGTTTTTACTAACCAGGGACTTTCTGTAGGCCAGTGGTAGGCGATAAAGGCCAGTCGCACTTCGGTTGTGGGTTCGATTCCCACATCCTTGTCCGACGCGATGGGCTATCGCCCGTCCTGCAGGTTGTCCTTTTTCTAAAGCTATATTACTATAACATCCCATCAATAATATTGAAAAAAGTTCTATCCTTAAACAATACTAACTTTTGTCCAACATAATCCATTCCAATATTTAGGCTTATCTAAAATACTTCGGCCCAAGCTCATAGTATAAAGAAAATGATTACTTGAAATGTCACATAACAATCACGTGAATGCCATCATTTATCCCCCATATATCATAAGATATGTGAATACCTTCATCATGTATTCTCTTTAAGAATTAATACCCATTGAACTATAGTGAGATCATGAATGCAGTTAAAAGTTAACACTTTCCACAAACCAAAATCCTCAAAATTCTTTATACTAAAACCATGATATCACTTAGTCCTTATATCAATCATGAGCTCATGAATACAATCAAACATCTCATTATCTTCTTATCCCTTCATTATGCGCATATCATATACTTAGCAAAAATATCTCAATCACTTTCCATGGTTACCAGTACCATAAAATTATTGAAAACCACAATAGACCAATACATAAATATTCCAATATTCCACGATACTATATACAACATTATTTTGGAATCCCATTACATAAACACTTAATCATTCCACCACATAGTTGTCATATTCAACATCGCCAATAGTGATCGCATGTGACTTCCCTTTTTTCCTTTGCCTTAAGTGCTTGCTCATGTCGATCATCAATAACCCTTGGATTAGGGCATTGATTAGCATAATGACCCATTTCATTGCACTTGAAGCATTGAAGTGTTGTTGGTGCGTTATCTGCAGTCTTTTCTTTATTCAAACCATTAGTAACCCTTTTTCCATTACTTCGAGACTCAGCTACTCGATGACCTTCTTTTACACACTTAAAACATTTTCTAGTCCCTTTAAGACAATCTCCACCATGCTTCTTTCCACACTTTGAGCATAAGTAAACATTCATATTCTTTTCACCATTATTCTGAGATTTCTCCTTGAACTCCATCTTTCATTTCTTGTCAAAACCATGAGATGGATATGTAACACCAACTTCCATTTCTACCTTAATAGCACAACGCAAAATTTCTTCATAGCTACTGAAGTCTCTTATAGCTAATTCCCTTCAAAGATTTGGTTTTAAGCCACTGAAGAATCGATCAACTTTACTTTAAGGTTGGATGATAAAGCGAGATGCATACCTTGCAAGCCTTGTAAAATTCGCTTCGTATATACCAACAGATTCATCATCCTTTTTCTTTAGTTTAAGAAACTGCTTCTCCATCTTTGTTCGAAGAATACGAGGGAAGTACTTATTGAAAAATAAGTTCTTGAACTCGTCCCATTCCATGGACTCAATTTCATCTCTTGGCCTCGTATTCTTGATAAGATTCCACCATTGATCAGCATCACCTTCCAAACGATACACTACTAAGATGACTTTATCATGTTCAGAACATTGAAGAACTGAAAATATCTTTTCAGTGGTACTGATCCATTGTTCAACAACAAGTGGATCAGAAGACCCACTAAAAGAAGGTGGGCGTTTCCTCATGAAGGACTCAATAGAATATTGTTCCCTTCTCTGCTCATTTGGAAGTCCATAATGATTCATATCTTGTGTAAGTATAGCAATAAGATTTTGCACTCCATCTCCCATAACATTGGTTTATTCAGGAGGACAATCATTGCATCGTCCATTACATTGATCAATACGGTTCTTTCGAGTTCCATCCATCGTCTAAAACCCAAAAATAATAGTGTGAGAGGCAAAAATCATGCTAGGGAAAACAACATAATAAAGGGGGAGTACCATCAATATCTAACATCTTAGGTTTAATTCTAAGATGGTTATCCCAATTCTAGGACTATAACGTATACTTAACCTTAGGGACATCCCTAGACATACCTTAGAAATATCTCTAGGGATCTCACTAAAGTTCTCGCATCCTAGTTTCCAAAGGTTGACTAAACCTTTCCTCTGATACCAACTATAGAGACCCTAAGCTTGATGCACATGGACATTACATTACTTTTGCGGAATACTTTGTACATTACAAAAACACACACATAAGGACCGTAATAGTTTAGTGTCTTTGGAAACTCGGAATATAATCTTCTAATCGTGGTGAAAGATCTTCAACATCTCCCAAAAAGATCTTCCATTTTATTCTTACCTAAAACCTTTCTTTATATACTGGGGAAAAGAAAACAAAAAAGGGTGAGCTCAAATTCTCAGTAAGGGTAAACAAAAGAAATATCAATGACATCAAATTCATAAGAACATAACATTTTGAAAATTTTATCCTACAAAGGAGATCATAATTTCATAACATGGGATAAATCATGGTAGTGAAATGTAGTCCCAATAATCATAACTTAAAACATGAAACTTTGTGGCATACACAAATAATCATAGAGAATCATTTCTTATTAGTCAAGACTCATTTCCAAGACTATCTTAGTGGACAAAGTCCATTTCTGAACCGAGTTCACTCCTCGTTTCAGTATTGTTTCACTGAACCGGTTTAACCTGCCATTCCAGCCATATCTATCTCATGATATATAAAATCTTTACCCAATGCATTGGAGGGAGATATAGGTCTCACCCATCTCATAATGATACCATTCTTATGTGTGCCACAAAATCATAAACCATACATCATAGCATAACCCATGAAATAAAAATGGGAATCTTAAACATCGTGACATCATAAAACAATTCATATAAGATAAATGAATTCATAAAAATAATTCCATCACAACATAATCAAATAAATGTAATAATAGGTATAGAAACATAACCCTTTATTATCTTAGATGGAAAATAATTTTGATAAAACACTTGAACTCCATTCTTGAAGAAAATATCCTTTCTACTTCAAAAACACTTTTCCTTTCTTAACATGTCATAAAATTATAAACTAAAAGAAGTTGATTAAGAATAAACTTGAAAACTTTTAAAGGAAGATTCTTGGAAATAATGTTTTAAAAATCCATTCATGTCGTATAAGTTAAAAAAAACATTCTTCTCGTACTTTTGTCGGAAAATTCAAAAAGTAACTCGTACGAAAAACGACAAAAGATTTATTTCATATCTTTGACTAAAAACTCACCGAAGGGTAAAATTGGATATAAACTATTGTAGAAGGATATAAATGTTACATATTGTTGAAACATGGATGTGGATGATAAAATATACCCCAGTAAATTCAAAAGTATAAACAATCTCGGATAAAAATGAGATTGTGATATTTCCCTTACCTTAGGTCCGATTTGCTTCGTAAGTGTCCGAACTTCCGGTATAATGATTTAAATAATGTCATTGACTTATTCCAGAATCATAATCATTGTTATGATATCATATATGGTCATATTATTAGCTTCTTATTAGTAATATTTCATTGTTACTTGTTATTCAGGTGTTTATTGCTTTTTGTTCTTATGCGTGTTTTGTCGAATAAATTCTTATTCTCTTTAAGGTTATAGATACCTCATTTCTAGAATGGTATTAGTGTAATATATATCATATTCATTAACTCAATTCATTTATGTAATAATTATGTAATGAAAATCATGTAGAACGAGTCGTATCACATCGTGGAGACGGTATTCCGTACGTACGCACGAGCGATGATATCGTTCCCATGATCGTGGAATTGTATTGGAGTGTATTTATACTATGTAAAAATAAATATCACTTTAAAATAATCATATATATTCATTCTTTACACCATTATACCCATCCAAGTAAGGTGGTGGTGGAAAATAGATTACACCACAGCGTGGAGACGGTATTCCGTACGTACGCGTGCGTGATGATTTCATTTTCCGTAGGATGGATAGATGGTGAAGTAGGGTTTTTTCATACATATAATAACATATCAGTATATGAGTGATACTGATGTTATTACTTCATAATGAAACAACTAAAGAATAAGAAGTGGAAGAAGAAATAAAGTTGAAAGAATCGGTAACGGACATTACCTCTTCTTTGAAGCGCTTCTTTGAGACCTCCTTTTAGGGCACTAAAATTGGTCTTTGAAGAATACCAGGACCTCTAGGATGTCTTTAGGGAAGTGTAGAGGAGAAAGTTTCAGGTTTTTGACGAGCTTTAAGGCTCAAAGTGGTGTGAGAAAGAGACGGAGGAGGTGCCCTTTTATAAGGGAGGAGAGGGGCACCTTTGGAAAAACTAAAAATATTATTTTATTATAAAGCCATATTCAGTTTTAAATAGCTCTAAATTGATTTATTTCGAAGCTAAGGTGGGTATGGGTATACATAATCTCATAAAATATAATTTAGACAATTTTAGTTTGCTATTTTAACCTTATTATTTAGATTTAACTTTAAGTTAGATAATTTTACTTTTACCGTGTCTTTTTGTGTTCTTACACTATAAGGTTAATAAACTTACTATAAGAAGCCAAACGAACCCCAAGTTGTTTATTATTAATATATATAACCTTATCTAAGTCATTTGGCCGAACCTTATATTTTTATGAATAAAATAACAATTAATAATATAATATTTGTTTTGAAAACTATTTTATGTCAATTTTGACACTATTTAGTAATTGATTTTTTTGAAAATCACAATAGAATGATTAGTTTGAAAAAAGTTAATTAAATAAATAATAACATGTGATATTAACCTAGAAAATTAGTTTAATTCATAAATGTCTCAAATTACATTTATTTGTGTATTTATAACATCAATTATGTCAATATTTCATTGATAAGATAATTACTGCATCATCTTTGTGTCATAAATAAATTAGATTATTTAATGTCTAAAAATTACAAATAAAATACCATTATGTATGAAATATTTTTATCTTTATAATTAATATTTATAGTCTAATTTATCTTCTGTATAACCCTATATTAAAAATGATTTACTTATTAAACTTTGATTTTAACTATTTTAACCCTTCTTTAAATAATTTAATAATAAATGTCCTAATCTTCTCCATGTGGGCCTAAATGGTCATATTTTATTTCTAAGGTTGTTTTTGGTCGAATTAAACTTATCCAATAGAAATAGGACATGTGTTAGGGTAATAATAATATCATTTTTACCCTTAATTACCCTATTTACTTTTATCCGTGGTAAAAAAAGTAAAAAGTTACTATTCACCAAAAATTATTTTCATCTCATTGAACCACATTTTACTTACTGAAATCAACTGTGTCTCTCAGATTTTTGAAATTCCATTCACAAAAGCGGTAAAATTAAGTTTTATGTAAATTTTCAAATTCTCCTAGGAGGTGGGTAAAAGACGGTGAAAAGTTCAATGAAATTTTTATATATCTAAAATTATTATAAAATTACTCCAATGAATTAAATTGAACTTATATAGGTATTATGTATAAATTTTGACCTAAAATAAATTTAAATAAAATAAATAATTATTTAAATAAAAAGTCGGTTTTTAAATAGTAACCCAGTGTTTTCACTATTCATCAAAAATTGAAAGTTTTTAGAAAAATACCAAAATTTCACCCTAAGCTAATTTCGATATTCCGAATCAAAAAATGAAGTCCATTTTCAAAAATAAAATTTATAAAATATCAAAAAGTGGGTATTACTATTCATAACGGCTAGTTTTAATAATATTTTAATAGCATATCGTTGTTTAGCGAAACTCGGTATTGCGTACAGCACACGCTATCGTGGAAGGTCGCGTTTGCGTGTAATGCAAGCCAAGTTAGGGATGCGTGTTTTGAAATCTCCTTTTGGTGTAGCGTACAACACAAGACATTAATGAAATTAAAAATAATATTTTTCGTATAATCTTGGGGTGTTACAATTTTGCTCATGGATTTTCAACTGTCGTGAGACATAATCTATCACCATATCGTTTTGCATGAGAACACACCCAAATCCTTTCTTGGATGCATCACTGTAGATCACAAACCTTTCTCCACTACAAGGAAGTGTGAGCACAGGTGCACTGGATAAACTTCTTTTCAACTCCTTGAAATTCTATTCACATTCGTCCGTCCACACGAACTTAACTTCTTTTCGAGTCAACTTGGTGAGTGGATTAGATAATCGTGAAAAATATTTCACAAAACATTGATAATATCCATCCAAACCAAGAAAACTTCGGATCTCAGTTACTGTTTTTGGTCTCGACCATCTTTCGATAACTTATTTTTTTGCTGGATCCATAGATATCCCCTCTTTTGAGATTATGTGACCCAAAAATTCAACTTTTTGAAGCCAAAATTCACACTTGGTAAATTTGGAATAAAGCTTCTACTTTCTCAAGGTCTTCAATATAATTCTCAAGTGATCTTCATGTTCTTCCTTGCTCTTTGAATAGACAAGAATATCGTCTATAAAGACTACCAAAAACTGATCAAGATAGTTTCTAAAGACTCTATTCATCAAATCCATGAAGACAACAGGGGCATTAGTAAGACAAATGGCATCACTATAAATTCATAGTGTACATAACTTGTACAGAAAGCCGTCTTTGGTATATCCTCCCTTTTGACCCTTAATTGATGATACCTTGAACGAAGATCAATCTTAGAAAAGTATTGAGCTCCGTGTAGTTAGTCAAATAAGTCATCAAAGCACGGGAGAGGATATTTGTTCTTGATAGAGATCTTGTTAAGTTCTCGATAATCAATGCAGAGTCTCATTGATCCATCTTTCTTATTAACAAACAGAACTGGTGCTCCTCAAGGTGACACACTAGGGCGTATGAATCCTTTATCAAGATTCTCTTGGAGTTGCTTCTTCAATTCCTGCAACTCAATTGGGGCCATTCTATAAGGTTTCTTTGAAATAGGCAAAGCACCCGGTACGAGTTCTATTGAAAACTCAACTTCACTATTTTGTGGAAGACCCGAAAATTCCTCTGAAAAGACATCATCAAACTCCCGTACAATGGGCATATTCTTAATCGTGAGTTTCTCACCAACCATTTGAGATAAATAACCTTAATTTTGTGGAATTAAGACCCATAGGATGGAAGAAATTTCCACTGGATGGTTATGTTCATCCTTGCATAGATAGACAATCATATATTGATCTGGAATATGAAATCTGAATTCCCTTCTTTGGCAATTGATATGATCTCCATATAGAGAATGACAATCCATGACAAGAATCACATCAAATTCCACTATAGGAAGGATCACAAGATTTGCAGGAAGCACTTTCCCACAAACTTTAATCGGAGAAGAATTATAAACTTTTGATGCGACTGTTGTGCCATTAGGGGTTTTCACAGCTAACTCAACATCTAATTGTTGAGGTAATATGGTGATACCCTTAGAAAATTCTTCATAAATAAAAGAGTGGGTGGATCCAGAATCAAATAAATCATTTTCTACTTTAGAGTGGATGGTAAGTGTACCTTTCACCACTTCGTTATCGTACTCCACATCGCTGATAGAAATTGCATGTGACTTTCCTTTGTCTTTAGCCTTAAGAGTTTGTTGATGTCAGTCATAATCAACAACCCTTGGATTAGGGCATTGATTAGAATAATGCCCCATTTACTTTCACTTGTAGCATTGAAGTGTAGGAGGTGCACTCTGTGTAGCCTTTTCTTTGTTTGCATCACTAGACATTTTCTTCCCATCATTGCGGCATTAAAATTCCCGATGACCTTCCTTTCCACATTTGAAACATTTACTTGTCCATTTAAGACAACTCCCTCCATGTTTCTTTCCACACTTTGAGCATAAGGGAAAACTCATCTTCTTTTCAGTGTGCTCTTTAGATTTACCTTTGAATTCCATTTTCCTCTTCTTATCAAACCCATATGACTGATGGGTTACTCCAATCTCCATCTCAACTTTGAGAGAACATCAAACAATTTACTCGTAGCTGTTGAAGTCCCTTATGGATAATGCCCTTCGAAGACTTGGTTTTAAGCCAATAAAGAATCGATCGATCTTACTCTCAGGTTAGATAATAATACCAAAAGCGAACCTTGAAAGTCTTGTAAAATTTTCTTCGTAGGTACCAATAGATTCATCATCCTTTTGCTTTAGTTCAAGAAACTCTTTATCCATCTTTGTTCGAATAATAGGAGGAAAGTACTTATTGAAAAATAATTTCTTGAACTCGTCCCATTCCATGGACTCAATTTCATCTCTTGGCCTCATATTCTTGATAAGATTCCACCATTGATCAGCATCTCCTTCCAAAAAATACACTGCTAAGATGAATTTATCATGTTCAGAACATTGGAGAACTGAAAATATCTTTTCAGTAGTACTAATCCATTGTTCAGCAACTAATGGATCAGTAGACCCGCTGAATGAAGGTCGATGGTGCCTCATGAAGGATTCAACAGAATGTTGCTCCTTCCTTTTCTCATTTGGAAGTCCTGCATGATTTATAGCTTGAGAAAGTTGTGTGAGAATGGCTACAAGATTTTTCATTCTTGCTCCCATAACGTTTGGTTGCTCAGGGGGACAATCATTTCATTGCCCGTTGCATTCCGCATTAACACGGTTCCTTCGGGTTCCATCCATTGACTAAACCAAGAAGAATAGTGTGAGCAACACTAATTATAATAGAAAAAACACATAATCAAGAATAAAATTTCACACTTAAGGTCTTATCATAGGTTTTTCATGGCCATTTTTTAAAACACTAAGATCGTGTTCTATGCTTAAACTTATCCTTAGGGTTTTTACTAAGGCTTTGACATCCTAGTTTCCAAAGGTTGACTATACCTTTCCTCTGATACCAACTATAACGACCCATAATTTACATACATTGTTAATACTTCAAAATTCAAGTACACTTATTACAAAATATAAAAAAACCATGAAAGGACCGTATAGGTATTGTGTCTTTAGAAACTGGGAAACATAAACAACTGGTTCATAAATCATCTAAGTTGTCTCCCATTTATTTCATCATATCTAGAGTTCCTTTTTGGAATATCCTACTTAATATCCTTCTTCCTGACCTGGGGAAAAGAAAACATACAAAAGGGTGAGATCAAATGCTCAGTAAGGGTAAACAAATGAAATATCAAACATATCATATTCATAAGAACATAACATTTTGAAAATCTTATCCTGCAAAAGAGATCATAAATGGGATAAATCATTGAAGTGAAATGTAATCCCAAAAATCATAATTTAAAACATGAAGCATTGTGTAATACACAAATAATCATAGAAAATCATTTCTTAGTAGTCAATACCCATTTCCAAGACTATCTTAGCAGACAAAGTCCATTTCTGAACCGAGTTCACTCATCGTTTCAGTCCTGTTTCACTGAACCGATTTAACCTACCGTTCCATCCATGTCTATATCATGAGATATAAATCTTTACCCAATGCATTGGAGGGATATATAGGTCCCACCCATCTCATAATGATACCATTATTATGTGTGCCACAAAATCATAAATCACACATCATAGAATAACCCATGTAATAAAAATGCGATTCTTAAACATCATGCCATCATAACATAATCTATATAAGATAAAAGGACATCATAAAATTAATTACATCATAACATAATCAAATCAATGTAAAAATAGGTATATAAAACTAACCCTATATTATCTTAGATGGAAAATAATTTTGATAAAACGCTTGAACTCCATTCTTGAGGAAAATATCCTTTATACTTCAAAAACCTTTTCCTTTATTAAAACGTCATATAATTTTGAACTAAAATAAGTTGATTAAAAATAAACATGAAAACTTTTAAAGGATGCTTCATGGAAATAATGTTCTAAAAATCTATTCATTCCTTATAAGTTAAAAAAACATTCTTTCCGTACTTTGTACGAAAAAGTCAAAAAGTACCTCGTACGAAAAACGACAAAATATTCCTTTAATATATTTTACTAAAAACTCACTGAAGGGTAAAATTGGATTTAAAAAATTTTATTTGGATGGAAATAATATCACATATTGAGGAAACATGGATGTGGATGATAAATATTCCCTAGTAAATTCTGAAGTATAAACAATCTCGGATAAAAATGAGATTGTGAGATTTTCCCTTACCTTAGGTCCAATTTGCTTCGTAAGTGTCCGAACCTCCTGTATAATGATTAAATAATGTCATTGACTTATTCCAAAATCATAATTATTTTTAAGATATAATATATGTTCATATTATTAGCTTCTTATTAGTAATATTTCATTGCTACTTGTTATTCAGGTGTTTATTGCTTTATGTTCGTATGTGTGTTTTGTTGAATAAATTCTTATTACTCTTTTTTGGTTATAGATATATCATTTATATAATGTTATTAGTGTAGTATATATCATATTTATTCATTAAATTCATTTATATAATCATTATTCAATGAAGATCATGTAGAACGAGTCACATCACATCGTGGAGACGGTATTCCGTACGTACGCACGAGCGATGATATCGTTCCCATGATCATGGAATTGTATTAGAGTGTATGTATACTATTTTAGAATAAATATAAATTTACAATAATCATATATATTTATTCTTTACACCATTATACTCATCCAAGTAAGGTGGTGGTGGAAAATAGATTACACCACGGTGTGGAGACGGTATTCCGTACGTACGCACACGCGGTGATTTCGTTTTCTGTAGGATGGATAGATGGTGAAATAGGGTTTTTTAATACTTATAATAACATATCAGTATATGAGTGATACTGATGTTTTTACTTCATAATGAAACAACTAAAGAAGAAGAAGTGGAAGAAGATACAAAGTTGAAAGAATCGGTAACAGACATTACCTCTTCTTTGAAGCGCCTCTTTGAGACCCCCTTTTTGGGCAATAAAATTGGTCTTTGAAGAAGACCAGGACCTCTAGGATGTTTCTATGGAAGTGGAGAAGAGAATTTGGCAGGGTTTGGACGAGGTTGAAGGCTCAAAGTGGTGTGAGGAAGAGAGGGAGGAGGTGCCCTTTTATAAGGGAGGAGAGGGGCAGCTTAGGAAAACCTAAAAATATTATTTTATTATAAAGTCATATTCGGTTTTTAATAGCTCCAAATTGATTTATATAAAAGATAATGTGGGGATGGGTCTAAATCCTCTCATACAATAGAATTTAGACAAGTTTAGGGTTCTATTTTAACCTTATCATTTAGATTTCACTTTAAGTTAAATAATTTTACTTTTACCGTGTCTTTTTGTTTTCTTACACTATAAGGTTAATAAAAATACCATAACAAGACAAAAGAATCCCAAGTTGTTTATTATTAATATATATAATCTTATCTAAGTCATTTGGCTAAACCTTAGATTTTTAGGAATAAAATAACAATTAATAATATAATATTTGTTTAAAATCTATTTTATGTCAATTTTGACACTATTTGGTAATTGATTTTTGTGAAAATCATAACATAAAGATTCATTCGAAAAAGTTAATTAAATCAATACTAACATGTCATATTAACATAGAAAATTAATGGAATTCATAAAAAGTCTAAAATTACATTTATTTGGGTATTATAACATCAATTATGTCAATATTTCATTAATAATATAATTACTCCATCATCACTGTGTCATAAATAAATTAAATTATTTAAAGTCTAAAAATTACAAATAAAATACCATTATGTAGGAAATATTTTTATATTTCTAATGAATATTTATAGTCGAATTTATCTTATGTATAACCCTATATTAAAAATTATTTACTTATTAAACATTGATTTTAACTATTTTAACCCTTCTTTAAATAAATTAATAATAAATGTCCTAATCTAATCCAAGTGGGCCTAAATGGTCATATTTTATTTCTAAGGTTGTTTTTGGTCGAATTACACTTATCCAATAGAATTACGACATGTGTTAGGGTAATAATAATATCATTTTTACCCTTAATTACCCTATTTACTTTTAACCGTGGTAAATAAAAGTAAAAAGTTACTATTCACCAAAAATTATTTTCATCTCATTGAACCACATTTTACTTACTGACATGAACCGTGTCTCTTGGATTTTTGAAATTCCATTCACAAAAGCAGTAAAATTATGTTTTATGTGAATTTGGAAATTCTCCTAGGAGGTGGGTAAAAGACGGTGAAAAGTTCAATGAAATTTTTATATATCTAAAATTATTATAAAATGACTCCAATGAATTGAATTGTACTTATATAGGTATTATGTATCAATTTTAACGTAAAATAAACTTAAATAAAAAAAATAATTATTTAAATAAAAAGTCGGTTTTTAAATAGTAACCTAGTGTTTTCACTATTCATTAAAAATTGAAAGTTTTCAGAAAAATACCAAAATTCCACCCTAGGCTAATTTCGATATTATGAATCCAAAAATGAAGTCCATTTTGAAAGATGAAATTTAAAAAATTTCAAAAAGTTGTTATTACTATTCATAACGGCTAGTTTTAATAATACTTTAATAACATATTGTTGTTTAGTGAAACTCGGTATTGCGTACGACGCAAGCTATCAAGGAAGGTCGCGATTGCGTTTAAAGCAAGCCAAGATAGTGTTGTGTGTAGTGAAAGATACCTTCGATGATTTATATAACATAAAAACAAAATATTTCTCATAAAAGTCTCGGGTGTTACATTAACCAATGATTTATTTTACTCTGGATCATCACATTGTTTCATATCTTCCCAGTTTTCTAAGAAAATTAGATATTTTCAATTTGACTTAACAAGGGAGTTGTCAGTCAAAATACCTAAGGGAAGTGTCATCGCAACAAAGTTTTGTGAATCAGTTCCCATTATGGCATATAAATGTTCTTTATATGCTGATCTCATCATCATATCCATGATTTAATTTGATATAATCCTCAGAATGGATTGGATTTCGGACCATGATGTGAAAATTTATTATAAGAATAAGGAGTTTACAATTTTAGATGATGATAAGGAGTACCTTATCTTTAGAGCAGAAATTTCACCACCTAATTCTTATCTAGATCCACCCCTAGTAGCTCAATTAAATTCAATTATTGGGGAAGAAGAGAATTAAATAACTATGGGTGAAGAAAAGAATGTTCAAATAGAGGACATACCTACTGTTCAAGAATATGTTGATGTGTTTCTAGAGGATTTACCTGGACATCCTCCAGAATGAGAAATTGAGTTTTCCATTGACTTAATTTCTGGATCAAGGCCTATATAAAAGACCCCTTATAGAATGGCCACTATGGAATTAGTGGAACTAAATAAACAACTAGAGAAATTGAGTAATAAGGTATTTATTCTCCCTAGTGTTTCTCCATGGGGATCCCCTGTCCTTTTTGTTAAGAAGAAAGACAGATCTATGAGGTTGTGCATTGACTACAGGGAGATCAATTCTATAACAATAAAGAACAAGTATCCCCTACCTCGCATTGATGATTTATTAGACCAACTTCATGGTGATCAATATTTATCAAAGATTGATCTTAGATCTGGATATCATCAGTTGTGTGTGAAGAAGGAAGGCATTCCAAAAAACAGTATTTCAAACCAGGTACACACATTACAAGTTTACAGTAATGCCTTTTTGATCTAATAATTCACCCTCTATCTTCATAGATCTAATGAATAGAGTTTTCAAGGAATATATCGATGAATTTGTAGTGGTATTTATTGATGATATCTTGGTATACCCCAAAAGCTACGAAGATCATGAAAATCACTTGCGCATTATCCTAAGGACTCTTAGAAGAAATGAATTATATGGTAAATTTAGCAAGTGTGAATTATAACATTAGGAGATTTCTTTTCTTGGCCATATTGTCTCTAAGAATGGAATCTCTATTGATCCTTCACAGACCAAGGAAATCCAAGAATGGCCAACACCGACGAGTATAACTGAGGTACCCAATTGTTTTGGTTTAGCAGGTTGTTATCGGTGTTTTTTCTAGAATTTTTCCCAATTAGAAAACCCATTAATCAAGCTCACATGAAAAGGGGTTAAATTTGTTTGGAAAAAATAGTGTAAAGATTTTTTTTAAGAACTAAATAGAATATTAGTCAATGCTCCTATCTTGAATCTACCATTAGGGAACAATGGGTTTGTTATTTAAAGTGATGCTTCAAATAAATGACTTGGTTGTGTCTTTATAAAGAATGATAGAGTTATTGCCTATGCATCACGATAGCTAAAAATTAATGAGAAAAACTATCCCACTCATGATCTTGAGTTAGTAGCTATAATATTTTCTTTGAATATATGGAGACACTGTCTCTATGGTGAAAAATTTGAGATTTATACTGATCACAAGTGTTTGAACTATATTTTCTCACAAAAAGAACTCAACATGAGGAAAATGAGATGGCTTGAACTACTCAAGGATTATGATTTCCCAATACACTACCACCCGGGGAAGGAAAATATGGTAGCATATGCTTTGAGTAGAAAGGATCATGGAGTTTTGAAAGATGAGAGTTGAAAGTGATCCTATTTTCATGGATCTAGTAAAAATGGATATGAGAATAATCATGTAAGGTGAAACATTAATATTTTTACAAATGGTTTCCAAACCATCTTTACTAGAAAGGATAAAAATTTCTCAAACTGATGACGAAAATTTTCAAAAATAAAATTAAAGTTGTGAATGATGGAAGATTGATCGAATTTGTATATGAAGATGGCATTTTGAAATTTGGGAAGCGTCTTTGTGTTCTTGATATACTTGATCTAAAAAGGGTATTGTTGGATGATGCTCATAGCTCCAATTTCTCTATACACCCTGGTAGAACTAAGATGTATAGAGATTTGAAGGAACATTTTTGGTGGGATAACATGAAGAGGGATGTTGCTGAATTTGTATCAAGATGTATGGGTTTTCAATAATAAAAGCTGTAAGGCAACAACCTGGAGGATTCATGCAACCTCTTCCCATACCTGAGTAGAAATGGTATGATATTACGATGGATTTTTTCATGGGACTACCAAAGACTCCTAGAAGGAATGATGCAATATGGGTCATTATTGATTATCTTACCAAGTCATCACATTTTCTTACTATAAGAGAAGATTTACCACTTGAATGTTTAGAACAACTATATATTAATGAAGTTGTAAGACTTAATGGAGTACCCCTATCGATTGTTTCTGATCATGATCCCTGTTTTACATCAAGATTCTGGAAAAGTCTTCAGAAAGCCCTGGATACTGAACTTCGTTTGAGCACTACCTACCACCCTCAAATCGATGGAAAATCATATCAGACTATTCAAACCTTAGAAGACATGTTGAGATCTTACTCACTTGACATTCAAGGTAAGCGGGATCAATATTTACCTCTGGTAGATTTTTTCTATAATAATAGCTTCCATTCAAGTATTCAGATGACACCATATGAAGCATTATATGGAAATAGATGTTGCACACCAACTTGTTGGGATGATGTTGGTGAAAGAAAACTCTTAGGCCCAGAACTTGTTAAGGAAATGATGCAAAAGGGGATGGTTATCCAAACCCACATCAAAGCATCTCAAAGTAGGAAGAAGAGATACACCGATAACCGAAGGAAGGATTTAGAATTTCAGGCGGGAGATCATGTTTTCTTGAAGTTATCTCTATATAAGGAAGTTATAAGATTCAGTTAGAAGGGTAAATTAAGTCCCTGAAACATAGGACCTTTTGAAATTCTAGAAGGAATTGGGGTTGTGGCTTACCGTTTGGAAATGCCGCCGAGTCTCTCCAAAGTTAACGATGTGTTCCACGTATCACTATTGAGAAAATACATGCTTGAACCAACGCATGTACTCACCTATGAGAAAATTGAACTGGAACCTGATCTGTCTTATTGTGAAGAGCCAGTCAAGATTCTTGATACAAGAGAACAAGTGCTGAGAAACTGGACAACTCGTCTGGTAAAAGTTCTATGGAGAAACCATAAGATGGAAGAGGAAACGTGGGAACCTGAGGAAGTTATGATAAAGAACCACCTGAATCTTTTTATGTAGTAATATTTTATAAATTTTAAGGAAAAAATTATTTTAAGGAGGGGAGAATGTAACACCCCAAGCTTCCATGGTACGTTTCCCTTTTAATAATACAATATCTTGTGTTGTACGAAACTTCGAGTTCAAACACACCACAACCAATCAAACTAGCCGTTATGAATAGTAATACCCACTTTTTAAAATTTTATAAATTTTATCTTTAAAAATGGACTTCATTTTTGGATTCAAGAATATCAGAATTACCTTAGGGTGGATTTTTGGTATTTTTATGAAAACTTTCAATTTTTGATGAATATTGAAAAAACACTACATTATTGGTTAAAATTGACTTTTTATTTAAATAATTAGTTATTTTATTTTATTTTATTTTAGGTCAAAATAGATACATAATACCTATATTTATTAAATGTAATTCATTGGATTCATTTTCTAATAAGTTTATATATATAAAATTTTATCGAACTTTTTACCGTCTTTTACCCACTTCCTAGGAGCATTTAAAAATTTGTATAAAACTTAATTTTACTGCTTTTGTGAGTTGAATTTCAAAAATATGAGAGACACAGTTAATATCAGTAAGTAAAATGTGGTTCAATAAGATGAAAATATTTTTTGGTAAATAGTAACTTTTGACTTTTATTTACCACGGTTAAAAGTGAATATGGTAATTAAGGGTAAAAATGATATCATAACTACCCTAACATATGTCCTAATTCTATTGGATAATTATAATTCGACCAAAAAAACCTTAGTAATAAAATATGATTCTCTTTGGTCCACTTGGATTAGATTAGGAAATTTATTGTTATTTTATTTAAAGAAGATTTAAAAGAACTAAATTCAATGTTTAATAACTAAACCAATTTTAATATAGGGTTAAACACAATATAAATTCGACTATAAATATTCATTATAAATATAAAAATATTTCCTACATAATGGTATTTTATTAATAATTTTTATACATTAAATCATTTAATTTATTTATGACACAATGATGATGCAGTAATTACCTTATTAATGAAATATTAAAATAATTGATATTATAAATATACAAATAAATGTTAATGGAGACTTATGATAAATTACACTAATTTTATAGGTTAATATCACATGTTATGGTTGTTTAAGTAAATTTTATTCGAAGTGATAAAGTTTTTATGGCTTTCAAAGAAATCAAATTCTAAATAGTGTCAAAATTGACATAATTGAGTTTTTAAAAGAAATATTATATTATTAATTGATATAATATTCATAAAAATCTAAGGTTTGTCAAAATTAATAAGATAAGGTTATATATATTAATAATTAACCACATGGGTTTCTCTTGGCATGATATAGTAAGTTTACTAACCATATAATATAAAAATACAAAGAGACATGGTAAATGACAAACTATTTAAATAAGAGTTAAATCTAAAAGACAGGGTTAATATGATGAAATAAACCTATCTAAAACCTATTGGTTTATAGTTTTTCAAACCCATCCCCACCTTTTCCTTTAAATAGTTCATTTTAGATCCATTAGAAACCGAAAATTATTTTATTATAAAATAACATTTCAAGCTTTTCCTAAAGTGACCCTCACCTCTCTTATAAAGGGGAACTTCCCCTTCTCTTAATTTCACACCTCCAAAGCCTTTTGGCTCAGCCAAACCATGCAAAAATATCCTTAAAACCTTCCTCCATTAATCCTAGAGGCCTTCCATTCGTAATAAAGCCAACCTAAGGAGCCCTTTTGATCAAATCAAAAGGAAGAACCCGATGAAGAGGTAAATATTTCATCACCTCTTTCAAGTTATTTTCTTCTTACACTTCATTTTTCTTTGTTGTTTACATTCTAAAATAATAACTCCAGTATATTCTATATACTATGATGTTATTTTAAAAATGGTACAACCATATTCATTATTCTATCCATCCTGTAATTGATAAAGTCACCATACATGCATACGTACAGATTACAGTCTCCACGTCATGGTGTAGTTTGTTATTCAAACACTTCATTATTTGGATGGGTATAAACATTGAGTATAAATAATATAAATAATAAATATAACATGTTAATTATTCTATATATATGACATACCGTCCAATTACATATTATTTCTACATCAATATAATGATATTGTTGCTCGTGCGTACGTATGGATTACCGTCTCCACCAACGCGATGAGATTCATTCCACATTGTAATCATTCAAGAATAGTTTTAATTTTATGATTAAAAATAATGTTTATGAACATAATATCATTCTGTATATGAATCAAATACATTATATCCATAATAAACATGGATTATGTAACCAAGCATATAAAGGAAAACAAATCAGTTAACACCCGAAACGATGATACGACTCAAATATTATTAACAAAGAAATATTATGAGATAATATATGATATCATATTTATGTATATATTTCTTTTATAATTTAATAAAAATGTTTTAAATTTTATACAAGAGGTTAACATAACATCGACTAAGGAAAAGTACAAGGTACATGTTAATTTCACAGTCTTTTTATTATCTGGGGTTGTTTTTACTAAGTATCTATCGAGAATTTTTTATAATCCACATTCGTGTTTTCTTAAAAATGTATTAAAAACATTTTAATCATTTACTGGACTATGGGTTAAATTAATTTATACCCTTATTTGACCTTATATGTTTTTAAAGGAATCTTTTGGTTATTTTTCAAACAAGGTTCTTTATGACCTTGTCGACAAAATTAAGGTAAAAATGTTTTTTTAACTTATATGGAGGGTGAGAGTATTTTCTACTGTTATAACATCATCGAATATTCCCTTAAAAGATTATAAGGATATTTTCAAAATAAATATTTTTTTTTATAATTACATTTCTTATAAATGATTTCAAAATAGAAAGATATATTTCTCTAATTTTTTTTGATTTCATCTGTGTCAACATCCTTTGATGGATTTTAAGCTTGTTTGAAGTTGATTTATTATGATAAAAAACATCCATATTGTATTGAAGGTTTTGTGATATGTTTGACTGTGGATGAGTTATTTTTACACCATTCATTGTTTATATATAATGTATTGACATTTCATATGCTAGTTTTAATTTGAATGTTTATGTTATGTTTAAAATTTTTCATATGAGGAATGAATTGGACTTAGTAAGTGATGGGTGGAGCCCACTATATCTCCTCGATGCATCAGTTGGTTTCATGGGACAAACTAGTGTCTTGGCACAAGGCCTTGAAAAAATCTTATTTGTAGTCTTGGCACAAGGCCTTGATTATGTGGTTGTGAAGTATGACATTATGTATTCCATCATTATGAAAGTAGCTATTGATATTCCATTTGATTATTTGACGAGTAGAATATCCATGTGAATTAGTAAATGAAATTATTTGATTTTATATTTTCTATATTATGATGAAGTTGAAGTTTAAAAAGAGATTTTTTTATTCTTATACATTTCTTTAAATTTTTATGCTTATTTTTGAAAGTTTCCTCTATATTGTTATCTTTACTAAGCATCTGAGCTCACCTATTTCTATGTTTTATTTTTCCTTGGATGTGAAGAAGTATTTTATGGTTGACCTGTAGGGATAGGCTAAGGATATAAGTTTGTTCAAAAGGGGAAAAAATGTTGTTGATGTTTTTATTTCATGATGTAATGTAAAAATTATGAATGTATCTAGTACTTCCAAGGCTACTAAACTGATCGGTCTTTTGGGACATGATTCCTTGTAGCATGCCAATGTTGTGTAATAATTCACCGACTCTAGGTAATAGGGGTCGTGTCATTAAATAATATATTAGATATTTATTTTATAAACAAATTATGAAAATATGCCCCATGTATGTATTCACAACTAAAAATCCCAACCATTCAAACATGGTAATTTTATTTATACTCTTGAGACCAACCACATCTATAATGTCCTATCCAAATATTCATTCTTCATATTTAATGTATGAAATATTTTAATCATTGAATGTTATATCTCTATGAAATAATAATGTTAATATATGTAATAATGAAACCAATGGGGTGGATGTACTCTCAGAAGGTCATTTTAATTTATTGGTTGATCCATACCTCATTTCATACATTTTTTCATAAACTGTTAAAAGATTTCATTTGAAAAAAATTATTAAGGACATAACTTATGTATCTTTATAAGATTAAATGGAAATTCTATAAAATTTATACTAACATTTTTAACCAAGTAGTATGTAGTTAATAAAGTGAAATAGGAAACTTGGAATGCATATCATGAGATACCTCAATCCCCACTCTCATTTGATCTTTTTAGAGTTGTTTATTTTTTAGCTTATCTCCTAGGTTATTTAACACCATACCCCTCGCAACAAGAAGATGGATGGGTGTTGATAAATATAAATCACAAAAAAATTAATCCTATATAATTTTAGTAATATAAATTTATCATATGTTTTTTATTCACATATAGGATAAATAGCTAGGAATAAATTTATTACATTGGGTAAGAAAAGAATTTTAGGGGAATAGAAAGCCTCAAAGATAGTGGGGTCATGTGGCTCTTCATATACTTATCATTGTTCTACTATTAGTTTGTTTTTACCCTTTTTCATATATTGGTTCACCAATCAAGACTCTGAACTAATATAATTTAAAATATCTATTAGTGCCTGCATTACTTTCATCATCTCATATTTATATCCTTCCAGCCTTGTCTTCTTGAAATATGATCTAGGTGACACTACAAAACCTGAACATCTAATGTGATCATAATGTTTTGGACACTTCAAATATACTTAAAAAGTTGTTTCTCATTAGGTATAGTCTATACTCATTGTTATGTCTAAACCATGAAAAAAACAAAACATATATAGTTATATTTATGTAATACTATTTTAAAGAATAATAAATTAATTTTATTTCATAGTTACACATGATTCCCATACTTCTTGTGTGTTTTCATTTACAAGTTTTTCCTATTTATTTACACGAGACTCCTTCAATAACACATGATGTGGGATGTAAGTGGATTTGGATTATGAGTCATCATTTTGTATAAGAACAATGGAATATATGTTGTTTCATATCACATAAACCTTTTACTATAGATTTAAAATACATATCATTTTATTTTGAAGTGACGAATACCCTATCCTTTCTATATGGTATGGGTATATTGGTATTGATTCATATTTCTTATTTTCAAAAATCAATTTTTTTTCATAAATTAACAATTTTGAATCAAAGTGGATAAAATAAATAATTTAAAATAATTTTTTTTGAATACAAAGAAACTGAAATGATTACTCATTATAGTTAATAATGAAATATTTATATGTTTATTATTTTTATAATGTATTCATATGTAGTTGTTGGGTGGGGGTTTACTTTCTGCCCAACATCCTTTAGATGCTGCTTTCTTAGATGTGCCCAAAAGGCTCAATAAGGTTTTCGAGAAACCCTTAATACAAATTCCATAAAGTAAGCATCTAAAATAATTGAACTCTACATTGAATAATGGAAATTAAATCAGCGTTTCATTATATAATTTTTCAGTAAAATAGAGAAATTATATCATAACATCACCCAAATATCTTTCCAAATGGTTGTCTTTAATATAAGCATGCCATTGTTCCACATATCTATATCAATTGGCACGCACATTATTTTTATGACCCCAATGTAACTAATAAACATTGAAATGTTGGGGTCAATATATTAGTCATGTTGATTACATAAAAACTCAAATTTTAATCATTTGATTCTTAGATTGATAAATTTAGTTAACATGGTGATGTTATTAATTTCTTATTTTTTATCCAATGTTATTGACCCCGTAATAATCTCTCAATTTCATTATCAATAGTTTATTCCTCCTCAGGATTTGTAACATAAATGTATAGAGAAGTCATTATCTACATGAGTAGTCAAAAATTTAATTTATATTACAAAAATGTAGTAGATAAAATATAATATTAATAGGTAAAATAACAGTATACTAAAACACTTTAAAGTGTTTATTGAATTATATTTTTTTAATTTAAGGGTGAAGGGATTTATATATTCTATAAAGTATCCATATCATTTACCTTTGGTCCCCTATAACATAAAATACACTATCTATATTAGGACCCCCATGAAATGATTATGATTTCTTAATTAAAAGTTCAACCTCAATTAAATTTTCATATACCCCTACGGTTGTTTTAGTCACAAATAAAATAATTGAAAAACTCTAATTTGTTGGATTTGGGACAAAAAATACATGCACTACTTTTGAATCCATTTTGAATTATTCATCCTTAAACCCGTCCACATTTAAATTCACCTTCATGAAGCTCAATTCATTGACTTTAAATACACTCCTATTGTCAGCCAAACTGTAATGGAAAATTGACACATGAATTTTTTATAATCAAACTTGTATATATATTTTATGATGTCGAAATATTACATATTCACATAAATTGGATTTATATCCTTGGAATCAGATACATGAATCACTTTCACCATAAGTGTAACTCCACTATTTTTCATCATAAAATTTTCATCTTTTTCATTTGTATAGAATGTGTATCCACTAATTAAAAAACTATTGTAAGGTATGAAATTCAAATTTGGTCCCCTAGAAAGACATTGAAGTCATTCAATAATTAAATTCATATTTTTAGATAACTTATTATAAATATGGTCACAGAACCATTCTATAAACTATTGATTGTGGATATTTTATATCCATATTTTATTCCTTTATGGATTAAAATAACTATGAATTACTTTATGGGATTAGAATTATGGAGAAATCAATTTATTATTATTTAAAATTTAATGGTGATCTTGATCCTTCCCTCTAATGTTATTTATAACAACATCACTTTTAGAAATCAATTTCCCCATAAATTGTCTACAATGATGAGATTTTAGGAGACCAATTCTATAAATATTTGATATTTGATTTGTATAGGATTTAACAACATCTTCATAAACATATCACTATAAAATACAACATTTTGGATGACTTTGATTCTAGATGTATGATTTTAAAATCTTTATATACCATTCAATGGGGTACATCTATTTGTAATGTATAGGACCACAAAATTGAACTTATTTAACCAAGATGACCATTATTTCAAATAATAATGGTGGGAAGAATATATAAAATTCACATAATTTGATTGAAATTTCCTTATTCGTGATTGAAAACATTTTCAAGTCTATAAATTTAATTCATATAATTTGAAAAATAAGAAATGTATGGTTAATGTATGTCATATATTTTTAGGCAGAATGAAATGTAAAGCTATTGACATTCAATATTACATTAAAAAATAGAATTCATGTGATTTTAGAACTTGTAACATCAAATTATACAGTGACACAACATTATTTATATTTAATGAATATAAATATGAAACTTTTAAACCATTAAAAAAGATGTAATATTGTTTTTTTTCTTATATGTATAGTGTTTAAGTTACTGTATAAAGAAAAGTCCATCTATATTCATTCACCCGTGCCAAATATTCCCTTATCTACATGCTAATAATTTCCAACCTATCCTTAATTATATATATATATATATATATATATATATATTTTTCTTGTATATTTAGTAACTTTACAATAATGCTATCACACACACATATTTTTTACTTGAATGAAATTAATAAAATGTTTAACATTAAAAAAATTCCAATATAGAAATTCAAAGTAAATTAATAACTTTTCTATCCTAGTTTTGTAAGGTTTTTTGAAAAAGGTTCATCAAAATCACTGTTAATATATTTCAATTTTTGAATAATTGATCACCCATTTTTGGAGATAGTGTTGTACCTTGTTTTGTATTTCCGTCAAATAATGTCATTCAAGATCTATATTTTTTCTGTAGGGTAAAATTTTAAAATTTTATAAAAACATAGTCTTTGAGGAATGTTTCAACCTAACTGAGTGTGTACCTTATTTATAAATGGGTAACCTCAATATGAATTTAATGTTATAGCATGAAAAAATTTTATAAGAAGGAAATCCATTTATCATCTCATACAATATAGATCTCAATGTGAAATATTCACATTTTTTAGAATTATACTGTATAAAACATGTATCCCAAATCAATTTTAGACCTTTGATAAATGGATCCAAATAGAAATCAATATCATTACCAAGTTTTTTGTTCTAGATATAAGAAAAGGAAACATTTTTTTGATTCATTCATAACCAAAGTGGAAGGTTATAATTTACCAACATAACTAGTCATGTACTGTGAATACTAAGTTGTATACCAAGAGTATTTTTTCTATCTATAGATAATGAAATATAAATATTTCTCTTTGAATTTCCAAATTTTGGATACTCATAATAAATTTTATTTCACTGAGAAGATTCTCTTGAGTGATGTGGTTTCCCACATTCAATTATTGTATTTTTATTCCATGTTAATTATCTAGAGATTTCCCGACATCTGTATAGTTCTCTTAACATTGGAATGATAGGATAATACCACACAACTTTTGAAGGACTTGATTCATCATTCTTGTATCGATATGTTCCATACATTGGGAATTTTATGAGTGATTAATTGTTCTTTAAAAATAATATTCAATCATTTATACATGCATGTACTTTTTATAGATCATACCCATTGAATGTAGAATTTTATTAGTGTTATATATTTGATAAGGAAGCTCATTTTATTCTGGTAGCATATCATATAGGGAAAAAAGTAGTTCTGCAAAATAGGTGTCACTCCATCCACTACCATCTATCAAATTATATAACTTTTATACAACTGATAATGTTATATATTTAGTACAATAGGTGTACAATGTCCACTTTGAATATTTATCTAAATTGAAAAACAACTTTGTACAATCATGAATGTCATCTTAAATTTTCATTTCCATTTATTCCATAGGATCTCAATTATCATTTTCACCATTATTCATATCAAATGATCCATAAATCATAGTATCATCCTAGTCAACAGGTACATTCATTTTTTCATATGTTTAGTCTAATATTTATAGATTTGATTTATTCTATAACCAATCAAATGTTCTTCCAACTCTTTTGGATAAATTCTATTTAAATAAAAACAATATAAAAATATACAAAGGATTTTATAAGGGTTATATGTATGCTATCATGAAAACTTGATGAACTCTTTAACTCATTCATAATCATTTCTCATACAATTATGATCCATCTAATTTAAATTCATATACATACTATAAAGTTCAATAATATTCATCTTGTATAAAAAATAAATAAAATCACAAAAGGTATTCATATAATTTATATATACATTGATATGTAAAAAAGTGTTAGAATTTGAGTGTATTCATGCTATATTTTGGGAATATTTACATATTTTTAACATGTTTATGGTCACTAAATTAAATATAGTTCTTACTTTCCTAAAAAGATGAATTCTTTCCATTTTAATCCCTTATCACTATTTTTTTGATTCTTTTAAACCAGCTGTTTCCACAATAATTTTCCAATAAAAATCAACCTTTTGAATTTAATCATAAATTTGTTTTTAGTAAATTAAATTATATTCATTTCAAATCAATTAATCTTTTAAAGTGGAAAATAACTCAATTATAAACCTCCTTGATGCAAAACATGGGACTACTAGATTTCATTATTAAGAAAGTAATATTTTGAGTATCTAAAACCTTTGGAAATAATATTAATAATATAAATAAATCACATGTTAATAACATGAATATTGATATATGTGTCTGTATCCTCTAGGTAACATGTTAATTATATACTCTTTTAATACTCTAATACCATGTAAATAAATCAAAATTAATGGAATATGTAACACACATATGAGATAAAATTAGATGGATAAATGGTAAATTATCTTCTATGCACACTAAATTATTAGAATACAATTGACCTATATTGATCTTTATGGACTCTACGTAAACCTGCAATCAAAATGAACCAGCGTAATCCCAAAATACACAATCATTCCAAAACCCTAGCCACATATACGCCAATATATATGTATATATATATATATATATATGGGTATATACATAAATTTCATATGTGAATGTGTGTTAACATATATATATATATTTATACATGCGTATAGTATCAAAAAATTAAATAAAAATATAAATACAAAACATATATGTAAATTCATTATGAGAATTTTATCTTGTTAATCTTCAACAAAAAAATTAACTTCATCATTTCATTATCATTTTCATATGAACTTCTCTATGGAAAAATAATAATCATTCATAGGAAATTATACTAATAATATATTAAGATCCAATGAAAAACTTGAAAAATTCATAACACCCAAATATTGAGTATCCAAACCCTTTGGAAATAAAAAATAGTGGTTTTGTGGTACACGAGAAAGCCACTATGGTACCCAAAGTCCAAGGGGAATGTGGGTTGTATGACATATAGGAAAAAATAACTAAAAATCATGAATAAAAGATAGACTAAAAATGAGTAGAAAGAATCACATAACTTCTATTTTGAAAGGGTCGATTCATTCGATAAGTTTAAGGTGGAGCGGTGGAAAAGATTGAGTTCGACAAGATCTTGAACAACATGACTGAGTGGGGTTCTTTATTAGGGTTGTACTTAAAAGGCTTTAAGGGTTTTATCATTATTTTCAAAAAAGCATTGATAAAGATAGGTTTTATTAGTGCTTTTTATTTACACTTTGATAAAACCTGTATATATTAGTGTTTTTAAGTGATGATAAAAACTATTTAAAATTAATTATAAAAATATTAAATGAATATATATTAAAAATGAATAAATTGTAAAAAAAATAAAAGATAAATAACACTATCAATTATTAAATAATGATAAATGGATGAATGTTTTAAATTAGTGAAATTTAATAACTAAAAATGATTAGACTTCAAAAATATTTAAAAAATGAATAAGTTGTATTAATTAAATAAATTCTAAAAAAATAAAAAATGAATATATATTAAAATTAAGATGAATACATATTAAATACATATATTAAAACCATATTAAATACATTAAATGGCAATGAGTAAATATGTATAAATAAATATTAAAAATGAATAAAATATAAAAATATTAAATAAATAAGATTTAAAATGAATAAATTAGAAAAAAAGTAAAAAATAATTAACATTATTAGTGAATATATAATAGTAAATAATATTAAATTAATGAATGTTAAAAAAGAGTGAAATTTAATAGTTATAAAAATTAATAGTTTGTAAAATTATTAAAAAATAAATAAGTGTAATTAATTATATAGATTATTTAAAAAATTAAAAAACAATATATGTTAAAATGAAAATGAATACATATTAATTATATAAATTTCAACCATATAAGAAACATTAAATGTTAATGAATAAACATGTATAAATAAATATTACAAATGAAAAAAATACAAAAATATTAAAAAAAGAAAAAATAAAAATGAATAAATTACAAAAATATAAAAAAACAATTGAGATTATTAATGAATAAATAATATAAAAAATGAATAAATTTAAAAAATATATTTAAATGTAATAAATAGTATATATTGAATAAAGATAAAAAAATGAATTAAATGTACCAATTAAAAAAATTATACTTATTAAATAAATTATATTTATAAAGAAAATACAAAAATGAATATAAAAAATTGAATAAATTACAAAAATATATTGTGTGTGTGCATATTTCTATATGAAACCACATTAATTACATATATGTGTGTGTGAAATTAATGTAACATAATTTTGATATATGATAAATTGAAAAAAAGTGAAATTTTATTAAACATTCGTTACTCAAAACTAATTATTCAATATTTTTAATTAAAGTTTATTCTCAATTATTAACCATTTTTACTAAATATACGACTTATCAAATGAAAATACATATTTTATATTACATAAATCATGTTTAATGAAATTATATATATATATATATATATCAATATGAATATATTTTTATATTAAAATTATAGAATATATTTACTAATAATTATGTATAAAAAAATTATAAATGAAAAAATTACAAAAATATTAAAATAATAAATAATAAATATGAATAAAGTAAAAAAAACTAAAAATACATTAACATTATTAATTAATAAATAATATTAAATAAATTAATTTTAAAAATAGGTGAATTTAATTAAAATTTGAATAGATTGAAAAAATATAAAAAAATGAATAAGAGTTATTAATTATTTAAAATTAAAAAAATTAAAAATGAATATATGTTATATTAAAAATGAATACATATAATAACTATTTAAATTTAAAAAGTATAAAAAACATTTAATTTTAATCATTAAATGTAAATAAATTTTAAAAATGAATAAAATTACAAAATTATTAAAGGAATAAAATTGAAATTTAATAAATTAAAAATATAATAAAAAATTTATTGAATAAATAAATAATAATAAAAATGAATGGATTTAATATATATA
The DNA here is from genome assembly GCA_963277665.1 of Viscum album. Classification (NCBI taxonomy): domain Eukaryota; kingdom Viridiplantae; phylum Streptophyta; class Magnoliopsida; order Santalales; family Viscaceae; genus Viscum; species Viscum album. The sequence goes on from OY728137.1 coordinate 1,525,216,354, forward strand.
TATATATATATATATATTAAAAATTAATAAATAGTATATATTAAAAAATATATAAAAATTTAATAAAATTTAATAATTAAAAACATAATATATTAAATAATAAATATTAACCAACAAACATATAAAATGATAATATTAAAAATTTATTATTTGTGTATGTTTTCATCTATAAAGTTGAATTAATTGTGTATATATAGGTGTGATATTATTGTATGACATATTAAGTGTAACCTACTTAATAAATTTTTTAATTAATAATTAAATATTTAATAATAGATATATATGTCAAATTGAAAAAAACTTACATTGATAAAAAATATTATTAAATATCAATTAATATGAATTGGTAAATATGTTTTAATTAATCTTAATTTTTAATTAACTTATAAACCATTTTTTCATGAAATATATGACATATTAATATAAATATATTTTTATATTAAATATGATTTATAAATACTTATTTAATATTATATAAATCATAATTAAAAAAATCATATATATAAATATACAAAAATAAATATATTTCTATAATATATATGATTTTAATAATATATAATTATTTCTAATTATTATATAATCCATTTTCACTGAATACCTTATATATTAAATGTAAATGTATATTTAGTCTTATATAAATTATAATCAATAAAATATATAATTTTTACATCAATATAAATATACCAGGAAAGCTCAGTCAGAGGAAGACCTCTGACCATTTATTAAAATAAAGGAAAAGTGCATCAAAAGATCACAACACACCTGAAAAACAACAACATATCAGAAAACATCATACCCGTCACCATACTGATGATAAGTTGCTTCATCCGCAGAAGCTGATTCCCACTCTGAGCTTTCATAGTGCTTCAGAATATTGGCATATTTCTTTCTCAAATTCAACTTTTCTAGAGAAATAAAATCCTTAGAGGATTTCATTCCCTTTTTCAAACCAGAGGCAACCCCAGGACAATTCTCCCTCTTGGAGGATGATCTGGTAGACATCAGATTCGACAAGTATGAAGAATCTTTCCTCAGCCTTCTCTATGGTGGAGCAGTCATACTGCCGTCACTTACAGACACCATATTTTTTTCGGCCTTTTACAATATCACTGTAGGACTTATTGGAGACAGCATTAACGTTTTCTTTGTCACTCTTCTCCCCCCTTGGACAATTCCAATGTAAGAGGGATTGATCATGCCACCATTATTTTCTTTACCACTATCAGAAACATCCCCCCATTTTCCAGGAACCTGCATCGCTTGATACTGCACTAACCGGTCCTGCAACTGACCATTTGTGTCAACCATGGCAAGGCAATGTGGGTTCTCTACCACTTCTTGATCTGAATATATCCCATATTTTATTACTTTACCCACTGCATCATCCTCTTGAGACTTAGTCTTCATGTTGGCATCTGGAAATGGAAGGGACTCCTCCACATCCTCACGCCCCATCACATGAAACTGATTCCATGTGGGCACTGTGATTACCAGACCACCATCACCAGTAGCCTGTCCACTGCACCCATCAACAACCACCTCTGGAGCACCCACATTCATACTAACATCACATGCAGTAGACTCCAACTCCGTCACTGCAGCAGATCGCCTATTATCCTCAGAAGCAGCCAAAGCAGACCCCAGATGAAATCATGGCCTTTATTCATGCTTTTTAGCGCTCATAAAGGTAACCTTCATCAGCATTTTATTTAGCACTAATAAAGGAACCCCTTTTATCAATGCTTTTAACTAGCGATGATAAAGGGTACCACTAAATATTCTGCAATTTCTAATAGTGTAGTGCTTAGAATTTATTTCGGATATTTCATTAAATTTTCCATCTCAAAACAATTTCTCTTATATCAATAAAGATTACACTAAATCATGTCCTAGATATGCATGTACATACCTAATTGTACCTGACAGAAAATGTTCTGAGCACCCAAGTTAGACAACAGATAGTCAATGTCCTTACATAGTAATATTTTGACCAAATATTTTAGGCCTAAATCCCTTGATCACTACTTATGTAATCCAAAATCAATTACTCACATGTACCCACTTTAACCACTATCCCCAACAAAACCTTTGCTCTGATGCATGTTTAAAATAATCAAACCTCTCAAGGACCTATCCTAGGTCTATGAAAAAGTTGGGTATTCCATGTCAAGCCTTCATCTAATAGGATATGGTCCCATGAATAATATCGAGTGTACATAAAAAACAGTATGGGTTGTACTATATCACAATCTAATCCTTCCATGTCTTCCCCTGAGTTGACGATGAGATTGAGATTGACCCTTGAATTACAAATATAATAGGTTATGATAAGTGACTAACACCAAAGGTATAAAAACCATTTCATGGGATACATTACCCCTTTTAATATAAAACTCATACAATTAAAATATGTGGTCAGTATACACTATATTAAATAACTTCCTCCTCTGGATATCTCACGTGTCAACCAAAATAAAGCATACTAATGCATTTGGGAATGAAATATAAAAACTATATAATATATTCTATACCAAATATAAGTCCACATTAATCTATGTTTCATCACAATCACACTTACCTAAATTATATATATAAATATAGTATAACTCACACCAACAGTGAAATAGTATACTTTAAAGGGCCCCTATAACCCACTTCCCAGAAAATTTATCATGCTAGAGAATAAAAAAATACTAAGAGAACACAATAACTCATAATATAATATATTGATAGAATACTATATCTCCACTCAAGGGAATATAACATACCATGAGCAATAAAAATAACAATCAGTCATCCAATAAAATATGGATGTTGGGTTTCACTTGGAATCCAACGCAACTAATAGTAATATACCCTAAATGTATTTTATTCATATGTAATATATTTACTTAATGATACATAATATATTTTTTAAGTTCCATATTTTTTCATTTGTAATATCAAATTCCTTACATATTATTTTTATGTCATGTTATGACTATCCTTTCTATTTAATATTTTTATATTTGATCATTTTTATCAAACAAAACCAATTTTCCTTAAACATTGAGGATCTTCTTCTAGATCATGAGCCCTAGTTTCCAAAACATCCAAATATTTTTTTAGAAAAGGGAAATACAATGAGATTAGATGTTGGTATTTCTGGAGGTTTTATATAAGCAAGACCTTATTATTTAGAAACATGAGTCCTAAATGGTAATACTGATGAATTTTCATGGTTGAATTTTATGAACATGGTACTGATGAAAGTTTTAAATATTCCAGAATGAGAGTTTTTCTTTGATGATAAGAAAAATGAATTGGGGTTTTGATAAAGAATTTAGCATGTTATTTTAGAATACATAGTATAGTTTTGAATAGAATGAATATTTGATTAATTTAAAAGGTAAATGGTAAAATAACTTTTAATTTATCTATTGAAATGGATGAATATTTTAATTTCCAACAAGAAGGAAAATCAATTTTTTATGACATTGGTTAATGATGACAATTTTGGTCATGTATATATTATGCTCTTTCTTCTTGGAACTAGAAAAATTATGAAGAATATGAAAAAAAAATTATAACATGAACATAAGATTCTTTAAAATATTATTTAAACTATAATTGGAAAAATAGTTATAGGGTTTTAGAAAATCATTTTTCAAGATATTTATTTTTTATATATTCTATTAAATAAAAATGAAATCAATTTCCCAAGGTACATGTTAAGTTAATTGAATCATTTCCATGAGGGGAGAAAGAAATTGGATTTCTACCTATATGGAAGGATTCTTACTTTATTTATTTAATAAATAGTATATAGATTTTAATGATATAGAAGACATTAATTATTATCAACATAATACCATGGGAACTAAAGTATTTATGAATATTTCTTTTTTTAGAATATATACATGAACTTACTAGTGACAATTAGGGATGGTGCTATAAAGGTTCAAGAGTAGAAAGAAGATAAATAAAATGAATAGGTCCCTACTCCTAAATAGGGAGAGCTTTAATATAGAACACTTAAAGCTATTATTGAATAACTAAACACATAATGTCTTTCTGCAAATGAATAAAAATTAGCTACGGAAGAAGGAAATCAGGATATTTGAGATCCTAAAATTATTTTTGTGTTTAATTTTTAAGAAATAACTATATTCTGAGATAATTATGATAAATATGGTATTTTTATAGATATTCATGAAGAAGATGTAAGAATTAATATAACTATTGGAGAATTACATATATAAATACTTACTAAAGATTATTCTCTACAAAAAAAGGATTAAGCTGCTAAAATGAATAAATATACGGAGGATGAAGTAAGAGAGATAACTAAAATTTAGAAAGATATTTATTTTTTAGAAGAAATAGAGTGATGTTAAATGAATACATTTGGTCACCAGCTAAAGAGGATTATGCCCATGTATTTAATGAAAATAAAAATCACTTCACAACTAGTATTTTATCAAAATTTCATCAACTTAAAGATTAAATTATTGAATTGATAGTTGTTTTAAAGGAATCTAGAGATTAATTAAAAAAATTTAAAAGTAAATTATGTTCTAAACTCAAAATTTTAATAATTGAAATGAGAAATGGATTAAAAAATATATTTTAATGATTCAACAACATTGATGAAGGATCAAGCTGAAATGATGAAAAAAACTCCTCCTGTTTAGTTAGTAATGGATGAATATTTTAGAAATGAGATTATATAAATCATGGAAGATCAAAAAAACATTCATAAAAGAAAAATATAAAATCCATTTAGACAGATGTTTTAGAAACAAATAATGGGGAATTCAAATTCATTAAAGTGATTTTGGTTACTCCTAATTCCTATTCTAATTTGACCATGGTAGATGAGAAAATTTTGAAAATATATTATGACATTTTCACTCTAATAACATTTAAAGAGTTTAATAATGAGTTGATATTTAATGAGAATCATTCAAGGAAAGATGAACTCATTTTTAAAAATACTTTTTTGGCCCTAGGTTTACTATAGATTTTTGTGAAGTTTCATAATGATGTCAATAAAAAATGTGAATAGAACCATGAGGATCAAAAGGAACTTAAAGAATTATTATATAATTTCATTATAATGGTTGAAAATAGTTTCTCAAACATGTATAAGACCTTATTATAATATCTTGTAGAGTCTCAATCTATAAGACCTTTATTGAATTTAGGGAAATATACATTGAATGAATATTTCCAATTTATACAATATGCTAAGAGAAAGTTTTTTGGAAAGTATTAAACATCATTATTCTTTAGACCATGATTAATAAAAATATAAACTCAAATTTAAACCATAAAAGGAATATGTTTTATAAAAATAAAAGTATATTATTGTTTTCTAGGAGACTAATTGTGAGAAAACTACTTCTATTATTTTTCCTAGTTATCATAAAACAATATTCCTATATAGAAACATATGTTGCAATACATTTATAGTTCTTCTAAAAATATTTCAGAATTAAGAGAGAGTATTAGGAGTATAAAATAGTGACGTGTCTATTTTATAGTATTTCATGAATTATATAAAACCAAGAGGATGAGCTTATATAAAACATTACTAATAAATGGGTGTTTAAGTTAGATCAATTTTATGTAGATTATGTTAGAAGAGAATATATTAAAGAAATATAGAAATATTATATCTATTTTTTAGTAATATGATATGAAACTATACTTGAATATATTAAGGAAGTGGTTGTGTCAAATTATAGGCTTCTGGAAAATATTTATATGATCTAATATGTAATAAGTAATGAGCACTAAACCTTGATACATTAAAAGCATAAATGAATTTATTTCGATCTCACAAATCATACCTTGAATGTGACATGGATATTATTAACTATTTATTATTTTCCAAATAAAATATTTACGATTTATAATATATAAGGTTCCCACTCTATCCCTAAAAGTGGTATTATGAAAATTTTAAAAATTATTTAGAGGAAAATATTAACCATCAATGAGAAGAATATATGTTAGAATCTATAAAACATCCAAATACACATAATAACTTTCTAGTCATGTTATATATTAAATGAAATAATACTTTAAGCTCTTATCCAACCTTTTCTCAGTCAAAGATGTTTTGGTCTTGAGATACTAAGTATACCTCTGAGAGATTGAAAAAAGGAGCACAAATTATTTCATAAAATAAAGGATTTGGGAGAAGAAAAACTTCTAGATCTCAAGGTATTTAAGTTTTATGAAACTAATCTAGTTTATACTCACCTAAACCTACAAATTTTTTCAAAACTAATAAACTTTTAAATAGTCTAGAACCCAAATAAAAATTATTAAAGTTTTGATAATTTTGGGTTGTTTATTTGTTTATTTATCAATTTCATTTCGTTACGAGTTTTAGTTTTTATTAATAAGTACAAGAAAATGTCAAATTTATATAAATTTAACAATTATCTTCCTATAATTATATTTTAGTATAAAATATTAACTATGTTATACACTCTCATTAACTTTCTCTTATATATCATAAAAAGGAACAAATATTGGGAACAAAATATTTTACTCCACTTTTATCAATTTTGATATGAAATTATATATTTTGTTTATGAAAAATTGTACAATTTTATGATTCAGTTATATATATATTTTAATCCTAATAAGGGGGGATATTTTGGATAGTTATATTGTATGAACATACTGTTATTCACATTAAGTTTTTATGCTCCCAAAATCCATTATTTTTTTAATAATGAATCTACTTCAAGTGAACTGTAGGTTATTTATTATTATTTTATAATGTTTATCAACATATAATTATTATTCAAAGTTTATTATATTCTTAGTTAAATAATTTACCAAGTATATAATCTTATATATTAAAGAGTTTTTATTACACATTATATGAAAAATTGATGATTAATATCTTACATTATATAATTTTTCAAGGTATACAACTTTGTATAATATATTGACATGGGATAATTTATTACACATTGAATAATTCACAATGGAAAATATCACACATATCCATGTAGTGTTATAATTTTTCTTCCATATCAAAATTTTGAAAATGATGGAATATTTTGTATAGATAAGTAAAACTCAAATATTCATTTTATGTTAGAGAAAAATATTACACTTCAATTTTTTCTGTAAGTATAAAAACTTTTGTATTGGTTTAAAATATTCTATTTTGAAATAAATATCTTGTGATTTGAATATAGGTATTATTATCTAGTTTTAGAGTAAAAACATATCATTTATGATACCAATGTTGAGGATAATGTTATATTTATATTAAAAATTAAAATGTTAGAGATTTTAATTGGATACTAAATCATTTATATTTCAAATGATAATATTGAACAAATTTCATGTAGTTTGTTTTCAAAGATATGTATTTTACAAATATTATGAATTATTTTATTTTAAAGTTTTATTTCTAGATAGAAGATCTATATAGGTTATAAAGATACCTAATTTCATAGAGAAGATCATGGATTTATTTATTCAAATTAATTACTAAATGTGATATATATTTTATCTCATTAAAATTATATGAGAGACTAGTGATTTATTTTATAAATAGTTTTGTTTTGTTATTTCTTTGATTATTCTTTATGAATTTTATTGTACATTTCTATTTAAAAGGAAGAAGAAATGAATATTTTTACTATGAATTTTTGATTAAATTTGTTACAGTCATATAATTCACTTTAGAGATTCACTTTAGTGACATTTATATTCTCTATAGAAGTTCAATCATTTGTTTTTGAAGAAATATATTATTATTTTTCTTTCCTTTTCGAAGAACCATTTAAGAAAGGGTATTTTATTTTACCTTGATAAATTAAATTTATCATAGTTAAAATTTTATTATAATATATAATATTAAGATTTATAAATTAACATATAAAAATTAAATTACTTAGAAATTTTATATGAAACAAGGTTACAGACACCTGACAGTTAAAAATGTCATTTGTTTTAATAAAATAAGTTTTTCTTTATATATTTTATCTTCATTTCAAAGTTTTTTTTTTAATTTTAGAATTTAAATTTCATAAAATTTACAAAATTTTTGGATTAAACATGTCAGTATTGGCTTAATATGAATTTTTTATATTTTGGTAATATAATTAAGTGAATAGTGAAAAATACTGCTTCTGGTAATACCGTCACTTTTAAGACGTAAAAGTATTTGAAACCCATTTTATACAAAAATATATATTTATTAATTACAATAAATCATTTAAAAATAACATGTGGAATTTATAAAATCTATGTTTAACGTTTTCAATATTTAAGTAAAATTTTACTCAAAAAACTACTTTTATCTACTTATAATAAATATTAATTTTGAACACTTTTAGATAATAAATATAACAAAATTTAGTTCATATTTTAGATTTGAAACATCCTAACCTTTCTCACAATGAATTTTAACCAAACCAATGGCCCCACGTGACCTCAGGCGCACCTACTCATATGCGACATGCTACCAACTAGTAGTGGGGGTCTAAGGTGGTACTATGAGGGCACTATACCCCTATATAAGATTGAGTAATAATATATAAAATAAAAAATCACCATAAAAAATCCATGAGCACTAGATTATGAAAATATAATAAATAATTTGGACATGCTATAATAGAATTAAATGCAGTTATATAAGAATATATGATCGATCACCAACTTGGCTGATCACATATACAGAAAGAATACAAGAATAAATAAATATAAAAATAGAAATATAGGAGGATACACTATAATCAATGTGTATCACATCATCTTTACATACAATTCCCATCCAAGATACTCCAATTTGATCAATAAAAACTTGGGGGCCTTCCCAACTAGCACTTGCATCTATGTGAGAGCCTACTCAGATACCAAAGTATAATGGTAGTCCGATCATGGTGTGAGTAAAAAACTCAGTAGGCCACCATCAACATAGCCATGTATATACTAAAAATACAGTGATATTTTCATGTGATATTCTTTTAATAATAAATATCTAGAAATTATTAAATAAGTAAATAAACCACTTTTGATCCTCAAGTGCATGACCCTGGTCCACCATATCTCCTTTATCTTGTGCTAGGGTGTCTCCATGCATGTCGGGATGCCCGTGCCAACCCATATAACAACCTAAGGGTATTTCTACATGGTATAAAATATAATAACCTAGAAAATAATTAATCTTACTATCATGGCATAGGTAATGATCCAACCCAATATACAATGGTTCCAAGCTCTAAATCATTAGCATCCTCACCTGTAGTATCACATACCCCCTACTAGGGGAGTTTTATTTAGGACCACATACTTCCCTACTAGAGAAGTTTTATTTATTATCACAAAAATCCCTATGAGTGTAGTTTTATTTAGTATCACATTACTCCCTATTATGGGAGTTTTTTAAACCACCCCAATGGGTGTTTCCATATCAAATAATATACAATACATCACTTTGGGAGTTTTCCATACCAAACAAAAAAATAAAATGAAATAAGGGTTGGACAAATTCCTAAATACATTTTCACTATCCACATATCATCAGATCATGTGAAAGTTACGAGTTTTAAGCTTAAACTTGTAACTGTCTCTACCCAAGTTTCACACACCCACACAAAAGAAAAATATGATTTAGGAACCTACTCAGGTCTTATGAATCAATACATAAGTGGAGGTACCCTAATTGGGTTCCTTGGTGTTAGTCTCAAGTCTAGGGTTAACACCCCTCACAAGAAGGAATCACATCCAATATAAATTCTTCGCATGTTATGGGATTATAAGCCTCATAGGTTATGTCATGTTAGAAATAGTATAGAGAGATGGTTCATGACCCATATCAATGTACATGGTCATTCTAGGTTGGTCCACACACCCAACCGATTCCATATTTCCCAATGTCTAAATGCCTAAGAAACTAGATCAAAAGGGGTTGGATCACTCTCTTATAATTCAGTTCATGGGACCATTGAATCTAAGATATCACAAGGTTTTCTTAAGACCGAAAAAGGAAAATGCTCACTTAGTTATATCCTTCCTTTATAATGAAATTCAAAGGGATCCTATACAAGGTTACCCTATAGAACACTTTGGTCTAACTTATTAGGTTAACACACCTCTTCTAAGAGGCATCACATGCATCTATAAACAGGCCACAATGTCTCTTATATCCTGGCCACACCCCCCAAGGGGGTCTAAAGGTCACATGTAAAGCAGCTATATCTAGGTGTCATCCATCAGTGGTCAATACATATACTAGTGATAAAGGTCCCTAGTGTCTTAGAAACTTGAAAAATCCAAGGAATTAATTTAAAATTAGTAAATTTATTAAAATTTAAAATGGAAACATATTTAATTAAAATAACTTTACACTTTTAGGGGTGAGACTAGACATCACATTCACCACAAATAGAATGTATAACACTGCATGGTGAGTACCAAGGACCACCTACCCCAAAGGAATATTTCCATTTTTTTAATTCCTTAAGCTAGAATCTTTTCTTATATTCAATTAGCCTCATCCAAGGTCCACCCTAAGCCCAGTTCATCACCCAACCTCAAACATCATATCACATACCATAATTAATATATCGCAAAAAAATATAATTATTTATTTAATTTAAAAAAAATGTGGCATAATGAACAAACCAATCACTGATAATTACCATGTCATTGAAACCTCAACCAACCACACCCAGAGGGTTTACATAACAACCCCAACACCAAATTGCAAAAAATCATGAACCACTAGCACCCGGTCATTCACATAACTAATTTAAATTGATCTAAAAATATTAAAAAAACCACCATAGTGACATATATCATTAAAATATAAAGTGGAGACCTGATAACATCATCTAAATATTCCCTCTAGCTATTCCACATTAAATACCCACCATTACAGGATGATTCAACCATGATCAGGTGGAATCATCTAAGAACCCCTACTTGAAGGAAACCAATATCATGATAAACCAATGTAAAATATGAAAAGAGAAAGGATGAGGATTAATATTACCTTAAATGATAAGAAAAACAAACCAAAATTCTTCATATATAAGTAAGAGTGAAGTAGAAAGGTGGAGGGGGTCGGCTTGCCCATGGGCATGTGAGGGGAGGAGAAAGGGGGATCACATTTTTAAAATTTTAAGTAGTAAAATGGTAAAAATAATTATTTAACAAGACACATGGTTTTTCAAACAATTTATATACTATGTGTTTGGAACTACCCAAGAAAACCACTTCACACGATTAGGCTACAATGTATGCCATTCCATGATTGAACCATAAAAATTGGTATTTTCTAGGTCTATAGTATTTATAACAATTTTTCTGCATCCATACGCAAAGAATGTGCCAAACCCTAGGTCCAATATAAATCAAATGATTTAATATAAAATCCACATGGTTTCTTCAAAACCATGCACTAACCATGCTAGACAACAGTGTTCTATATAAATTAAACTTCCAAACTTCTCATGTATAGGGTGTTACACTATTTGTTCTAAACATTTCACAAGAAATTGTGCACCCTAGTATCGAAACCCTCCAAAAACTTTTTAAACATTTCCCAAATATCAAGAGACTTGTCTGAGCACTTGGTTTACCTTTTTAGCCTTGAACCAGATCTAAAAACATCTTCTTAAGCCACTTGAGCTCTCAAATTATAATCCCAATTATAAAAATGAACCATCCACCAGGCCATAAATTAAAATTCCCTTAGTATTTATCAACTCCAAAACATAAGGGATTTTAAAACCTCCCCACCATAACACTTATCATCCTCGTCAAGTCTTATCAATCATTCAACCATATATCCTAACATAGTATGGTCATAAATCCATCACTAACTCACTACATTCCATCTATGAATGCTAGACATGGAACCTTATCATAACTCAAAAAATAAGGTGCACCCAGAACCAAACCTCAAGACACCACCTTACACCATTAACAATATACCACGATAGTGCTTGAATATACTCACTCATCCTAATTCATCACAATTTCAACATAAATTCATTAAATGGTTCTTAGTGCTCCCTACTATTGAAATCAAACATTAATAGCCTATTCGAACACACAACTTCCCCCACCATTGGAGTCACCGATAAAAATACAATCTTAGAGGTCTACCAACCCACTTTATGTGATCCCCAACTCACCATAATTAGAAAAATGTGAGATAAATAATAAAAAATAGACACCCAAGCCAATTCCTAATTCCAAACAAATCGATCAAGTCTCTATCATTCATCTAATGAACTTAGAAACATGAAATTTTCCTTGATAACTCCTAAATAATCCCCATATCACACTCTTCATGTCCAAAAATGATGTATCTAATGCAGCTTCTATCCCAATATTTTTAATCACATGAAAAAACGATAAGCAGACCACATTTGGATAACTTTTCCCGAATATTCTTGGATCCAACTACTGATGTGTTATCCATTTACCTGATCACAATGCCCTAAATCCCAGAGGCATATCATGATTGTATAAACATATAAAATAGAGGATAAACTTTATTCCTAGTGAAATTCCATGATTGGATCCCCATTCATCCAAAACAATCATCGTGTTGTATTGTTACAAACAAACCTAAATTCATTAGCACATTGATACCCAAGATATAACTATCATAATATGAAGGTAATTGCTAATACCCATGAGCTGGAGACCAGACCCATGGAATCAACAGATGGCTAGAAGTAATGATTTCTCCCTAAGAACAAACAATCAAAATTGAACAATGGAAGATAACCAAAAAATAGCCAATATTCCCAACACTCCTCAAAGAGAAAAGAGTACCAAAAGAAATTATATATCAAAAATAAATATATAATCTAACGGATGAAACAATATCTATCAAGATGAAAAATTAGAATCTCCAAGTAATAGGCAGATCATAGCTTTATGAATCACTACCATCACCCAAGGTCCCATTCTCAAGCACATCTTCCACCTCTAAGTGTCACTTTCCATTTTCATGGAACTTTCATAACATAATCTATGAACATACAAAGAAAAAGGTAGGGTGTAAGCAAAAAATACTAGCAGTATTTTGAAAAATGTATCATAACCAGTTCAAATAAAAAACCATTTTATTCTATGATTTAAATAAATACAAGGCATGGAAAATTATTTCACATTTTTTGTCAAAACATGATTTCAAAATAGTTAATGATGGAAGGTATATAAAAACATGATTAAATAAACATTTTAATAAAAAATAAGGTCATGAATAAAATAGGTATATAATTACCAACATGTACTAATAAGTCAATAAAATAAACAAGATCACAAGTACTAAGGTTAGTTAGTTTTTGGGTATATGATCCTCACACTACTCAGTTAACTTTCACAGATCAATGTGTGTGTGTTTACGTCTCTAAGGATAAGGATGTCAAGATAATAAATTAATACCCATCAAGGAAATCATATTGAATGTGAATTAGTTAGATTTTTTATCACCAATTAACTTTTAGGGAGTCATGTTCCTAAAGTTCTTGTCCCAATCACCCACTAACTACCAAGGATCACATATGATTTCAATGAATCAATCATTAATTCATAGGAAATTTATTCATTTGAAATAAATTCACACATAAAATTCACAATTAATGTTTCAAATTTCAATTTCAATTTCAAAACCAAATCATAGGTTTTCATCAAGATCTTTCCTTTAAAAACCATCTTTCATTTAAAGAAAATTTATAAAAGATAAACATAAAATCATTTCATTAAAAAAAATCTTATTTCAAGAAATATCTTCTAAAATATAACACAATTCATCAAAGCCATTGAAAATTGTTTTCATTTCACAAATACATGCCTTTTGAAATCAAAAATAAAATACAATCAATTAAAGGAAATAAATTTAAAATAAAATTCAAATTAAGATATAAATTCAAGGTTTCAAGTGTAGGGAAAATCCTTATTGAAACACCTACCTTTAGTCATAAGATTTAGGAATCACTCAGAACCTGAACCTCTAATAGTGACTCAAAGGCAAGTGAGATCAAATATAATTACCTAGAATCATAGCCCATCAAAATAAGGATCCAATATATAAAAAAATACAAGGAATCATCACTCCAAAAGGAGTGAAGAGAATAAAGGGGGATTATAGAACAAAGAGAAATCACTTACTAGAGAGAGATCAAACCCATCTACTAACACTTTAATCTGAGTATAAATGTATTAGAGAAGAAAAAATCCTCGATAGAGAGCCTATAAAACCCAAAGGGTCAGATTTATTTTTATTTGCAGGATTTTATGATTTTAGAAAAGGGTTTGATATTTTAAAATCTGGAAAAAAACAAGACCACATCAAAACCCTCAACATCATAGTGAAAAACAAGTGAAAGTGGATCATACCATGATGAATTGGAGGAGAACATTTTGTAGTGGGATTGAAGAAAACTGCATCTAAAAAAATGGAGAGATTCATGAAGTAGATATATAAAACAAGGATGAGACCATAAATTAGGAGAAAATGATACACTGTATAACCCAAAACATCCTGAAAAGGAAATGATGCATTAAACTATCCAATCCAAAATTACACTAAAAAAGACAAAACATACAAAACCACAACTTGAGCCTCTACATATTAACCATCCTATCCACACCACAATAGTGCTTGAAAGGATAGAATCACCAAAACATTACAAGGGACAACAAAATTTTTCATAGAAAATCTGTACCTAAAATGATAGAAGAAAATTGTGGCTCTATGTCATAGCCAATTCATACACACTAAAATGAACCTATACATTCTATATCCCTTCTCATATATTTACAAGATCCCTATAAAACATTATATTGTCTAAAAAACATCAAAAATGACCTGAAACAACACCCAAAAAAAGGAGATAAATGAAAAGGGATAAAAGTACATGAAATCCGGTAATAATATGTTATAACATCCCCAACATAAATGATTCATGTCCCCATAAATCATATTAAGAATATTCCATGATAAAGAGATAAGGCCACTTCTCCATCATTAGTGCCTCACTCTTCCAATTATCTTATAAATCACAACCATGAGATCATGACACTTAATCTAATGGTTTTGACTTTCTATGAAGAACCTTCATTTTAGAATAAATAATTCAAATTGGCTTCTCAGTCATAGATAAATCAAGTTTCACATCAAGGCCCTCCCAACTCAAGACATGAGATGGGTTTGATAGATACTTTATAAGTCAAAATATGTGAAGCATATTATGAATTAAAATCAATTGAGGTGTAAATCCAAATTGTAATCCATGTTTCTAAATGAATCAAAAACTTCAAATGGTTTCACATATATTAGAGATAAATTTCACTATTTTCCAAGTTTTTGGTGACCCAACTGAGGAAAAAATCTCAAAAACACCTAGTCATCAATTTAAAACTCTAAAGGGTGTAAATTATGATCATCATAATATTTATACTAGTTATGTTTCATTACCAGTATTTGATGAATAAATTTAATATTTATATTTTCTCCTGGACTGAACTAGGACCAACCAGGGATGCTTCACCAATCTATGAAAAAAAAGATATACAGGGTGACCATACAAGGAATTAAAGGGTCCCATTCCAATGGAATATTTGTAAATATTTTTATAAAAAAGCTCAACAAATCCCGATTGGATATCCCAAGATCCACTAAAGTTGAGAACATAATAATTAAATACATATTCAAGAATCTATATATCTCACTATGTTTGGGTATCCATATGTTGATGATATGAAATACTAAAACTAACCTAGGATCCCATAACCTCTTAGATTCCTCTCTAAATCTGATAAGTAAACCACAGTCACCTATTTAAAACTATAATAGATGAAAATACATGAAATAGGATGATATCCTGCACATACAAGCTTCCCAAGTCCTCAACTTTGGTTATATCATCAATGGGGATAAAGTTAACCAATTTGGTTAGAATATTGATCATAAGCAATATATTATTTTCCCCTCGAGAGATAGGGAACAAACCAACCATAAAATCCATCAAAATCTCATCCCACATTCAATTCAACACATGAAGGAGTTGGAGAAAACTCAAGGGATTTCAGTTCTCAATCTTGGATTGATAAAAAGTATAACAATGAGAAACAAAATCAATGATATATTTTATCATACCTATCCACTTGAAACATCACATCGTTATATAGAACATTTTCTTAGTTTTAGGGTGCACTACCCATTGAGAACATTAGAAGTCCCCTATCACAAATTTTCTCATAGGAAAAGGTATGACATATTAGTTTTGAAAGCATAAAATAACCTTATAATTGAAAAAAAATCATCTATGATCACTAAACTATAAGGAGATCCTGTAAATCTACATAACTCATCATCCAGATAATGCTCTTAAAGAATCATATAGAGAATGGGTGAGGTTAACTGAACTCTTTCCAGAACAATCTAGGTATCAACCTCCTAAAATACTAAATGCATATGAGCAAAGTTATCCATCTAATCCCAATATTATTATGATTATTTCATGTCTTATTTCAAAATTTTCCTACTCAAAGCATCAAATAATAAATTTCACATAACAAGGGTGTAGGTAATGTCAAAATCAAATAATTACTGGTACTCCAACCATCACCTCTAATGGAGGTTCAAATATTTTTGAGAGAATATATAACTTAGTATTTTGTGATTTTAGTAAATGTTAAACCTTTTAATAAAGTGGTAATGCCACTTTCTCTTAAGAGTGTGCATCAAAACTAGGAGTTTATGATCATGGGTAGTGTAGTTCTTCTCATGTGGTATAAGATGTTGGGAACCTTAAACCACAATGTGATAAACTTGCATGAGAATGTATATCAAAACTGAACCTAATGCATCAAAAAAGATCAAATAGACTTACCTAGCATCTAGAAGATTAAAAAATCGTGTATAAGTTAAAGGCTACTTTTACTCATCAAATGAATTCGGAAATTTTAAATCCCATAAGAATATACTTCTTTTTGAGTGAGAGAAGTTATTAGAGAAGCCAACTTTGATAAATCTTTGACAAACTAGTAGTAATAACCTACTATAACCAAGAATCTATGATATAAAAAAACATTGTGAGGATGTTCCCATGTCATAATTGCCTTCACCTTATTAGGATCGACTGAAATACCACGTTTTGAGACCACATTCCCTAAATACCTAACGTCCCAAATCTAAAAATTATATTTAATTTTTTTTGAATAAAGTTTATGATCCTTATAAATTTCCAAAACTACCCTCATATGACACAAATGATCGTTATTAGTTTTATAGTAAACCAATATTTCATCCAAAAATACCACTGTTAATGAGTTGAGATAATCATGGAATATTCTATTCATTAGAAATATAGAAACTAAAAGAGGATTGTTTAGAACAAAACACATAACAAGGTATTTTTAATGGGAATACCTACTCATGAAGGCATTCTTCAATATATAATATTATTTTATTATCAACTGGTGATAATAAGAACAAAGATAAATATTTTAGAACCACTTTAACCCATTCAACCAATCAAACTAATCATCAATCTAAGGCAAAAAATATTTTTTCTTTACCGTAACATGATTGAGATTTCAGTAGTCAACAAAAAGGTTATTTTTTTCATCAACTTTATTTGTAAAAATAATAGGTTCCACCCAAGGTGAAGCACTCATGAAAATGAAGCATTTCTCTAGAAAAATTCATCAAATTGAGTCTTTAACTATTTTAACTTAGCTAGATCTATATGGTAAGAGGGAATAAAGGTATGTAGGGTACCTAGTACCAAGTCAACAGAGAGATCTTCCTCCCTCACTAGTGAAAAGATAGAAAATTAATATGTAAACATTTTTGGAAAATTTATAAACACTAGAGGAAGATAACTACTCAAATATTATGGCTCCAGATCAAAATAAAACATAGATACCACCCTTCCCAAATGTAAATAAATCTATTTCAACTCTGCTCAACCCCGGGTCCCATTATCCATGGAAAAAATGTTATAATCCATTGAGTCTGCAAAGTATACCCATTAATGATAATGATAAATCTATCGTTTATGTGAAATTATCCAATTCATCTCAATAATTTCATCCAAAGTTTGAATATCAAGAACTAGAAAATTCCAGGTGAGTTTGATCTATGAAAAAGAGAAGGAACATGAATGACATCAAAGACCTTATTCTCTATTTGTTTTGAGGGGCGTAACAAGATTCATCACAAAATAAATTAGCTCCATCAATAAGGATTATAAAATACACAGTACAAATCGAAATGTAATATTGATATACAATGGTATTAAATAAATTAGTTACTAAAGATGAAGCTATAGTGATGGATCCTTTCACTATCACTGGACCCACATTTAATTCTTCAAAAAAATCTTTCCCTACATAAATAAGATTTTTTCTGGATGCATGTGGATGAAACCCTTTATTTCATGCTGCATAATATTGTAATTTTTTATATTTAAGTGTTTATTATCTTATTACACTGTGTGGGGAAGAAGATACATAAACTAACTTCTTTAGGTGACCAGAGTGATCACCCAAACCACTAACCTTTAGTGCCTTAGTAAAAACTTTCTTTGAATGAACAAACTTTCCACATTGAAAGAAAATATAAGGGAATCTTCTATAAACTGCATAAGGTCTAGATGATTCCTACTATTGTGAGATTTATCATTCTTCAAATTTCCTTTAAGGGAACCAATAAAACTACCAATGAGATTTAGAGGAACTCCTATCAACCCAAACTTACTAGACAGGTCAAGTTTAACCATCAAAGATCTATCAAAAAAACCCACATAATAAGTGATATTTAGTATGAAAATATAGGATCCGATATTAGATAAAATATACATTCAAATATATGTTCCTATATCATTTCATTTATCACAACATCAAGAGAAAACTAAACAAGTTCAGAAAATCGGTCTGCATTTAAAGTTATGGTTATATAGCCTTGGTGGAGGCTATTAAACTCCATATAATTTACCAAAACCATTTAATATAGATATAACTATGTTATAAAGATATATCTGAAGTATATCCACTCTAATATTTCATGTTTCTTCACTATAACCACGGAATCTCATCACTACATGTTAGGCCCTTCAAGCTTGATGGAAGCACATTTCACCATTATTGAGTCTGGTGTTTCCAAGAACTCCAAAAGTAGATAAATCATTTTCAACCAATAATCTACCTCTTGAGGATCATTCAAGCCTTATAATGATTTTGGTTTCTACTAAAGAAAAAATTAAGCATGATATCTAGTCTCATCCCTTCAAGGTTCTACTGTTGGAGCCTAAATGAGAATAGGTGCCGGTACTTGTCCCAAATCTTGGACCACATGAACCACTATCTCAAATAGATTCTAATCTAATAGAGGGTATACTTTTCTTGTTTGATCAAAATATCCCTCTTTAGGTCTATTAAAATTTCTTTATGGCATGGTACCACGAAACATCAACATGGAACATAAAAACATTCGCAAAGATACTCAGATCATTAACTCAATCAAGAAATATAAGAATATTAGTTTCATCAAGTAGAATTCAAATATTATTGAATTATAAAATACTCTAATCAGGTTTAGAAAATTAATATAATCAAATAAATTTATTCCTCATGGATGATTTTCCCAAACACCCATGGTAACTTAAGGATTACTACAATGTGAACTAGCTAGGAACTCACTTGAAATTGTACCTTAAGTCTTAAATATCCCACAACCTTCTACCAAGAAATACCATATAGTATACCAACATTGAGGAAAAATGTTCAACCTCCTTTGATACCATTTTTTCATAAACCAGCACAAATACCCTGGTACACTAGTACCTAATCTAGAATTGACATAACCCAAAGGGAATTCTTCATCCCCATGGGTTGGTGACTAGTCACATAGAATCATCAAATGGAATGATTTTACCCCATAAAAACAGCCAAAATAGAATAGTAGAAGATAAAATAAAATAGCCAGTATGGCAAACAATCCTCAAGGATAAAAAATCACCACAAGAAGACATATACCCCAAATAAATACATCATACAAAATATTACACAACATCTATCAAGAGGAAAACTAAAAATATCTATGTAATGGATAGATAAATGCTCCACCTGTCATTTCCATCAACCAAGGTCTTACGTTCAAGAAAATATACCACCAATAGGTGGATATTTCCCTTTTATTAGACCTGAAAAAACATGATCTATAAATTCCCAAAGGAAAAGGTAGGGTATGATCTAAATTTCCTTGTAGGATTTTACCAAATATTATATAAGAAGTTCCAATACAAATAAACCATTTTATGATTTGATTTAAAAAATAAAATGCAAGGAAAATCATGTCACATATTCATTCATAACATGATTTTAAAATTTATAGAAATAGAAGGTATATTAAAACATGCTTAAATAAACATTGTAATAAAATATTAAGGCATGAATAAAATAGTTATATAATCACTAACATGTAATAATAAAATCAAACAAAGAAATATGTTTATAATACCTAAGGTTAGTTATTTCCAAGCTATAATATCCTCTAATGACCATGTTAATCATCACTGATCAAAGTGTGTTCACATATCCCTAAGTATTAGGCCATGAGGATAATCAATCAACACCCCTTTGGGGAAATCATACTAAATTTGGTTTAGTTAGATTTATCATCATCAATATATTTATTTGGAGTCATATTCCGAAAATTATTTTCCTAATCACCCACTAACTACCTAGGATCACATGTTCTTTTAATCAATCAATCATTCATTCACTGGAAATTAAATAATTTCAAATTAATTCATAGTTCAAATTCCTAATTCAAGTTTCAACATGCGATTTCATTTTCAAATTGTAATTATAGGTTTTCAAAAAGTTAATTCCATTCATAATCATATTTTTTTAAAATAATTTTTTCTCAGAGATTAATAATAAATTTTTTCATCAAAATGATTATAATTTCAAGCCATATCCTCTCAAAATCCATCAAATTCATCAAATCCTTCAAAAACAGTTTTTATTTAAAAAATCCATGTCCTTTGAAATCAAACATCAAATCCAATCAATTAGAGGAAAACAATAAAAAATTAATTTTAAATTAAGAAAGAAAATTAGGGTCACATGTGTCGGGAAATTATTTTGAGAACCACCCACCTTTAGTCACATGATTAAGAAATCATCTACAATGAGAATCTACAATAAATATTTGAAGGTGAGGGAGATTAAAGAGAAATTTATAGAATCAAAATCCATCAAAATAAGGATCCAATATATTAATAATTTTAGGATTTATCATACTCAATGAATGATAGAAGTGAATAAAGGGGAATTCTATAATAAAGATAAATATCTTACTAGAGATAGATAAAACACATCCACTAGAACTTTGATTTTAGAGGAAAGGGGTTGGAGAAGCCAAAATACCAACTAAAGAGCCCCCAAATGTAATATGGACATATATTGTTTGATTTACAGAATTTTAGGATATAAAAAAAGGTTTTATAATTTTAAAATCTAGGAAAAAAGAGACCACAACATAGCCCTCAATACAACAGTATAGAAATAGTAAAAAATGAATAGATCATGGTGTATTGGAAGAGGCCACATCATAATGGGGATTGTAAAAACCATGTCCAAAAAGCATGGTGAGATCTATGTTTAAGATCTATAAAACCAATAAGATTATATGACACAAAATAAAATTCTATGTCAGAGAACCGAATACTTAATGAAATGGAAATGTCACAACCATTCATCCACTCTACAACCATGATAAAAAAGGTAGAACCCCAAAACCATAAACAGATCCCCCATGCCACATATATTCTCTCCATATAATATCTATGTCTATTAAGGTAGAAGAACCAAAAATCTATATGGTGATACTAACTCATCCAAGATATAACAATGCCTACAATAACAGAACCAATCTAATGCTCTACATTGTAGCCAACTTGTCCATGCTGCAACTAGAATCTTCATACCACAAATATTCTCATCCATGATGTAGATCCTATAAAAACTCTATATTATCTCTAAAAACTCCAAAAAATGAACCAAAACAACACCAAAAAAGGTGATAAAATAAAAGGGATAAAATTACCTAAAGGATGGTAATGTGATGTTACATGTACCCTGAGTGTTGACACACCACCAATCCAAAACACCCCCAATGGCATCATGTATGTTCAATGATTGGTTCCATACTCCCTTGATCCCTTTCCTGTGATGGTCACATCACCACAACCAAAATCTATCTCCCTTTCATAGGAGTGACCTTTTTAATGTCATCACCAAGTCCTATTCCCAAACATCACGTCCCAAAATCTATCCATTAATAAACACAATGACTAGATACAGCCACCCCACTCACTCCTAAGGGCCAACATGAAACATGATTCCACTGAAACTCCCAACTCATGGGAATATCATAAAAAAACACAAAAAACTCATACTAAATGAGTGTCACGCCCTAAAAACACTCTATGGGTTTACAGTCATTAGTTCTGATCATAATAAAATAAATATAATATTACTTGATCCACACTCAATGTATCCCACATGAATCTATAGACCCTT
The DNA here is from genome assembly GCA_963277665.1 of Viscum album. Taxonomy (NCBI): domain Eukaryota; kingdom Viridiplantae; phylum Streptophyta; class Magnoliopsida; order Santalales; family Viscaceae; genus Viscum; species Viscum album. The sequence goes on from OY728137.1 coordinate 1,525,238,932, forward strand.
TACTCATGAATGGTTGGTCGTTGATTTTCAACACAATATACACCACATTTGATGACATGTTCCACATTCAGTATATATAAATTTGATAGGAATACAATCCTATACCACATTATTATAAAACCTGAGTTACTCTTAATGAGTGGAATAACATCAAGACTAGGAACACATGCTTAAACCACTAACCTTGCTACTCGACAAGTCAGTCTTGTAAAAAAATTCATTCCAAAAATCATTTCATTCAGCTTGACATCCATCAAATATCAAGGAATAATGAATGATTTTATACTACACAATGTTTTCCCTAAAACCACCAGTTTACAGACTACGCCACTCATAATCACATCAAAAAAATATAGGTTAAGGTGTCTCATTTATCCCTACCACAAATTTTACATCATCACAAAACTTCCTAGGCATCACCATGACTATAAAAAATACATACTTATTCTATGTGTTCCCCATTATCATACTCGAAACACCTACCAATGCTTCTCATCTCCATGGAAAATACAAACTTGAGCTAAACCCTCATACGGGTTACCCTCATATTGTAGAGCTCATCTCATCCAAACACCTATCTCATTAATATCTTGATCCATCATTTAAACACTAGGATCTCCCACCTAACTCATAGGTCATAACTCACATAAGTCACAACTCATAGGTAACAACTATTTTTTACCTTTTTAAACATTACCTTACAACTCATCTGCCAAAAACCGGTTCTAGGATCCACATCCATATATCAGGCATCATATTCCAACTAATTAGCCTACAAAGGCATTGAATCTCACTGAGAATCTACATATGGAACTACCCCTCAAGGATCATGATCTCACCCATGAATATATAAATGTTTAATTGCACCACCCTACTAAGATTATGGTCAATAACACCATAGTCATATAGTTTGATTCAGTAGAATTTAATTCCATGATATATTGAAAAACACCATATAGGTTGTTACTTTCACATTAAATAGCAGAACATAAATAGTAACCACCCCTTGGGGGTATATCACTAAGTTATCCAATGCTTGTACAAATCCAATAGGTCTGCTACACATCCCCCAATAGAGGGACTATATCATAGATATTTCTATTGATCATCTCACTATATAGTCCACATAACTTTCCATCAAAGAGAAGAGCATATATGGGAAAACCTCATATGATCTATTTTTTACACTTTAAATAGATAAAATCTTATAGTTATTAAGATTATACTTGTAGGAAAACATGTCATGCGAATCCCTATAAGCTAAAAATGATGCATGCATAGACGCCTCCTACCACTATGATCCAAGACCCAAATTGAAAAACCGACCTCTTTCTAATGGGACAAGAGCTAAAAATCTACAAGGGGTGATTAATATCAAACATCATAGTCATCACATGATTTGAAATAATTAATAACCTGTATAGGTTCCATCACAAGCTCTGAATCATTTCTATATATCCTATTTACCAACTTCCCAAGTAGTAAAATGAGGTAAAAATGCCTATGATACAAAATTTTAATGTCCTGGACCAGATCACTATGAAAAATATCTAGAATTATGGAAAGATATAACCTTAAAATACTCTTTTATTCTAGAAGTTCATGAATAATAATAGGGGTATAAGATATTACTATGAGTATAGTATACCTCATGTTTTAGAGTGCCCAATAACATATAAAATAACCAAACATTATACACAATCCATAACCACTAGTGTATATATATAATTTTTTTCAAAAAAATGATAACATTTCCAAAGGATATGACTCTTTATTATAAATAAAACAATTAAAATATTTAAAAGGATGGTAATTTACATTTATATATTTTAAAAATAGGCATCAACTTGTCAAGTACGGTGTTATAAAATATGTAATCACTTCAACACAACCATATGTTCGTAAGGCCATCTTAAAAAGAGTTAGATTCACGAAACTCTTGTGTGATGATGTAATTCATTAAGGAGATAATGTCTAAACATTTTATCCATCTTGTAGTTATAATATAGGAAAGGTGAATATTACTATTTCTAATAACTTGCACAATTGTCGTAGAGTCACACTTGATCCATACATTTTCCCAACTCTGTTGACGTTTTATGGCCATTGTATTGATAAAACCAAGAAATTTAGCTTCCAAAGAAGAGGAAAAACCCTAGGGACCATAATGGTAGCCCATGAAATCATTGTAATGATATATATAAATATCCCCAAATCCCACATGGATAGGATTTTATCTAGAAGCTTCATCTTAATTTCATTTAAAATACCAAAAAAACTATGAGTTCTAAATAACATCAAAGGTGCCCAAGGGAGGGGGGAAGTTGCCTACATTATTTAGAAGTCTAAGAACCAAGAAATAATGTAATGAATTTTTTCAATGGAATCACTAAAGGTAATTCACTTTTTTCACAACTATAATGATTTTAATAATGGATGAGTGATAACTGAAGAACGATTTATCATGAATTATCATGTTCCTTCTACAACAGACAACATGGATGAACTCTATGTAAAACATCTTTAATAGGTTCATAATTTGATGATATAGTTAGAGCCTAAACCACTCCTTAATATGATCAATGAAATAGTTAATTTTTAGAGGATAAAACTCAATGATATCAAAAAATAAATTCCACAGTGGCGAGTCTATGTCAAAACTTAAGAAGGGATGATCTACATCCTCCCTATATTGACGGGAAAAAATATTTCAAGTAGAAAGAGATTCCCACCTTTTTAGGGATGGAGTAAATAAGGATCATTGAGAAGGAAAAAACCTATAACATTATAAATATAGATATAAAAATCCATATAATATTCTGGGACCCAATCTATTTAGGTAATAACTATATATCATTTCTATAAAACAGCTTAGAGTTAAGCATGCCTTCCATAGATGGTTCACATATCAACAAATCCTCCTGATTGATAAAGTCATAATTGAAAAGTTTTGATTTGACATAATTGGGGGGGGGATCAGGAAAATTTATTTGATCCCTAATGAAGATTCTGTTATCCCTCACCAGAGAAGAGTAGTCGAGCATATTCACCAATGTAATTCTTGTCCAATATTTAAACTAGAATCTAAGAGAGTAATTTATGTTAGATAACTAGTGTGATTGAATATAAATTATGGAGAAGATAGATTTTAATCTAGGAAAAATGGAGGATTCAACATAATTTTAGTTTCCAGATTTTAGCCTACCAAATAATCTAGATCTAAGAAATCCCAAATAATATGAATTTACATTAACAATCTTTCAAAGAAATTGAGTTTTATATGATTTATTAAATAGGTAGAAATTTTTAAAGCCCAAAACCCCTAAGAAATGAGGTTTAAAACATTACTTCCATGAAACCATGATGACCCTTATTTTATGATTAATTACACTCCAAAAAAATCTTCATGGAGATTTTGATTAATTTGAGCTAGGAAGAAGGTAATTTATAGACCATAAAAGAGTAAAAAAACTTAGAGACAATAATGTTCTTCAAAGTGAAAATTATTCCTTCCATTGAGAGTGACTAACCTTTTAAATAGGTCAAGAGTATTTTAATTTGAATTAGAATGTAATTAAAGTAAATAGAATGGGGGATTCCCTAAAACATGGGAACCCCTAATTATATTAAAGGATGAAATCAATATCTGATTCCCAATTCCTTAAGAATACTCAATTTATTGGTAGAAATACTTTTTATACCAAAATAAATGAATGATTTTTTATAACTTATCTCATGTCCAAACACTTTTTCATAATGTAGGAGTGCATTTTTTATGTTTTTGATGTTTCATTTACCACCCTGGGTAAATTTAATAATATCATCAGTATAGAACAAATGTGAAGGATTAGATAAACCACCGGTAGTCCTAATGGTCATCAAATCACCTATATCCACCACATTTAGGAGAATCCTGCATAGATAGTCCTTTGTAATGGTGAAAACAATAGAATAGAGGGGATCACCTTGTCTGAAACCTCTTGAGAAAGTGAAATAACTTTATGAAGATCCATTAGTGATAATTGAGATATGAGAATATCTAAGAAGAGATTTAATCCAATTAAAAAACTCCATGTGAGAGTTTGATTGGGAACACAAGTGTAATGGAAACCTATGAAGGGTGTGAGTACAAAACTCAGTATGGATCCACCAAAATGATCACATAAATACATGAAATGTTGTTCTATATTCATATGAAATTCACTAAATAAAAAATTTATGGTAATAGGTAAATAAATAAATAAACTGCTATTAATCCTTAAGTCTATGACCTTAATTTACTATACCTACATTAATGAGTTCCAAGGTGTCTCTGAGAATGAATTAATGGCCATGCAAACCCATATAATTACATGAGTGTCTTTCACCCTCGTATAATTTATAATGACCTGGGCAATAATCCATCCCATTTTTATTCCTAAGAAATGCTTCAATAAAGTATAGAGTGGATCTTAACTCCAAACCCATGGTAGCCCTAGATGTCATATCAAACACCTCCATAACTTGGGCTACTGACCTCCGATCGATGCACCGTCAGCTGCGATATGATCCTTGGATCAAGACGGTCGTTTTGGTATATTACAATCAAGGTTTCGGAGAACTTTGGGTTCGTTCGGGTTGGTTCGTACACGAAACCAACCAGGCCCTCGGAGCTGAAATGCTTATAACTTGAGTTCCGGACGTCCGATTGACGTGCCGTCAACTTTGTTGGATTTCTATTAGTGATATAGACCTTTTGGATTACTTTGTTTGAGGTTTTGACATAGTTTGAGTACGGTTAGGTTGGTTTTGACTTAAAAACCAACTGGGCCCTTGGGACGAAAAAGCCAATAACTCTCAGACCGGGCGTCTGATTGACGCACTGTCTGTCACGTTGAGTTCCTGTTGATGATACAGAAATTTTGGATACATCAACTACGGACTTCGTGTCAGTTGATGTATCAGCCCTCGGCTCGTGGAGCGGACCCTCCCGAACGAGCTTGATGTGTGCGGGAACCCTAGAACTGGATGCGACTGCGATGAAAATGAAGACAGTACGAGAATCCTCCGTGGGTTCGACAACGATGACTACAACACTCAGCGATCCTGTGTGGATCAGTGCCTACCGATCCTGTGTGGGTCAGCGCATAGCGGTCCTATTTGGGCCAGCGCCTACAGATCCTGTGTGGGTCCGATCCTGTGTGAGTCATTGCGGGGGTTAGTTACCTACTGATCCTTTGTGGGTCATTGCGGGGGTTAATTACCTATCGATCCTGTGTGGGTCATTACGGTGGTTAGTACCTATCGATCCTTTGTGGGTCCGACGGCTTAGATGAATCAGTGGATATATCTGATCATATTTATCGTCTTACGAAGAAGTGTACCTGTGTGAGGTGAGTCTTGACTTTCAATATTAATCTTCGATAAGATTGACTTGATATACTGTGTGGATTACTGTATGCTTTCCTATGTGGATTGTGTTGTGCTATCCTGTGTGGACCTGATCGAACTTGGGCTCGGATGCTAGAGCCGAACTGGAATTGATGACTTAGGTATATGTATGGGCATATACCTAAGTAGTGTTGGTTGTCACTTCATGATTGTATCTTTCTTTTGTGGATTAACCTTTGTGAATTATGGGAGACCTTCGGGGGTCTCAGGGTCCCTACTGAGTGGCTTATAATCACCCCTGCACGGGCTATGCCCGCACTACGTTGTGTTGGTTGCAGACGACAAACAACGTTGATCGTGGTTGAGGCTTGCGGAGCAGGTCGGTACCTGGAGGTGGACCACTGGGTGGAACGTACTCGGTGCAGACGACTGGACCCTAGGAGTTGTGGAGGCTATCTGTACCCACCCTTCAGGTGGGACTTTTAGTGGACGGCTCAATGTTTCGGATTTACTTTTCAGTTGTTGTACTCCCTTTTTCAGTTGTACTTTACTTTCAGTTTGGGATTGTATTCTGGCCCACTTACTTTTCCGCACTTACTTTTGTACCCAGTTTTACTTAGTGTTGACTTCTGCTTGCTTACTCTGTGCGTTTTTTTACTTTACAAAGGCAATTCCTTTCCTTTTTTATAGGGAATTATGCCTTGGTGCTAGTCACCAGCCCCTGGCCTATGGAAGACGGGCTTGGGGAAGTCACGACACGGGTCCCGAGGACAGGTCGTGACACCCTACACACAACTATACCCAAAACCACATCACCTCACATATTAAGGAAAAACAATTTTTCATATTTAAAAAAGCATCCATTATTTAATTACACTTGTTAATTCAAGGTTTATCACATAAACTGTAATACCCTGGGGCATCCTTTTATTAGCTGAATATATGTGGTTATCCAATTTTTTTATATAAGAATTCAGTGGAAACCAAACAACATACATTCAATAAACCATTGTGTGCACAAAAAAGGACCCCCAATGGACATGAATTTAAATGGGTAGTTATCCCATAAAATTCCTAATATTAACAATAACAATAATGTAGTAATATCATGTATCACTCTTCCATGACCTGTATATTTATTTTTAAACCAATTTGATTATCTTTATCTAATCAGGAATCCACTATCTTCACAAGGGTAAACATCCATATACCCATCCCGCACAATGCACAATTAATAATGATAAAGGAGAAAATACATAGAATAAGGATGATCAACACTTCTAGATTGCACCAAAAATAGGGGTGCACATACAACAAGTACTCTCCTGGGAATCATGAACAAATTTTAGTAGCTTGACCACACAACTCCTATGTAAAGATGGATTTGGGGTGTCCCTTATCAAGAGAAATCAATAAGTAATGAACTATGGGAAATATATATCGGCTTTAAGAAGATCAAAATAGAGTCATAGGATTAGGTAAATTTTTTATTTTCTATTAACGGTGGATCTAGCCAAGACCATGTGTTTTGACCATTTAAAATCCCCAAGATCTTATGGAATTAAAGATATGATTAAAAAACTTTGAAACAAATCCAAAATCCTTCAATTTAGTCATTAATACCAAATCCCATCATAAAATTCCAAAAACTAGAAAATTGGAAAATACAAGTAACTATTGAAGATGGGGCACTATTTACAATGATGCACTGCCAGATAAGGCACCACCAGACAATGAACCACCAGAAGAGGCACCACCAGTAAGACACCACCAAACGAGTGGCCGCCAGATGAGGCACCATCATATGAGGCACTAGCCGGGAGCCACCGCCAGATGAGAGACCACTGGTGAGGCATCACCTAGATAACACACTGTCAGCAATCCACCACTGGGGTGAGACACTATTGGGTGAGACATATTTGGGTGAGATTCTATTTGGAAACATGGAAAAGTGGATATTTTTGAAAAGTGTTGAAACGAGTCACCTTTACCTCCAATGACACCTCAAACACCTGATTCCACACAAAGTAATGGACTAGATAGGTTCAAGTTGTTACATAAGATACCTCTCAAACTATTCTCACCCATGTTAATTCAAAACCAACCAAAAAGGAAAGAGAGTAAGGGTAAAAAAAATCCCTCAAGATACCTATAGTGACCCCAACCTAGAATTCTTAGAGTTAGTGTTTGATACAATTACAATGACATGATTACAAGGAATCAAATCTCAAAGGAATGATATTTTAGTAGTCTTGGTAAACTAGATACATACATGGGACTTTTATTAAAAAATAAAACACTAATTACACCATTTTTTCTTTTAGATAAAAAACTTTGAGAATAACTCTAATATACATAGTAAATACTTATATGTCCTTAATAGTATGATTTTTGGATTCCTGGGGCAGAAACATAATAAGGATGAGCTCAAATTCTTAGAAAGAAAAAATATAGTGAAATAAATAATGAATCAATGAGAATAGTCAATATGAAAAGATAAATAACTAAACACACCTTCCATGTAGTCAATAAACTGAATGGAAATGTGTAAACAATATGGAAAGGTAATATCTACAAACACATGCCATTCAAATAACTAGATAAGGAAAAATAAATATGGAAAGGTAAGAAACTAAAACACATACTATTTAATCAATGAATTGAAAATGAAGTGTATCTATAGATATTTCGATGTAAAATATCATGGATAAATAATAACTGAAACTTAATGAAGGTAATTCTTTCTTAATGTACATCATGTCTGAGTCACATGAAAACCTATACCATCAAGACCTTTCACAAGATGGTTTAAACTAGTCTGATTTGAACAACTAATTTATCTCATGAGAACCTGCTGATACATCGAGGATCAATATAAAGTCTGAGATTCACCCATCATTGTATGTCCAAATAATAATTCATATCAAGTAATTGATTTAATTAATAAACAATAATCCTTATAAAATATCTGTACCGAATAAAGAATACATATTTATTAATATTTTCTTAAATAATCAAACAACTATCAAAGTAGACACCATATGCAAAGAGGTATATGGTTAATGAAATATTAATATCCATGATAAATGAAATGGATAATTTAGAAGAAATTCAATGTTCAATGTTCATAGGAGATTGAATATTTGAAGGGGACTAACAAATAAATCAAGGAAGTGAATGTGAATACTATCCTTGGAAAAGTTAATCATAAACCATCCATAGGAAGAATAAGGATGGTATCAATAAAATATATCACAATTGGAGTAAAATAAAGAGTTGTTTTTATTGATGAATATAAATAAAAAGATCTTTTAAAAACATTCATGAGGAAAATATCATTTTATTTTGAAAAACCTTTTGAAAAACCTTTTCATTTAAAATAATTTTTAAAAAAATGCCTTAAAGATTAACATTTTTGAACATGCAATGTAAGATTCAAAGAATACATGTCATACAAGGTAAAATAATATTTCTTTTTCATGGTTAAAGGTTATAAAAATGTATTGTTTGGAAATAAAAAAGAAGATTCCTTTGAAAAAATTGGTAAAATAAAAAAAGAATAACATTTTATTTATCAAATAATTTTAAAATAATTTTTAAAAACATTTTAATAAAACATGGTTTTTAGAGGAAAACATGTTTTCTGACTAAAGATAAAAATAAATTCATGTGTTCGTAAGAAAAATTTATAAAACATTTTGAGTTCCAAAGAGTAGTAAAATTATAATAATACTTGAAAATGGTCATGAATAACTAGATAATAATTAAAGGGTTTATTGAAAAAATTTTATATGATTTCCTCGAATGGAAAATCCATTGAAAGATCATTTGTACTGGTCTTGAGGAAAATAATCATTAAACATCCCAAAGTGTCCCATACCACTTTGAAACATTTTTAATCATTAGAATCATGAAGTAATAATATTGAATAAATTTATTAAATTCCATGAAGATAAAAAATTCATGAAATAATATATAAAAATAGGCAGTAGATACACCACAAAAATTAAGTAAATGGTGAACATGACATTTATCTCACAGATGTAAAAAGTGAGAGGAGAATCCATTACCTTGTGTTTCCTTTCAGGTGAAAATCCTTTAACATCATATATAATAAACTTAAATTAATTTTATAATATCTTTATAAAATTTTTAATTTTTATCATTACTTTTATTTCACTTTTAACTATGTTGTATACAACTACTTAAACAATTATGTTTACGTCGGGTGTTTTGATGAAATTCTGTTTATTTGACAAAAACAACTTTGGTAGGTCAACTATGGTCAAATGGGTAATTATATAATATCTCCATAATAATAATCATGACATAAGTATTATATTTATAAATTAATTATACTTTTAAATTCAATCATTAAATATGGTTATGAAAAATTATTCAATATTACGGTCATTGAGACAGTAGGTTATACGTACGCATGAGTAATGTTCCCATTTTTCAATGATCATTATGGAAAGAGGGTAAGTAACACTATATCTTTACATAATAATCATTATATCACAAATAAAATTTTATTTAACCATATATGATTATATATATAATTATTTTGAAGTAAAAGATATCACACCATAATTAGGAGGTAGTAGTCCACATGTCCACGAATAACATTATCACTTTTTAGGTGTGTAAAAGGGTAATAAAGAAAATGATATATATATAGTATATTTACAGAAGGTTAATTATATCATGAATAAAATATATAGGTTTTCTATGTCACATATGTTTAATTGAAACCATCCTTTATACATTCTATGTATAGTGTGAACGAATCACATCACTTTGAGGGGGTGGTAGTCCACACTTTCTCAAATGATGTTATCGTAATAACATAAAATAAAAAGTACTAAAGGTATGTGAAATAAAATGATAAAATAAGTTTAAATAAATAATAAATATCATATATAAATAGAGTTTCCATCATAATTTCCATCAAGAGATGTGGTGAAGGAAAAATGAACAATCATCGTTTTGTGAGGCAGTAGTTCATCGTACACAGAAACAATATGTTCATTACTCATTTGATGGAGGTGTGTGTAAGTGTAGGTGAAAAAATTTACATAAAAACATACTAGTATATTTATGATACAATTTTTTAATATAATAATGGAATAAATATATTTTAATGGGTGAATAATGGAAATGAAACTAGGGAGCTTGGGAGAAGATGTTACCTCTTAATTAGGCAACTTTTTTTGGTTTGTACCAAATGGCTTCCTTGGTAGGATTTTGGCCCAAATGGATTATTAAAGGTCCATGGGTGTATTTTTAGAATCTATATATGTACATTTGTTCCTAAATTAATTTTTTGAGAGGCTTGAGGAATGGGGAGAGGCTGCAACCTTTTATAAGGGGGGGGGGTGACTCACTTGGTATTTTGAAAAGAAGTTAGGTGTACCCATGTTTTCACCAAAAAAAAGTCTTAAAAAACAAAACAAAACTAAATAATGTATAGTTAATGGACAAATTATGTCCAAAAAAGTGTATTTAGACTATTGGATAGGTCATTTGGGCCTCTAAGTTAAAGGTTTAGTCCTTTATTATGTTTAATTTAACCTTAATAAGTATAATTAATTGTAATCATTTTCACTAATTTTTTTGGTAAAAAAACAAATTTTTTATTATTATAAATTATAAATTAGTATGATTCCAAATATGTAATTAATTTTTCCAAATTCCAATCATACGAGTGTCATAAATTAATTTAGAATTCCTCCCGTATGCCGGACGACAATGTGGGTTTTTAAAGTAAAAACGTCTGAAAGTTTGCTATGTTTTTATAATTAATTTCAAAGTGAAAATAATTCCAATTACTTAAATTGTATTAATTTATAAAAATATTATCTAATTAAAATTTAAAACCAATTAATATGATAATTTAACCTTATAAATAAATTAGGCGAAAATCAGTTTTGAACTCAAATTCAATATTTTTAACTATTCATTAGAAAACTAAAATGTTTTTTAAAAATATAAAAAATTCACCCTAACCTAATTATAATGATTATATTTCAAATATGAATTTTATTTTGACATATTAAATCAATTAAAGTGTCAAAATTAATATTTAAAATTGTTTCTCCATTAAAAGCGATAAAATTTCCTTTATAAAAATATAGGTTTCATGTGTGAAATTGGGTTTATTCTTATCTTATGCTTGTCAAATGTAATGTATGAATATAAAAAATATTTAATTTAATATATAACACATATATTTAAGTAAAATAATTCACTAATTGTAATTAATTTTGTTTGTTAAGACAAGACTTCTTTAGAAGCATAAAAATAAAAATATTTCTTTTATATCTATTTGGTTATTATTTTCGTTTCTCATTAGTTTGTAACCAATGAATTTATATAAAACATAAATTTTAATAAGTTTTTTAATACTATTCAAAATGTCTAAAATAACTGCTAGGTTATATCATATTATATTAAATAATAATATTTTAATAATACATTGTTATTTCGTGAAACTTGGTCTTCTGTGTAACACAAGCGATCAGGGAAGGTCACTCTTGCGTGTAACACAAGATGTCAAGGAAGTTATATCTTTCATAATATGAAATAAAAATTAGTATGTGTGCATTATAATATATAGAATATATTATATTTCTTAAATATTATAATGTATTGGGTTAATATATTCTCTTTCTACACTTGGTACTGCATGTCTTAAACACTATTGAATACAAATTTGTACTTTATAATTTCAGGATGTTACATTCTCCCAACATAAATTAAATTGTATCCAAATAGTTTTAACTCTATCTTGGTAAAATATTGTTTGATATTTCCTATTTTAAAATCCCACATCGTGAGAAGGGTTCATAAAAACATCATCTAGAAAAGATAGAATGGGAGGTAGAAAGGACTCATGGACAATTATGTAACTAGGTCTCTATATTTAAGAACATTAGTGGATGGTAGAGATACATACTTGGATTAAAAGAATAAAAATTTATAGGGAGCGATTGAGGTCATCATTCACAAATAAGTGAATGATCAATAAAAAGTTGACGCCCTCAAAGCCTTAAATATTTGATGATTTAGAAGACCATATATTCAATAGAAATTGTGTTATTAGGAAAAAATTTTATTTCTAAGTCATTTTCTTAATTTTTGGTAATTATTTTTCTAACCAAGAATATAAGGAAATATTCTTACTTGATAGGTTTCAATTTCACATGAACAATCCTAACCTTTGGTTTTGTTTCGATCAAATTATAATTCATCCCTTTACTCCTAGAAATTAATTACCAATAATGATTTTTTTTATTTCCTAAATTACTAAAATATATTTTTTAAAGGATAATTAGGAATATAAAATAGTGAAAAGTATAACTATTTTCCTATAAATATCTTCTAATACCAATATGGTTAATAAAATAATCTCTAATCCGCAAAAGTGATACTACTAGTCCATCATTAACATTTATTCATCAAATTAATTAAATAAAAACAATGAAAATTTAACTAGGAAATTTCATAGGTCAGTGGTTGGTGTGAAACTCTTATCACCCTTTAGTCATGGGTTCAAAACCCATAGTCTTTCCAGATTTTATTGGTTTTCACCAAACTTATAAGTTTTCCTTTTATAAAACCAAATTAATATAATTCCAAAAAATAAATCTAATGGACATCCTTGAAATTTAATCATTAAATATACTCTTAACTAAGGTTTTCAATAAAAACCTAACACATAAATACTTCATCCATTTATTTCAGCATTGGTCCTTCCTTGGTTTAGGGTTTATTAATAATATCAATTGTAGGATTTCTAAATCATGACACCTTATCTTGAATCTAAAACACCATAGGTTTAACCTAGGTAATTTATTTTCATTATCTATTTATATTATTAATAATGGTTTGTAAATAAAATGTAAATTATCTTAAGCATATCCCCTACGATATTGAAACTAGGTATACAGTAAGGCCCATTGTTGTGTTTTAGGTTACCCTGAGTCAGGCTCACAATACCTTGTCGAAGCTATTACTCATAGGTACATCTATGAAAGAACTAAATCCACATATAGTATCTAGAAAGATATGTATTTCTTAGAAGACCTACATAATCTCTATATTAACAAAATTATAGTATTTTTTCTATACTTATCTTCAAATTATACCTTAGGTTAATGTTCTCTAATCTATGTTTTCCTAAATCTTATTCTCAAGGATACTACTAAACTTCCTCTAATACCAACTATAGAGAATTGAACCCAGAAGGCCCAGAGCCAGTGTCTGCTAGTATTACATTAGCATGATTACAAGAAATAAAATCTCAAAGTAATGATAGTTTAGTAGTCTTAGTAGACAAGATACATACATGGGTATTTTATTACAAAAGAATATACTAAATACATCGTATTTTATTATTCTAAATTAATAACATAGAAGATAAGTATAATACATCTATTAAATCCCTACATATCTTTCATAATATTATTCTTGGATTATTTAGGAAAGGGACATAATAAGGCTGAGCTCTAATGCTCATTAAGAGGAAAATATAGCGGAAGTAATAATAAATCAATGAGAATAGTAAATATGGAAAGATAAATAACTAAACACACATGATAGGTAATTAATAAACTGAAATGAAGTGTGTAAATAATATGGGGAGGTAATAACTTAAAACACATGGAATTAAAATAACTAGATAATGAAAAAATGTGGTAAGGTAATAAACTAAAACCCATAACATTTAATCAATTAATTGAAAATGAAGTGTGTCCATAGATATGTCGATATAAAATCTCATAGATGAATAATAACTAAAACTAAATAAAGGTAATGATTTCTTAATGGATTTCATGTCTGAGGCACATGAAAACCTATACCATCAAGACCTTTCACAAGACGGTTTAAACTATTCTTATTTTTGAAACTAATTTGTCTCATAAAAACCTATCGATGCATTGAAGAGATATATAAAGTTTGGGATCCACCTATCATTTCATTTTCAAAGCATTATTCAAATCGAGTAATCAATTTAATTAATAAAAAACATTCCTTATCAAATATACCTATTGAAAAAAGAATATTTACTTATAAATATTTCCCCAAATAATCAAAAAACTATCAAAGCAGACACTGAATGTAAAGAGGTATACAGTTTAGGAAATATTAATGTCCATGATAAATGAAATGGTTAATTTTGGGGAAATTCAATGTTAAATAATCATAAGAGATTGAATATTTCAAGGGTACTAAAAAATGAATTGAGGAATAAAATTTTAATATAATCCTTAGAAATGTAAATCATAATCCATCTAGAGGAATAATAATGATGGTATCAATAAAATATATCCCAATTAGAGTAAAATAAAGGGTTGGTGTCCTTGATGAATAGAAATAAACAGATCCTTTAAAAACATTGTTGAGGAAAATATTGTTTTATTTTGAAAAGTATTTTTATTAAAAATAATTTTAAAAAACATTTCCTTTAAATATTAAACTTTTAAACATGAAAAGGAAGCTTAAAAGAAACGACGATGTGTAAATTCTTACTTTTCATATGAGGTAAAAGAACATTCCTTTTAAATGGTTAAAGTTTAGAAAAAAACCATTATTCAAAAAGATACAAGAATGTTCCTTTGAAAAAATTAGTAAAAGGAAAAAAAGGGTAAAAATGTCTTTAAAAAATTATTTTAAAATCATTTTTGAATTTTTTTAAGAAAACATGGTTTTTAGAAGAAAACATGTTCTCTGACTAAAGATATAAATAAGGTCAAATTTTTTTAAAATCATTTTCTAAAACATTTTGAGTACTAAAGAGTGGGAAAATGGTACCAATAATTGAAAATCTTCATGAATAACCAGATAATAATTAAAGGGTTTATTGAAAAATGGTTATACAATTTTTTGGAATGAAAATTCCATTGAAATATCATTAGTACTGGTCTTGAGGAAAATAATCTTTAAACATCCCAAAGTGTCCCATACGACTTTGAAACATTTTAAATCATGAGCCTCATGAAGTAATAATATTGATTTAAAGTTTTAAATACCATTAAGATAAAATAATTCATGATATAATATATCAAAATGAGTAGTATATACACCAAACAGAAGAATTAAATGGTCAACATGGCATTTATCTCAAGGATGTAAAAAGTGAGATGATAATTTGTTACCTTACATTTCCTTTCAGGTAAAAGTACTTTAACATCCTGTATAATAAAATTATGTTAGTTTTATAATTTATTTATAACATTTTTCATGTTTATCATTTTTTTATTTCACTTTTTATTATGTTGTATACAACTACTTTAAAATTATGTTTATGTCAGGTGTTTTGAACAAATTCGAGTTATGTGTCTAAAATAATTTTGGTAAGTAAAATATGGTCAAAGGGGTTATTATATGACATATATAGAATGATAATAATGATATAATTATCATGTTTATATATTAATTATAATTTTAAAATTAATCATTAAATATGTTTTTGAAAAATAAATCAATGTTACGACCATGGAGACTGTAGGTCGTAAGTACACATTATTAATGTTCCCATTTTTAAATGATCGTTAGGGAAAGAAGGAAAGTAACTAAATATCTTTACATAATTATAATTATATCATAAAAAAAATTATTTAATTTTATATACTAAAATATATAATTCTTGTGGTGTAAAGTAAATCATATCATGTTGAGGATGCAATAGTCCACATGTCTACGAACGACATTATCACTTTTTATGTGTGTGAAAGGGTAATAAGGAAAATGATATATATAGTATATTTCCATAAATTTTTCATTTCATGAATATAATATAGATTTTTTTTATTTCACATATTTTTAATAGAAATTTTCATATATATATTCCATGTATATTGTGAATGAATCAAATCGCTTTGAGG
This sequence comes from Viscum album, assembly GCA_963277665.1. Lineage (NCBI taxonomy): Eukaryota > Viridiplantae > Streptophyta > Magnoliopsida > Santalales > Viscaceae > Viscum > Viscum album. The sequence goes on from OY728137.1 coordinate 1,525,255,191, forward strand.
GGGGCATTAGTGCACACTTCCTCATGATGTTATAGTATTAACGTAAAATGGAGATTATTAAAGGTATTTGTAATAAAAGGATTAAATAAGTAAAAATAAATAATAAATATCATATATAAATATATTTTCCATCATAATGTCCACCATGATAGGTGGTAAATGAAAAATGAACAATCATTATTTCGTGAGCCAGTAGTTATCCATAAACAGAAATAGTTTTGTTCGTTACCCATTAGATGGAGGTGTGTCTAAGTGTAGGTCAAACCATTTACATAAAAAATTAATAATTTATTGAGTATAATTTTATGTTATATAATAATTTAATAAATATATTTTAGGGTGTGTATAATGGAAATGAATCTAGGGATCTTGAGAGAAGACGTTACCTGTTAACCAGGAAGCTCCTTTTGGTTTGCACCAAAAGGATTCCTTGGAAGTATTTCTGACTAAATAGAGGCATAAAGGTCAAGGTGATGGATTTTGAGAAGCTATATGGGTAGATATTGTTCTAACCTAAGTGTTTTGATAGGTGTGAGAAATGGGGATAGGTGGTGGCCTTTGATAAGGGAAGAAAAGGACTCACTTGGTATTTTGAAAGAAAGTTATGTGTACCCATGTTTTTACTAAAAAACGCCGTAAAAACCAAACCAAACTCAATAATGGAAAGTTAAGGGAATAATAATGTCTATATAATGGTTTCAAGACAAGTTTATAGGTCATTTGGTCCCATAAGTTAAAGGTTTTTTCCTTTTTTAAGCTTCATTTTACCTTAATGATTGTAATTAATTTTAATTACTTTCACTAATATTTTTGGTAAAAAACAAAGTTTGTATTATTATAAATTATGATCATTACAAATATGGATTCCATTTTTTGAAATTACAAACATATAAGTGGAAATAAATTAATTTAAAATTCATCCAATAGCTGGGATGACAATATGGCCTTTTAAAGTAAAAACATCCAAAAGTTTTCTATGTTTTTATAATGAATTTAAAATTAAAAATGATTAAAATGATATAAATTGTATTAATTGATAAAAATATTATATTATTAAACTTTAAAACCAATTAAAATTATAATTTAAACTTATAAATAAATTAGATGAAAAAAGATGTTTTGAAGTAAAATTTAGTATTTTAACTATTCCTTAAAAAATGAAATGTTTCATATAAAAATAAAAAATCACCCTAACCTAATTATTATATTTAGATTTCAAATATGAATTTTATTTTGAAATATTAAATCAATTAATGTTTTAAAATTCATATATAAAATTGGTTCTCCATTAAAAGGTTTTAAAATTGACTTTATAAAAATATTGGTTTTTATGTGTGAAATTGGGTTTGTTCTTATATTATGCCTATCAAACCTAATGTATGAATATAAAAAAACTTATTAAATATATAACATATATATTTCATTAAAATCATTCAATAATTGTAATTAATTAATTTTATTAAGACAAAACACTTTTTGAAGCATAAAAATAATAATATTTCTTTTTATATCCAATTGGTTCTTATTTTAATTTATAAATAATTTGTAACCAATGAATTTATATAAGAAATAAATTTTAATAAGTTAGTTAATACTATTTATAACAGATAACATAATGGCTATGTTATTTCGTATTATATTAAATCATAATATTTTAATAATACATTGTTATTTGGTGAAAATCGGTCTTGGGTGTAACACAAGCTATCGAGGAAGGTCGCTCTTGCGTGTAACACAAGCTATCAAGGAAGTTCACTCTTAAGTGAGATGTAAGATAACTTAGGGTTTCATTTATTAAAATCTATATAATATATTTTATTTATTTAATTTTATAATGTATTGGTTTAATATATTCCCTTTTTACACTTGGTATTGTGTGTCATAAACACTATTTAATACAAAGTTGTACTTTATGATTTTGGGGTGTTACAATACCTATCAAGGGTCTCATAAAACTTAAAACATGCTACAAAATAAACACATCAATGTTCAATGATAAACCACCTTGTGTTGTTCGAAAGATGGAGTGGAAGCCTCTATACCCAAGAACACCTCCTCTGATATATGCTAACTATCACTTACCATCATAGTTATTGACACATAAACCCAAATGACTAGAAAACACACTGCACAACAACAAGCCACCTCGTCTCACATATCCACACTACCACACAACCAATGCACAAACACAAAAAACCACACCATTCTAACCACATGAATTCAGAAATTTTATCCTGCATGTCCAGATACAATTCGCTCTAGGAGGCACTAACTCACCCACATGGGTTTAATCGCATCACATTTAATGTGTATTGATTAGGAATCAAGTCCTCCGCTTTTAATATGTTATGAATTTATCACACATCACAACACACACATTAAAACCCAAGGGAAAAAAATACATTTCATAAAATAGGGTTTTAAAAATCACATTGCAAGGAAAAACAGAGCAAAGAAAAACCTAAAACAACTTTGGGTACTAGGAACGCATCAACATCTCTCACTCCCATGTACTCTACTCCTAGCCGCCATACCTCCACAACATATGAACCAAAGGAATGGTACATCCAAAAAACAAATTTTCTCACTGATCCTGGATCTCTAATGACTATTACACAAACATCACATCATACTCGATATCCAACTCTCACTAGTTAGTGACATGGGAGTCATCGTGATGATATAGATGAATCTAAGAGAAATAAAAGATTTTGTGGATCCTTTCCAACTGCAATGAAAATTCCCACTAATACACCACCATGCGAAATCACCCCAACACCTCAAAGGGTCCCATGAACTTGGGATAAATCTTACTCCATATGCCAAACCTCCACTATCTATGATGATGGGAAAACTTAAAAAACATGTGGTCCCCAATATCTAAATCCAAGGGCCTCCTCATGCGATCGGTGTGAGACTTATTCTAGTCTTACACTACTTTCATCCTCTCATGAACAAGATGATATTTCTCTATTGTGCTCTACCCCACATTAGACCAAGAACATATGTCTCACAAACCTCCATCCAGCACAATAGATAATGACACATTATCCCATACAATGACTCAAATAGAGGAATGTCAATGAAATAATGATAGTTATTATTATAAAAAAACTCTACCAAAGGCTTGTGTCATAACCAAGATACAAAAAAGTCCTAGATTCACACCCACAACATATAATCCATTGTTTGGATATTCCATTATGTCTTCCCATCTTTATGTTGATGGAAAGCAGTGCTGAGGCATAACTGGGTTCCAAAAGAATACTGAAATCCCCTCCAAACTCATGAGGTAACCCATGAATCCCAATATAAGAAAATGGAACTCATAACTCCATGAAAACATTCCAATTCATCAACCTACCTCTTAGGAAAATCATCTATTATACCCAACTCCTTTATCACTAAGAAATACACCAATTTCGTCAACTGATCCATGACCACCCAAACAGCATCACAACCTCCCTGAGCTCTGGGTAACCCTATGATGAAATCCATTAACATTTCATCCCCTTTCCACTCATGAACATCCAAGGGATTCAAAAAAACACCAAGAATGTGATGCTCTACCTTTACTTGAAAGAAAACCAAACACTTCTCCACAAACACTTCCACCACCTATTATATCTTGAGCCACCAAAACTGCATCCTCAAGCCACAATACATCTTGGAAACACGTAGGTGTACTACCAAAGGTAATCTATAAAACTAATGAAGGATGGTATCATGAATTTCTACCAAAACCAACAAATTCCCATGAAACAATATCCAGTTCCAACAATCTTCTGACCATCCCTCCAGAGGGTCTCCATGGCCAGCATGATCGTGCATCACCTATGCCTCAGAGTATCCCCAAAAAGACTCGTCCACAAACTTCATCATAGAATACTGTACCATCATCTAAAAAAATGTTTACCACCATTCAACCTTGCATCTAAGTACAAAGCTTTCAAATCCTCCATCGCTCTCCAAGCATTCACATAATCTTGAACAAAATACTTCTATGACCTTCTCATCAAAGCATCATCCACGAAATTCCCCTTTCTTAAGGTTTAGTAGATCACAAAGTCGTAATCAGGAATAAAATCCACCCAAATATACTACCTCAAGTTCAAATCATGCTGAGAAAAAATATACATCAAGATCTTATGATCCTTGAAGACCAAAAAACGCTCCCCAATGAGATAATAGTGCCAAAAATTCTGTAAAAACACAAATACTGATAGCTCTAGATCATTGGTGGCATAGGTGCGTTCATGAGGTTGTAACTTCCTAGACCCATATGAGATCATCACTCACTACTAAGTCAATAGGTATCTCAAAAAAAGATAAGAATCATCACAAAACACGTCAAAAATTACCCCTTCCTCAAGAAATCGAAGCACTGGGGTACTGACCAACTTCCCCTTAAGAAAATCGAACACTACCTGAAATTGATCACTCCACACAAAATCCGGGTCCTTCCTCGTCAAAGCTTTCAATAGGGATTCAAATCGAGATAAATTAGGTATAAAACTCTAATATAGCCTTCTAGACCAATGAAATTGTTAACCTATGCCACGTTCGTGAGTTCTTCCCAAGAAAAAACTTCTTCAAACTTCAAAGGGTCTACCGTCACACCCTATTAAGACACCACATGCCTTAGGAAATGTACCTATCATATCTAGAACTTACACTTGGATAAATTTCCATAGATTTAGTGGTGTTGAAGAACATGCAAGACATTTATAAGATTATTAGGGTGCACCACCTTTGAAATTGAGTCGATCAAGATATCATTGATGAATATGATGATGAATCTATCCCGAAACTCATGGAACAAGGAGTTAATAAGCCACATGAACATGGATGGTGAATTCCTAACATCAAATGGAAAGAATAAAAACTTTAAGTGTCTATACCTACATCTAAAGGAAATCTTCAGAAGATCACCCGCCTTCACCATCAACTAGTGATATCCATACTGCAGATCAATCATATATAATCAACTCTCCCCTCTGAGCTGGTTAAAAATATCATCCATCCATGGAAGAGGGTAATTGTTTTTGACTGTCATTTGAATCAACCTATGATAGTCTATGACCAACCTCAAACTACCATCTGCCTTCTTTGATAACAATACAAGAGAACCCCACATCGACACACTGGGCAGAATAAAAATCTTCTACATCAGATCATCTATCTCAATCCTCAACTCCAGCAACTTAGAGGATGTCATCTGATAAGTATCCATTGAAATTAGAGAATAATTGGGCTAAAATTATATCTCTTAATCAACATTACATCAAGGGGGTTGTGTCAAAAAATCATTAGGGAAAACATAAAGTAACTCTCCAAAGACCCTAGGAATGTTCACCATCTCACCATCTACTGATTCCATTGATATATTGGCCAATAATAAAATAAGGGGCTCCACACGCTGACTTCGAATATGATAAATATACTCACCAGTGAAAACCACACACTGACCATCCACATCTGAAAACATGAATCTTATCGAGAATTAGTTGATAAAATCATGCAATAAAAAAAACATTCGATGGAAAGGATGATATCATATGGCTACATTTGTATCATGAAAAGATCCCTATGGGACTAATGTGGTCCCATCAGTAGTCTACACTTCCAGCACACATCACTAAATCTGGTATGAACTATGACTAGTATACTCAACACCAAGGTCATGGGAATCCTCTCTACATCTAATCCAAGAGCATGGGATAGAGTGGGTGTAACAAAGGAGTGTGAAGCTCCTAAATAAATCAAGGCATAAACAAGGGTACTAGACAAACTGACTGTACCTCTAATGATTTTTGGCCCCACTGGAACTGCTGCCTCCGCTATATGTAACTGACCACAACCAACTCCTCTTCCTCTATAATGACAACCACCTCCACAAACACACTTTTATCACGGTCCCTAAAAATGAGGAACATCCTAAGTTTGACCTCTACCCGCTCTATCTCCCCTTGGTGGAGAAAAAGCCTAACGCCCCTACTACAGAAATTGTATCAGTGAAAACCATTATTGAGTCTGGTGATGAACCTATCCACCTCCACCAAACTAATCTTAGGGAACCACTGAGAAATGACTCTGGTGATGACCATGAACCCCACAACCAAAACACACAGGTGTAAGGATCCCAAGATAAGGAGGTAAACCACTAGCACCAGAAGGCTGGAAGGGAAGCTACTGAGGTCAAATCCGTTCCAGTAAAACCCTCAAAGGTCTTGGTTCCTAAGATCTTCCACTAAAAACTCTGACTCTCTAATAACTATTATGTCTCCCCTCTCACAGTAATCCTCCTTGCGAGTGAATTTTATTAATTACCTCTACCTTCTTCTGAACCTCTAAATACATTGACAATGTAAAAGGTGTAACAATATACTGGATAGAAGGGCGGAGTTCCTCCTCAAGACATATCATACAAGATTCCTTATCTGGAAAAGTTTTTGGAGAAAAATGTAGAAGGTCCTTGAACCTGATTACCATATCACACATTTACACACTCCCCTACTAAAGGTAGAGCAACTCTTGCCTCTTTTTAGCCTTCATGGTAGACAAAAGAAACTCTGCTCAAAACTATTTCTAGAAGTCAACCCAAAAAAAATATATCTCCCTCCACTCTCCCAGATACAACATACACCACTAACACGTAGTTCCCCACATCTAACTAAATACAAAAGGTATCCAATACTCTTTCGGTTTCGGATCAAACTGAAAGTGATCTTGAGTTCCTCTATCCATCTCTCTGTCTTCACACCTAAAACACTACCCTCGTACTTCCCTAAATCCTTTCTATAGAAAGTGTGAAATATCCTCTACCATTGATCATCCTCTTCAAATGTATCAATCCTATGATGATCAACTGGATCATCCTGCTAAACCTCAGCTGCCTAAGGCACACACATACAATTACTAAAATCTATAGATGAAAGGTAAATAAATATTTCATAAGCCTGAGTAGGATGAAATTTTATTAAGATCTATTTTAATCCTTTTCTTTGTTTTATCCATTTTAACCTTCCGAAACCACCTAAATAAAATAAGAACAAAAGTCATTTTGATGCATGCACCTTTCCTAGGTCTCAACCCTTCTTGTAGGTCCATCTCACTTAGTCATTCAATAGGCTCAAATTTTTTGCACTGGATCTCGGGGGCCTAAAATCCCATGTCCCAGCCAGCCTCTTGGGCCTATGTCATGCACTAAGGTAAACTAGAACTATTTCCATAACAACCCATTCATTCCTCACTCTGTGTAACTCCAAACTCCATCTTATCTCTCAACCATTAGCTCTGATACCAATATATCATGAATATGTCTCTCCAAAGATACCTTTCTTGGGATGGAAATAAAGAAAAGGAGATAATGACCCATGAGTCCTACCTCCAGTAAGCCCTGGGTTGGTGATTAGCACCAAGGATGTTGACATCTCACAATATAGGGGGCATTTCCCTTTTTAAGAAAAAAAATCCAGAGATAAGATGAATTATCCACAAAACTCCAATACATATGAAAAAGAGAAACCTAAACCATCCAACATGAATGTATAAATAGAACTAATAAAAATACAATAAAGTCTCTAATGTAAATACCCAAAGGTAAATCTAAAGCAGTGACTCAATAATTGTCAAGGATCTAAGCTAGTAAGGTCTAGCACGGTCCGTGGAATCTTCATGGAAACCAGAAAATAGTTCTATATATGTTGGGTGAACATAAAAATATACTCAGTAAGAAAACCAAAGTCTCTCATACACATGTGAAAAAAGGACACTACTACACCCGTGAGATAATAACAGAACCAAACAACACCTAAAAAGGTATAACAATTATTCCCAACCTCACCAAGGAATTCTCACCAAGTAACATGAGTCAAGTAATATAATATAAAGCACATTGATGATAGGGTACCCCACACCACATTCCCACTGGTATAAAACTTTCTCCCAATGTCATACATCCAAGTGCTCCCATAACTTCTATGTATCGCATCAAATTCTGCTCACACACAACTAAGACTCACAACACATCCCACCTTCACACACTTAGGCCTCAAAACACATCCCACATGCACACACATGTGCCTCACAACACATCCCTACCACACACTCCTAGGCCTCACAATACCACCTATCACATCTCACCCTGAAGAAACCTTGGAAAAAACATCACAAATCATCTTGAAGACACCTAGAAAACAAAAACCTCAACGAAAAACACATAGGCTATCACATCTCACCCAAATACACCTATGCCACAAAACATCTCACCTGCAAATACCTGGCCTATCACAACCACCATCTAAAGAACTTAGAGACCTCTAACCATCATAACCTATGCTATACAAACCTCAAATAGAAGAGAGAGTGGAAAAGAGTTGGTACCTTTCCATCCACACTCCTCACTAGACATTGGGAAAGAAACCCTCTCACATGAAGATGAGGGTGTTCGACACATAGTGCTCAAACTAGGTTGGGTGAGAATAGAAATCAAAAGTAAATATAAGTATATATAAATAATACCAAACACTCAATCCCAACCTATGGGTTTAGAAATAAACTATTCAACTCACAACACCGTCACTTTCGCTGCCACCTATAAATGTATAGCACCACACAACTTTCCACAAATCCCATTTTACATTTCCAACCAACATCATTTAACCATTTCTATCCCTCTAACCAAACAAACCTAAGCCATTCCAAACTTTATTAAACCATTATTTATTAATTCCATCACCACTAGGGTAACTACTAGGCATGAAACATATTAAGAAACGTAAAAAAACTATTTCATGAGGTGAATTGTCCATGAAAGATAACAAAATTCACATTAATGACACATTGTACCAAGACCTCTAGATATGGGGTGAAGCTTTCTGCATGTTATTAATGAAAATACACTCGTCAAAAACACTTGAAAAAACTATTGTCCTCCTTCAAAATCATCCACCTAGATCGTCACATCAATAGAACCAACCCCCTTTTCACAACTATGCCCAAAACCACATCACCACACATACCAAGGTAAAACATATTTTCAGATTTATTAAGGAATCCCTTATTTAATTCCACCTGTTAATTCAGGGGTTATTATAGAAACTATATGATCCTGGGGAATCCATTTATTAGCTAAATATAAAATTTTAACCAATTTTTATATATAAGAATTCAAAGAAAACTAAAAAACTTGCATTTAGTAAACCATTCTGTGTACAAACAAGGACCACCAATGGCCACAATTTTTAGTGGGTAGTTAGCACATACAATTCACAATATTAATAATAACAATTAAATATTAAGATCATTCATCAATTTCCCTAGCCCCTGTCTATTTATTTTGAAACCAATATGATTATCTTTATTTAATCCAAAATCCACTATCCTCACAAGGGTAAACATCCATATACCCATCCCACATGATGCATAAAAAATAAATACGAAATAGAACCTACCTAGAAGAAGGACAATCGAAACATCCTGGTTATGCTAGAAATAAGGGCGTGTATACAACTGGTACTCTCTAGGGAATAACAAAATAATTATTATAGATTTTCCACATAAATCTTATGGGAATATTGATTTGGGTGTCCTGTATCAAGAGAGAGTAATAAAGAATAAACAAGGGGAAATATATCTTAGCTTTAGAAAGATCGAAACAGAGTCACGAGATTAGATATAGTGCTGATTTTCCATTAAATATAGATCTAGACAAGACCACACATTTTGAAAATTTAAAATATCCCAAAATATTAGGGAATTAAATATATGATTAAAAAACTTTTAAAAAACTCCAAAATCCTTCAATTTAGTCATTAAGACCAAATCCCATCATAAAAGTTGTAAAAATGGAAAACTGGAAAATATAGGTCACTGTTGGAGATGAGGAAATGTTGGAAATGAGGCACTTACAGACATGGAACCAACAAACAAGGTACTTCCATATGTGGCACTTCCAATGATCCACTACCAAACAGACAACTGCTGGTGAGGCACTGCCAGACGAGGCACTGCCAAACGAGGCACCGCCAAACGAGTGATTGCTAGTGAGGCACTGCCCAAATAAAGCACCGATAGTGATCCACCACCTGGGTGAGATGATTTTGTATGAGAAACTATTGGTTGAGACACCTTTGGGTGTGATGCCATTTTAAAACTTAGAAAACTAGGAAATTTTCCACGAAGTGTTGAAATGAGTCACCTTGACCTCCCAAGACACCTCAAACACCAGATTCCCCATTAAGTAATGTACTAGAGAGGTCCGGGAAATTACATTATACATATATTAAATAACTATAATTATGTATACCATTTCATATATTATTTTCTTATAACCGTTTATTACCCATTTATCAACATTCCCATGTAAAAATCCCATTTTGAGCAATAATTGCTTTATTTTTCAAATATTTTTGATTTTTTATTTCCAATACTCCTACTTTGATCATGGTTCCATAATATAAATAATTTTTAAAATGAAATAAATTTCATATATATTCAATATACATTTATTTATAGTAATCCATAAAAATTAGAGATAGAAAATGAAATACACAGTTTCTGGAGACGGTAGGCCACACGTATTGATGAACATTGCATCCATTTTCTTGATAGAAGAAATGAAATAAAGTTAAATAATATATTAAACTTAAAAAATAATTATTGTGTCATATATATCTTATATATTCCTTAAAATTACCCTAATAAACTTCCATGAAAAGTTTTATTTAAAAACGAATCACACCGCTTCACGAGGTGATAATCTACCGTATACACAAACAACATTATCATATCCTCAATAAAATGGAAAGTAATATGTTATATGTAATATCATAATTAAAGAAGTATAATTATGTTAAAATTTTAATATATATTTATTTAATATAATAATAAAGTAAAATATAAATGAAAAACACATCACATTAGTTGGTGAGGTTGTAGTCTACTTTACACATGAGCGGCGTTATTATTTTCCAATTTTTTGTGAGGTAAGAAGATAGATTTGGGATTATAATTCAAGTGGTATAATGATATTATAAATATAATATATAATAATTAAATAAATTATTATATTCTATAGTGAGAGTTGGTTTTGGAAAATGAATAACATCAGTTAATGAGACGGTAGTCTACCATACACATGATCGACAATTTCGTTTCCCATTTTATGGAAGAGGAGATAGATATAGGTTATTAAATTGACATAATAACATATAATTATATGTTATATAATGGTGTTATTATTTTTTCATAATTTAATATTGTTTTAAGGCATTATAAAAATAAGTAAAACAAAAATTCATAGTTTAAAACATTACCTCTTGTTCAGACAACCTCTTTAGGTTTAACGTTAAATCCTTCCTAGATTCAATTTATGATTTTAAAAATGAATCTAGGGTATGGGGTGGTATTTATAGAATATATTTGGGTAGGTATTGTCTGAACCAAATGGTTTTGGAAGTGTGAATGAGAGAGAATAGTGGGTTTCCTTTTATAAGTGGGGGAGAGGACACACATGAAATATTTGAAAGCAATAAAGTTTACCAATGTTTATTATATAAAAGATCTCTAAAATAGGACATTATACAACTTTAGTATTTATAAGATCTAAATATGGGAATACAACAGGTTTTGGATATGTTTACAGGTAATTTTATCCCTTATTTTTTTACTTTAACTCCTGGTAAACCCATTTAAGCCTTAACCATTGTAATTAATTATTTCTATTTTTACTATTCATTTTGACCAAAAATTAAGTTCAACTTATTATGTAATATAAATATTATTTATTCAAAATATGGAATCCATTTTTAAAAATTTAATTCATAGAAGTTAAATAATATAATTACAAATTAAACTCACAGATGTGATAAGATGAGAGTTTTCCAAAGAGAAAATGTTCAAATTTTTAAGAAGTTTTTATATTAAAATTCAATTTGAAATTTATATTAATGAACTAAATTGGATTAATTGATATAAATTATAATTAATTTTTGTTTTAAAACCATATTAAAATAAAATTTATCTTGTAAAATATTTGAATGAAAAGACAATATTTTAATAAAAACAAGTATTTTTCCTTATTCACTAAAAAACTTATGTTCTCATAAAATTATCATAAAAATAACTCAAAGATAATTTATAAATTATGATTTAAAAACATAAGTTAATTTTATTAAATAAATTTTATAAAATTTGGAGAAAATAATTTTAAAATAAGTGCACAAAATACGACAAAACTTTTTTTTAGAAAAATCAATTTTAAGCATAAAATTGGATTTATTCTTATCTCATTCCTAGAAAACACATTATGTGAATGTTAAAATTTTTATTGAATGAATAATATATTAATTTCATTAAAAATTTTCACAAAAATTTATTTATTTAATTTATTGAGATAAATCATTTTTGTGTGCATACAAGTGTTTTCTTTTATAAAAATATTTCCTTTATTTTGAAATGGTTTTTATTTTAATTTTTTATTAATTGGTCGAAACATAATTCATTTTATATACATGTATATAACATATAAATTGATAATTTATTTAATCTTATTAAATCCCAACATTTTAATGGCTTGGAAATAAAGATAATTTTAAATAAAAATATTTAAATAGTATATCAAATTTAGTTAAAACTTTGTGATGCGTGTAACACAAACTAACAAAAAACATAAATTTATTTGAAAAACATTATTCCATAAAACATCAGGGTGTTATAGAAACACACCTTCAAAACTAAATAGATCAAAATACCTAACCACTGGCACCCAATCATTCATTAAAATAATTTAATTTAATTCAAACAATGTAAAAGAACCACCGTGGTGGCATACCTCATCAAAATGGAAAGCGGCGGTATGCTGATAGAAACTCAAGAAGTCCTTTCACTAGGACTCACAAAATCCCCATCATAATAGGATGATTCGAACATGATATGGGGAAATATTCTAATAATCTTATCTTGGAGAAAACCAAAATCAAGAGAAACCAATGATAACGAAGAAAGGAGGAAGGATGAGGGTGAATCTCCCCATAAATTTCCAGAATATAATGACCTTGATTTTCATACATGACTATTACATAATTTTAAAGATAATAACATAAAATTATTACATAACCCGTATCTATAGGATTATTTTCCTAGTAAAATTAGGACCAAAAATAACATTTACAAAATAAACCATAACCTTTTATTTAATTCCTTCATCTCTATATTATTATTGGCCCTTGAATTCTCTTTAGTACATATAGTCACTTGAGGATATACATCAAAGAACAAGGTGAGATAAAATCATAGTAAGGAGATGAATCAATATAACATGGTTTGATCATAATCGTTATCTCTATAACATAATAATAGGATCACAATCATGAGAGGAAGCATTAAGAAAAGGCCTGGAATGCAGCAATGCATAAAAATGAAACATCATGTCTTAGTGGTAAACTTCCACACATAGCTGTGAAAAAATATAGTATCATGTTAATAAATATTTAAATTTTTATCATGAGATACATAAAATTAGTCAATGCATTGGAGATATATATAATTCTAGGTACACCCGTCACATCATTACATTTAAATTTTGCTATATAATTCTGGACACTCTCATCACATCATAACATTTACATTATAATGAATGCCACATAGAACATATATCAACTGTAGAAATAAAATAACCCATGGAAAGTAATGGATTTAATTTCATAAATAATACATTCATAAAATTTTTAGTTCCCAATATAAAAAGGGAATAAGGTTCTTGGTATCAATCTTGATTGAAGAATAAACATTCACATGAGAATTAAAAGATATAATTTTTTGAAAGAAGTGTTCTTTTGGAAAAATATTTTAATTTTTAATAAAACCATAATGGTAATATGTATATACCAAAAAATATAATATAATAATGATGAAATGGTATATAAAGAATAATAATATAATATCTATACTGAAAATGGGGTGAAAGAGGGAAAACCCAAAGAAAGAGAGTTCGGTTTGAGAATTCCACTTACCTTATATTTGAATGATTTCATCACTTTAATATCCTTTATAATCACATTAGATTCATTAATTAAAAAATCAATTACCTTTTATAAATTAATTTTATTCATTATGGTTTTATTAATTTCATTTTTTGTATTTTTGATGAGTTATATAGTTTAATTTCATTTTTCGGGATTGTTCGTTTTCTTAGTTTCCATGATCTGTTCACTTACATACATGAATGGAAGTTCATATAAAATGTGGATAAATATAAAAAATTGTTATTATATGTTATTAATTATATTATATAAGTTTAAATTATATTATAAATAATATTTTATATTTTATTAGGATGAATCATTAGATAAAAGTTAATGATGATAATTTTAGGTTAATTTTGGTAGTTTTTCGATCACAACAAACTTGTTTTGTTTTATCATTTATTATTATGTATTCACGACAGTTCCAAAACATTAAATTGGTGGTAAAAAAAAATTTAAAATATTTTTAAACCATTATTATTCAATTATTAACATCCTTGAAGGCGTTAAAGGAAAATAAAAGTGCATCGCCCACGATGTCAGTAAAAGGACACATCATAGAGAATGATTTAATTTTTAGAATAAAAGATATATAGGGAGTAGTTTAATGATGTATCTTCCATTATAATGATATAATTCCATTATATATAACATAATTGAGTTATCATGCCATTTGGATAAGATAAGGTGAGGAGAAGAGAATAGAAGAAATGAAATTGAAAAGAAATTAAAATAAAAAGGAAGAAGATTTTACCACTTGGATTTATCCTCCTTGAGAACCTCCTTAGAGAAAATGTTTTGGTATTTTTATGAGAACAAGATCTGTTGGACATTATATAGGTTCTTGGGGAGAGGTTTTCTGTAGAAATTTGACAAGGCTCAATGCTTTAGAGGTGTGATGAAAATAGGTGGCGAGGAGTAGTATTTATAGTGGTGGAGAGGGGTGTTTTATCATTATTATATTTATTATATTTATTATTATGGATCAATAATATTAATAGTTTAAGAATTATCACTAAATATATTAAAATAATTAAGTATAGTTCAATATTTTAGGCTTATATCAGCCTTACATCATCTATGTTGGGAAAAAATCCCTTATGGTAACATTGAATCATTTTTTGGGTTGTTTGCATTTGTTTAAAAGGGGGATTTCTTGGTTAATTGTGGTGTTCCATATATATTGTTGATAATATATGGAAAATTCATAAATTTCATGAAATATTTGGAAATTTTCCTGAATTATGTGTTTTCATGAAAGAGGATTACGCGCCCAATGTGATGTCAACTATTGTTTTCGACACTCAAAGAGGGTATTGTGTGGCACGTCATGTTTTTTTATGAATGGGTTGGTGATTCTTATAAATAATATGTGACCCCCCTTATTGTAAGTATCTCAAAACATACAGAAAATTTGAGCTCTATATCCTGTAATAATTACATGAAAATGGAGTTGTGTGTAAGATTGGTAATTTAGTGCAAGAAAAAGAAGTTGCACATAAGATTGGAGTTATGAATAAGATAATGCAATTGAATGTAAGATTAGAGTTGTGTGAAATATAAGGAAATTGTGTGTAAGATTGTTGGTTTGTGAAATAAGTAGGTTTCATGTAAGAATAGGTTTGTTCACAAGGCATGAAACTTGGGTGTAAGGCATAGTGATGGTTTCACGAAAGATTTGGTTTTTCCCAGTAATTCAGTGATAAAGAAGTATTCATCAGTGGATGAAAGTTGGGATTCAATAGAGCATCTATCTATAGTTGAATATATATAATTCATGCATATTAAGGTACTTAAAAGTCCAAAAACTATGGGTAAATCCCTTTAAATATCAGTGAGAAAAGGGAATAGGAAGAAGGTGATCCTTTCCACCGACAGTGATCCAGGGAAAGAGACATAGGGAGTGACCATTGGGAATGTAGTGAGAAGACCATAAACCTTATAAAGGAAGTGATCTTGGGTATAGATAAGGTTTATCCTACACCATCATTATTTTAAGTGAGCCTTAATGAATTTTTTACAATCAGCACATCGCTGTTGTATGATCCTTGGATGTAGCCTAGTGAGGGTGAACCAAGTAAAAATTATTGTGTCCTTGTACTTACTTTCCTACATTACATTCAAAGAACCATCATCAGATAAAGAAGAAAATAATAACATCAGCATTAACACGTAAGTGAAAATAAGTGACACTTATAATAAATAGTTCAATATCTAGTAGGGAAAGGATAATTTTTGGAATGAATATCCATACCCTAATTCACCACCCCTCAGGGTATCTAGGCCCCTTTTGGACCTAACAATTGATATCATAGGGTATGTTTCTTTTATCAAATTTGTTTTCTATGACTTGGTTTATTCGATTATTAAAGTTAAATATTCACTCTTCTCTTATATTAGGGTTCCATGGAAAAGGTAAAAACTTTATAGAAGAAGTATAAGTCATGAGGTATTCCTTGGTGTGGAAGTGTCTACAGAAAAAAGTGTGATTCGATTTAAGGAATCCAACAGTTTACTGAAGAAATGTTTGGATGAATCAGATAAGTAAAAGATAGAATCAATAAATGATGTTATAGGAATGAGTGAATAACATTACATTCTAAGTGAAGTTGAAACTACTGATTATGAATAAACTCTGAGAAGGATAAAAGTGAAATTTGTCCATGAAACAAAGGAATTGGATCAGAAATTAGATGAAGAAATTAAATCTAAAGATATCTATATCCAAGAATTAGAAATTGATATAAATAATATAAGAGGTTTAAATAAAAGTCTTATTTATGTGGATACTTATATGTAGGAGAAGAATTATTCTCAATCTAAATAACTATAAAAAATTTCTATAAAGGTAGAAAAAATCAAAGATGACTACAAGGTAAAGAGTTTGAACTCAAAAGAAATTCATAATCTAGAAGCCAGAAATAATGATCTTTATATAAAAAATATGAATTGATTCAAAAGAAATAGAGGCTATAGAAAAATAATTTATGTTTGGATTATTATATTGCTCAAGAAAAATTCAAAATAAAGGAGCAACGTGGCATTGTGAATAAGCCCACATGTGAATTGGAAGATGAGATGATTAGTTGGAATAATCTCAAGAGAGAAATTAATGATCAAATTGAATCAAGGGATATGAATATTAAACAACTTGGAGAAGATTTAGAGTTTTTTAATAAATAAGTAGAAAAATCTAATTCTAAAGGAAACCCTAAATTAATGGATTCTTTTCACTTACTATTTGATTATCCTGCAGCAGGTAATGATGAAATGAAGAGAAAATATGCTACTTTAGAGGAGAATAATGAAATTATTGTATTATCCCTTATTCCACTTGGTTTGGAACAAACTAGTATTGGATATGATGAACCCTCTCCCATGTATTAGATGAAAAGAGCTATAAAAAGTTCCAAAAATAGAAAACATTCAGTATGTTCGAAATACATACAAAAAAATGATTTTACAGGAAATAATGGCATCATGTTCTATTTCTATGGGATGAATGGTCATATATCAAGTTTTTTAGAGGATTTTGAATATATTTAATTCTATGAAGGCATAAATATTGCTAAATTTTAGAATAATATCAAGCTTCTTAAAAATTCTGAATGGAACACCACTTAGAATAATGAATCCATCATATGTTATTATTGTGGAAGATAGAGACATAATATGAGTATGTGTCAAGAATCATAGGAGCTCAATGTTAGAGTAAATACTCAAGTTGTATCAACATCTCAACCAAAAAATGATTATATGAGGTATTTTTTTAGTGGGATATGTTTTATATGTTCTAAATATGGGAATTTTTCATGATATTTCAGCTAGAAAAAATCATGGAGAGAAAATGAATTAAAATGGATTTCTTTAACTCTAGTGGTGTATAATGATAAATCTTATACTGAATGAATAAATGATAAGTTGAAAAATAGGTCTAAAATCTCAGAGGAAGAATAAGGAATTAAATGAAAGGTGAATCAATCACCTCATCTGGAACACTCACAATATCACTCTTATAATAAATGTGAATGTACCTGGAAGAAAAATGGAGGAGCTACTCCAATTGTGAGTAAGATGAGTGCATATTCAGTGGAGAAACCACCAGCAGCAAGAAACAACGTAGAGACTCGAATAACTGATAAAAGAAAAATGAATAAATATTGTCTCCACAATCTTAGATGTTTCATAAGGAAATATGTGAAATAATGGAAAAGATTCCTCCAATAGAAGAATAAAGAAATAATATGACCAGTATAATGATTCCCACTCAAATACATAATCATAAAATATGGCATCCAGGTGGTGCCTCAAAGAAGGAAATTTATACTAGTGGGTATAAACCCCAAAGTGTGAAAATGAAAAAAACCACAAAACCCAAATATTAGAAGAAGACTCAGAATGTGGGTAAAGAGTGTTAGTCATATAGGCAAAACATTTGAGGTTGGTTGGGTAGTTGGAAGAAGCACATAAAGTGAATAGTGCTTTGCATGAAAGTATAAAAGGCTTGATCTATCTGGATTGACCACAATAATCTTCTTGAGTGTACTGAAGAAACTATTATCCCTATGTGTATAAATTTTTTTAACTAATGTTCAAGTGTTTTAGTTTCAAGGAAAGATACGATCTACGGGGAAGTGGCATCAAATGATGCAAAATGGTGATGTGATGTGATCCCTAATTTCAACTAATTCAAATCAGTCGCAATAGATTAATAATTAATCTAGAATAATTTGTTTAAAGGAGTTAATGGTTTATAGATTCCTGAAATGTATGGAAGTAATTGAGTGCAATAGATATTGATTGTGTTATTAACTTTATCTCTTATTTCCTACATTGATTTATAACTTTGTAGGCTTAGAAGTTTTGTTGATGGATAATTACATTGTTCCACATGAGAATAAATGATGTGGGAGAAGAATAATGTTTATTGGACCAACAACAGGAAGAGTTTTATATCATAGGGGTATTACTCTATCTCCTAATTAGATGAAAAATTTCAATGGGATATAAAGTATGTATGTTTATGATATCTAAAATCAAGAAGACTGATTGGGGGAGAAGTAAAAAACCTCATGTATTTCATGATTATATATTTTTCTCTAATAATATGGTATCAACTGACTATTTTAAATATTCCAAGAACCTATGAGAGAATATTTAAAAGTGATTATTCATAAGAAGATACTGATGATGAGTAGGAGGAAGCAAATGGAGATGAGAACTTGGTTCAAGCTATGAATGAAGAGCTTGATCAAATTGAGAAGAATCAGACATAGAAGATTGTGTTGAGGCCAAAAAATTATAATTTCATGAGTAATAAATGGATATTTTGTAATAAGATGAATGAATATGGTGCATTGGTTCGAAACAAAGAATGAATAGTGTGTAAAGGGTACTTCTATATATAGGGTATCAATATTGATGAGACATTTCCACTTGTTGCAAGTCTAGCGACAATCTCATTATTCTTGGCCATATTAATGTAAGGAAAGTTCAAAGTTTTCTACATGGATATCATATCATAATTTCTGAATGGGGTTCTAGAAGAAGAAGTTTATATTGAGAATCTAGATGGTTTTCTCATTCATGAAGATGATAACATAGTTTTTCTCATGAAGAAGGTGTTGTATGGATTGAAGTAAGAACCAAGAGCACGATATTCAAGGCTCGATTAGTTTTTGAAGAATCTTGAATATCAAGATGGTGGAGTTGATTAAAATATATATGTTTACAATTATATTAATCAAAGGATGATGGTTCTGGTGTATATCTATGACATAATCTTCAGTGGATCGGATGAAGCACAACGCATACAGTTTTTTGAATTCATGAAAAGTTAGTTCGAAATGTGAATGATAGGTGAAATAACATTTTTCCTTGGATTACAGGTAACAAAAGGGAATAATGTAAGATTTATTTATCAATATAAATATTCCCAGGAGGTTTTTAAAATATTTGGAATGGATAATTCCAAAGAGATGACGACTTTGGTAGCTACCTAGATGAAACTTTTATGGGATGATGAATGTCACAAACCAACCTAGGTACCCTCGTAACCTGATAACCAAGTCAGACCTCACATATCCCAAAGTATGTTCCCGTTCACCATGGTTCTATTTCTATCACCTGGTACCATAAAACATACAAGTGGTAATTATTTTTCCACAAGAATGTGGAAGAAAAATAAAACAAGGCAGTATGCATAACAAAAGAAACTCCACTGGGAGTGAATTACCAGAATACAACAAGGCATAAATAGCCCAAATCAATAAAAACCAAGTTAGAAAATAGGGAAACACAACCTAAGTCCCAGAGGACACAACTCACCGAGAATGAGGGTCAACAATTGGATCTACCTCCAAGTGATCCTTTCCCTTTGCTCAAACCTAGAAGAAGGAAGTCTACAAATACCCGAAGGTAAAAGTAGGGTGTGAGCTAAAAATACTAGTAGGGTCTCACTGAGTATTATATAAAATATTCCAATAATATATTAACCATGAAATTGCTTTCAATTTTGAAATATAAATAGGTTTTACATTTTAGAACATAATTAAACAAATCTTGTTATACATTTCAAACGATGGAAATAAATATTTTAATAAATGATTTTTACAATTGATGGAATATTTATACAATAATGGATAAAATAAAAAGAGTTATATAAAACATTTTATGTAAATTTAGAAGTCATATAAAGTAGTTTAAAACATTGGCATACATTTATATTTTAAATATAGATAACAAGCGACCAACCCATCAGGGATGTGACTTGCTGCATGTATGTTTTAGAACGTTGTAATAGCGTAGAGTGTTTCCAAATAATACACTAACTACCTAAGTCTTACATGTTCTCATACATAATCAATGATGGGAAGTTTATTTTAAGACTATTTAAAAATACAATTAAATCCCATTCTTTTATTTCCATTCCAATTTTCTATTTAAAACCAAAACATGTTTTAATAAAAAAAACATGATTCTTTTTCAAGATAAAACCAATGGGTTTTTATCAAAATATTTTAATCCATTTTCACAAGTTTTAAATCCATTAAAAACCAACTCCATCATTTCACAATTCATTCACACAATTAAATTCAACAATTTAATTGAAAACATTTTTACCAAAACACTAATTTAAATTCAACAATTTAAATCATCAATTGAAATAAATTAAAAAATTCAAGCTTAATCATTTTTTTGGAAAATCAAGATGGAACCACCTACCTCAAGGTCTTTGATATCTACAGAAACAATAAACCACCATGGGTGTTATAATACACATCCCCATGACCTTAATATCATAAGCATCGACACACCAAGGGTCGATGTTCTCCAAGGGGTCCTAGAACCAATGCGAGTAATTTTATTTCAAAATAAAATTTTACATGCGATAATATATTCCCTCTCTTGGATAATCTCTAAATTATCATTTTATGTTAATAAATGCAATCACAAGAAATATCCATAATAATAATTATAAACCTCGTTTGATAATTATATCCCTAAAATAATTTGAGAACATAGATGGTATTCCACATATTTTTTTTAAAGTATATAAATGTATAAATATTTATGTATATATATACATATATACACACACACACACACACATATATATATATATCAAAATATCTTTTGATAATGCAATTATCATTTAATAAAACCTTTCATTTATTTAGTGATTATTTCATCAGCAATTAATCTTTGATAATTTCAAAAAAAACATTTGATAATATTAATAATTATCATTTTTTAATGAAACAAATTATCCTATGCTAATTTTGATAATCAAGTCATGTGATAATTACATTAAAATTATTCTTTCATAATCCACGAAATTATATGTTAATAAATTTATCTAAATAAATTATCCCTAATAATACCATATGATTATCAATTTATATGTATGTATATATCTATATGTGTATATATATATATAAATTGATAATTTATTTTTTTAAATATTTTTTGATAATCTCACATGAACTGTTGTGATATAATTTAGGTTTAAATATATTTTTTTTTTCTGGAATTATGATGGAGGGAGAAAAGGAAGAAAATATGTTAAATAAATTAAATAAATCAAAAAGAAAAATAAAAAAACCTATGTGAGGGGGTGTGAGAAGGTGTCAAACACTGAAATCAAAGGACTCTGGATGAAAAAAGTTCACAGCTGCACTTTGAGGGGTTCAAGGCCATGAAAAAAATGAAGGAAACAACCCAATCTAAGGATTTTACAGTTCTGATATTTAAAACCCTAAAAAAACGTAGCAATAAATACCTAAAATGGAGCACCCAATTTAATGAATGATTCAATCAAATACTTAGTATGGATCCTTTAATTTCACCAAATTAATGATTTGATAATTGAAATGGTGGAAAAAAATCCAAAATTGATGGTTTTGAAACCCCCTATGCGTTAAAATGGAGTTTCAACATGATTGAATAGTACCACAATTTTTAGTAATTAAATTAATAATTAAATGGGAATAATAAAATTAATCATTTAATATAATTATAAAATAACTCTAAATTCATGTTCGACATGACAAAATGCACATTTCTCTTGAAAACTATACCTTGTTTAGGGTAAACATCTCATTTCTGACACAACGGTGGTCTCAGATTTCTCAAATGATGAACCGTTTGAGAGATATTAATGATTTGTTATTTAAAAATTGTAAAAATAATTAATTAAAATAAAAAGTTTTATTTTTTTGAGCGAGGAATCCAAACTCTTGAGGCTTACAAATGTTATACCCTTTTTAGGGTAAACCCCCCATTCCAGACCCATTGGAAATATTGTATTTCCCATACGTCTCAATGTTTGGGAGATATTTAATTATTTTTAATAAATATTATATTAAAAATTATTTAATAACTTTAACTCATGAGTGAGGCAGCCAAATGTATGGTACCTTCAAATGTTATACCCCTATTAGGGTAATCACCTTATTTTATACATAATAGTGGTCTCATATTTCTCATGTGACGCACCATTTTGGAGTTATTCAATTATTTTGAATAAAAAGTGTGTGTTTTAAAAAAATATTATATTTAATATTTTTATTCCATCTTTGCTGAGTCTTTTCGGGCCTCAGAAAAATCACAATAACTTAGTATCAGACTCCAAAAGAAAAAAAATATTTAATTGAATATTCTAAGATCTTAACTGGCATTTACCGTCTTTAACACATTTATCAAAAATTCACTAATAAGCCATTTTCTTCCACTTTGGATTTTAATAATTTAAAGAAAGTGGGTTTAGGAATAGATGAAACAGTAATAGTTTGTTACAACCTTCCTGCCATAGGAACTTTCTATCCCCATAAAGCTTACGAATAATCCTCCACATCAAAAATATGAGGCCACTTCTCTCTCATCAGTGCCTCCCTTTACCACATCTCATGAGAAGACAAACCATACAACCATAGTACATGAACTATAGGTATTGTCCTCCCATGAAGTACCTTGGTCTTAGAATCAATAACACCAATTGATCACTCAATCACAGATAAATCGGGTTGAATATCAAGATCACTCCATCTCAAAACGTGAAATAGATCAGAGAGATACTTTCGTAGTTGCGATACATAAAACATGTTATGTATAGATGTTAGCTGCGGTGGTAGAACTAGATGGTAAGAAACTTTCCCTACCTAATTAACAACCTCTAAAGGTCCCACAAAATGAGGATTAAGCTTCCCTTGCCTCCCAAGACGTCGATGACTTCACCGGGGTGAAACCTTCAAGAACACCTAGTTACCAACTGAGAACTCCAAAGGTCTATGGTAACGATCATCATAAGACTTGTACCCGCTTTGTGTTATCAACATTCTCTGACGAATCAACTAGATCTTAGTTATTGTCTCTTAGACTATACTCAGTCTAACCAAGGAACTTTCACTAATCTCTATCTAACATAAAAGATATTTACAAGGATGACCATACATTGCCTCAAAAGGATCAATTTTTATCGAGGAATGATAACTATTATTATAAAAAAACTCAACCAGCCCCAAATGATTGTCCCAATCCCCACCAAAGTCGAAAACACATGTGTGGAGCATATCCTCAAGGATATGTATAGTTATCTCTGTCTGTCCATCTGAATGTGGATGGTAGGCCATGCTCAAACGGACCTGAGATCCAAGTGCCTATTGAAGGCATATCCAAAAGTGATAAGTAAACCTAGGATCCCTATTAGAGACTATAGAAAATGGAACTTCGTGAAAACGAATAATTTCTTTCACAAGGATATTTCCCAACTCTCAACATTGGATGTATCTCAAATGGGTATAAAGTGAGCCAACTTGGTCAGCCTGACGATCACAACCCATATCACATTCTTCTTCTTCTAGGTTCTAGGTAACCCAACCACAAAGTCCATAGAGATTTTATCCCACTTCCATGTAGGGACTGAAAGTGGTTAAAGTAACCCCTAAGGTTTTTGGTGCTTAGCTTTCACCTACTGGCATGTATAGCAACGAGATACAAAATCAGAAATGTCCCATCTCATACCTATCCACTAGAACTATCACTTTATATCAAAAAAAATCTTCATGGTTCTTGGGTGCACAACCCACTAGAAGTTATGAAAACCCCCCATCACAACCTTCCTTGACACTAACGGCGCAACGTAATGGTTTCGATAACACAAAACACCCTATTTTGATAACGACCACTAGATGTTAGTCTCCCCCCATAAAGAGAGTCCCTAATTCTTTGTAATTCATCATTAAGATGTTGTTTCTAAAGAATCATCTCGAGAAGAGCCTATGTCAATTGAGCAATGGCTAAAGAAACTCCATCCCTCTTCCACTGAACTCCAATATGCAACTATGCAAAAAATCCATCAAACTCCACTCTTCTGAAGATTATTTCATAGATTGTGTTAGAAGTTTCCTTCTTAACTCATCTGCAATGAAATTTTCTTTCCCCAGGGTATAAGAAATATCAAAATCGAAAGATTATAGGTACTCCACCCAATTCCTTTGTCAAATTTTCAAATCTTTTTGAGAGAAGATATAACTCAAGATCTTGTGATTCGAATATAAGTAAACCTTTCTCCATAAAGGTAATGTATCCAAAACTTAATTGTGTGCATTAAAGCTGCAAGTACAAGGTCATGGGTAGGATATTTATTCTCATGAGGATTAATCTGATGAGATCCATAGGCAACAAAATGATTACCTTGCATAAGGACACATCCCAAACCCGAACCCGATGCATCATAGAAGACCAAATAGCCTTTCCTAACCTTAGGAAGAGTTTACATAAATACAATAGTCAAAAGATACTTTATCTCAACATAAGAACTCTGAAATTTAACATTCTAGGAAAACTTTACTCCCTTTTGAGTTAGATCAGTCACTGAAGAAGCTAACTTTGAGAAGTCCTTAACAAATCAGCGATAATATCTTACTAGTCCTTAGAAGCTCTGAATCTAGAAAAAATTTCATGGTGGTTTCCAAGTTATAAAATTCTTCATCTTCTTAGGATCAGCTTACATTCATTGTTCTAAAACCACATGACCCAATAATTTCACTTTCCGAATTCAGAAATCGCACTTTGAAAACTTGGAATAAAGTCAGTGATTCCTTAGTAGACTCAGAACAGTTCTGAGATGATGCATAGATCCTCCTTGGAATTGGAGTAAACAAGAATGTCATACAAAAATACTACCACAAAGGTATCCAAATACTCCTGGAAAACCTTATTCATAAAATCTATGAAAACTGTAGGATTATTTATCAGGATGAATGTAATAAAAAGGTACTCATAATGGGAATACCTACTCCAAAAAGTGGTTTTCTAAATGTCGGATTATTTTATCCTCAATTGATGGTAACTAGATAGAAGATCAATCTTTAAAAACCACTTCACCCCTTTCAACTAATTAAAAACACCATCAATTTTTGGTAACATATATTTGTTCTTCATCGTAACTATATTGAGTTTTCAATAATCAACACATAAGTGATGAGAACCATCAACCTTTTTGAAGAAGAGAACCATCACTACCCAAGGTGACAAAATCAGGTGTATAAATCCTTTCTCAAGAAGATTGTCTAACTGGGACTTCATTTCTTTTAGTTCATAAGGATCCATTTAGTAATAGGGAATAGAAACTAGTTGACTACCAGTAATTATGTAAATAGAAAAATCAACCACCCTTATTAGTGAAAAAACAGAGAAGTCAAAAGGAAAAACGTCGGGAAACTCAGTGAACACTGAAGGAAGATCACCACATATTGAATCCCTCTTTATATAAAAATAAAACACTAATATAACTTTCCCCAACTCTAGATAAGAGTGTCTGGATCTGCTCGACCTTGGGTCCCATTTTCCTTGAAAGACAAGAGGCACACCACTAGGTGTCAATAAGGTAGGCTTGTTGAAGATAAAAATCGATTTCAGCTTTATTGGTAATGATCCAATCCATCCTGAACATGAAATAAAGAGATTTAATGTTGAGAACCAAAAAACTCCAAGCAAGATTGATATCTTATAGAGAGAAGACAGAAGAAGGACTATGGAGACCCTGCTCTCTCTTTTTACCAAGGGGTGTCGTAATATCCATTGCATAAGATAAAAGATTCATAGATAGATTAAGAAGATTAACAAAATGGGTTGAAATAAATTATTGAGATGTAATGTTATCAAATTGAGCAGTTACTAAATATGAAGCTATATTAATGATACCTATCATAGTTGCAGGACCTATGTATGCTTCCTCTCGAGACTCTTACACTGCGTGAAAGCATTGTTCTCGAT
Source organism: Viscum album (assembly GCA_963277665.1). Classification (NCBI taxonomy): domain Eukaryota; kingdom Viridiplantae; phylum Streptophyta; class Magnoliopsida; order Santalales; family Viscaceae; genus Viscum; species Viscum album. The sequence continues at coordinate 1,525,281,995 of OY728137.1, forward strand.
GCCTGTGGTTGGAACCCTTTTTTACGTGAAGAATTTGATTTCCCTATAGTTTTTGGAGGAGATGATGATCATGTTCCACTAATTGGAGTAGATGAGTGATGGAAGAATCTCTGTAAGTGCCATAAATGTCTGCAGGAGCTACAGTTCTTGGGTGCCTCAGTGCAAACCCTCTTAGAATGTCTTGGATTTCCACACTGATATAAATTAAAAGAACTACCTCTTGGTACTATTGGAGGTATGGAATGACTCTGTTGTTGATAACTACCATTAGAATCATCATGCTTCTGTTTTCCTTTAAAGGAACCAACGTTTCCACTAGGAGGAAAAGGAACTCCCTTTAACCTTGACTTTATAGCCATATCCTTCTCAACCATCATCTCCCTATCCAGTACATTAGCATAATTGGGCTGCTTCAGTAAGAAAACCTGAGAACAGATATCTGAAAAAAGTCCCAAATCTAATTTTTGAGCCTTCATATTCTCATTAGATACAATCTCAAGAGTAAAATGCACCAACTCAGCAATGAAATTTGAGTCCTCAGTCATGGTTTTGTTGGCCTTATCATGCTTGAAAAACTCCACAGCCTTAGCCAACACCATTGATTATGGATATAACTATTTAGTTAAAAGAACCTTTATGTATTTCCACTCTAAACCCTAACGTTTCCTAGCCATCACCATCATGTCCCACCATCTCCCGATTGGTCCCTCCAGCACGAAGGTGGCACACTTCACCTTGATCGTATTAGGTGTCTCCAAGAACCCAAACAGATGTTCAATCTTGGTCACCCATTCTTCAGCATGTTGAGGGTCAGTGGAGTCTTTGAAAATTGGTGGCTTCTAGTGTAGGAACTCTTGAGAATGATTTCGGAGAACATCCCTATGAGGATCCATAGATGGAGCCTAAACTGAAACAATATGTGGTTTATATCCCAGAGCATGGACTGTGTGAACAGTCACCTCAACCAGACTCAGATCCACAATGAGACTAGCTTGTGGAGATTCAGAAGCAACCTCTTTGTAGATCTGATTCCTATGTTTTCTCAGAGGCATGATACTACACAATATCAAATAATAATAATAATAATACATTATATTAACACTAAAAATGAGTAATAAAGAAAACTATCCTTAATAGAAGGGATGAACAATATTTTGATTCCACTCTATCCAAATAAAAATAGGGAAATGACTAGAAATAATCCACAATCATATTTCCCTAACCAACCCTAGTGACTATGGTTCATTGCGGTGAGATATGGCTAGGAACTCAATTGCAACTATCTACTATGTCCCGACAAGATTTGACAAATGCATACTAACTTCAAGGTAAGATGATTAACCTTCCTCTGATACCACTTTGTCATGAACCAGCCCGGGTACCCTCGTAACAAGATAACCGATCCATCCCTAACATAGCTCGAAGGGTGTTCCAGATCCCCATGGGTCGGCGACTAAAACCTGGAATCATACAACATACAAGTGGTAACAATCTTTCCACAAGAATTTGAAAGAAAAAGAAAACAAAGTTGTATGAAAAAAAAGAAACTCTACTAGGAGTGAAGTACCAGAATACAAAAAGTCATAAAAGTCCCAAAGCATTAAAACCCAATTATGAAAACAGGGAAACACAACCCAAGTCTCAGAGGAAAAAACTCTCCAAGACCGAGGGTCAACTACTAGATTCACCTCCAAGTGATCCTTTCCCCTTGCTCTAACTTGGAGGAAGGAATTCTATAAACACCCGAAGAAAAAAGTAGGGTGTGAGCTAAAAAACCCAGAAGGATCTCACCAAGGAATCCATAACAGATTCCCATCAAAGATTAACGAAGAAAGTGCTTTCAATTTTAAAAGATAAATAGGTTTGAAATTTTAAAACATAATTAAAAAAATAATGCTATACATTTCAAATGATGGAAATAAATATTTTAAGCAATGATTTTTACAAATGAAGGAATATTTCTATAAAAATGGATTAAATAAAAAATGTTACATAAAACTATTTATTTAAATTCAAGTGGGATGTAAATAAATTTAATACATTATCATACATTTATATTTCAAATATAAATAACAAGAGAGAAACATGGTCATCTTCCAAATAGGTACGATAATATTTCTAGTTATAGGACTCTACACTCTCTAAGTAAACACAACAAAATGTGTATACAAAAGTCCTAATGATGCTTCCCAAAGGTGACTCATCACCAACCCATAGGTAATTTAACCCATTGTATGTAAGTTTTAGAATGTTGTAATAGCGTAGAGTGTGTCCAAATAAATCACTAACAACCTAAGGCTTCCATGTGATCTTACATAATAAATGATAGGCAATTTATTTTAATACTGCTTAAAAATACAATTAAAATCCATTATTTCATTTCCAAACCAATTCTCCATTTAAAACCAAAATGGGTTTTAATAAAAAAACATGCCTCTTTTTCAAGATAAAACCAATAGTTTTTTATCAAAACATTTTAAGCCATTTTCAAATGTTTTAAATGCATTCAAAACCAACTCTATCATTTCACGATTCATTCACACAATTAAATTCAACTATTTATTTGAAAAAATTTCTATCAAAACTCAAATTTAAATTCAACAATTTAAATCATCAATTGAAATAAATTATACAATTAATGTTTAATCATTTTTTTGGAAAATCAGGATGGAAGCACCTACCTAATTCTAGCTGATGTATACGGAACAATACACCACCCTGTGTGTTACAATACACCTCCTCACAACCTTATTATCATAAGCATCAGTACACCAAGGGTCGGAGTTCATCAAGGGGTCATAGAACCATTGTGAGTTAGTTTATTTTGAAATAACATTTCCCATGTGATAATACATTATCTCTCCCAGGTAATCTCTGAATTATCATTTTATGTTAATACATCAAATCACAAGAAATATCCATAAGAATAATTAAAAATATCATTTGATAATTATATACCTAAAAAATTTTGATATTAGAGATGGTATTCAGCATAATTTTTAATATATATATATATGTATACAAATTTATGTATATATATACACACACATATATATGTATATGTATATAAAAATATCCATTGATATTTCTATGATCATTTAATAAGAATTTTTACTTATTTAGTGATTATTTATTCAGGAACTAACCTTTTATAATTTCAAAAAAATATAATTTGATAATATTAATAATTATCATTTTTTAATTAACATAATTATCCTATGATAATTTTGATAATCAAGGCATGTGATAATTAAATTAAAATTTTTCTTTAATAATCTATGAAATTATATGTTAATAATTTATCTAAATAAATTATTCCTAATCACGTGATGTGATCATCAAAATGGGTCGGGCCAGACCCACGGGCCCAATAGGCCGATTGGGCCAGTCCTCTACCGAACCCGACCGACCTCATTTCACTAAAATTGATGTAACTCGCAAATAGGGTGTCCAATTGATGATTAGTCTATGGCATGAGGACCCTTGAGATGAAGCCATCCTTTTAAAATACTCTATTTGAGTTTTTTAGATGTTGGAGTACGACCGGGTTGGATCAGACTCGAATCCAACCAGGCCCTATTTACCTATTGCCTTTATCTTACAAACCGGGCATCCGATTGAGACAGTGTCTGTTGCATTGGAACCCTTATGATATTATGGGCCTTTGGGTTACTTCTACATGAGAATTTTTGGTGTTTGAGGTACTTATGATATCTTGAGGAGAAGAATCTATGGAACTCAAGTGTGCTAAGTTCAAGAATCCTGTGGTTGGTTGTCAAGTGAAAAGTGACCCTCTGTGGATCGGCATGAGAGTGAACCTCCATGGATCGACAGTAGTGTGACCCTCCATGGATCAGAAATGTAATGAACCTCCATGGATATGCATGAGAGCGACCCTTAATGAATTGGTAACAGTGCGACCCTCTATGGATCAACAGTTGTGAGACCCTCTGTGGATCAATAGTAGCACGACCCGATGTGGACCGACCATAAAATGACCCATCGAGGATCAGTGACAGAGCGACCCTTTATGGATTGGTTGGATAGAAATCATTCTTAGATTATTAGTCGAGCCACCCAATATAATAAAACGATCTAGCTTAATACTAATCATCTTTATTCTATTCTTTAAGTTTTTTAACTGGTGTGAGATGTATTTTACTTTATTCTTTGTGAATGCGATCATGATTTGTGGTTTTTAATTTGTGGAATTCTGGGAGACCATCAGGGGTCTCAGAGTCCCTACTAGTTATTATTATTCTTACCCATGCACATGCTTCGCCCGCACTCTATTGTGTCTTGTGCAGATGATATACAATTTAACTGAGGCTTGGGGAACCAGGGCTAGATAGTGTTCAGAGGTGATTGATAGACGTGGTGAGCGACTGCGACAATAGACAAAGAGCTGTACCTATCATTTAGGTTAGATCCTTGGCGGATGACCTTTGGAGCATGTTTTTTCCTTTTTGTTGTACTTTATTTTTTGTTGGGCTTGTATACTGGCCCATTTTTCTTTTAGTACTTACTTTTACTCTCAGTGGTGGTTTTTAGTAGTGGTTTTACTTTTCCTTTTTAATTTTTTTTACTTGTGTGCAGTGTTCCTTGTTTGTGTGTGTATAGGTTTAAAAGAAATGACTTCCCATTTTTGGGTTTTTCCTTTCTGGTGCAAGTCACCATCCCCTGGCCTATGAAAGGAAGTCTTGGAGTATTCACGGCATGGGCCCCAGGGGATGGGTCATGACAAAGTGTTATCAAATGGAGATGGACCTGACATAGCCTGAAGGGTGTTCATGATCTCCACGGGTCAGTGACTAGCACCTGGCATCATACAACATACAAGTGGGAACAATTTTTTCACAAGAATGTGGAAGCAAAAGAAAACACAAAATTATGCATAACAAAAGAAACTCCATAAGGAGTGAAGTACCAGAATATAACAGGGTATAAAAATCCCAAATCATTACAACCCAAGTACGAAAAAAGGGGAACACAACCCAAGTCCCGAAGGACACAACTCACCAAGACTAAGGGTTAACAGTTGGATCCACCTCCAAGTGATCCTTTTCCCTTGCTCGAACATGTAAGAAGGAAGTATCCAAACACCAAAAGGAAAAACGTAAGGTGTGTGTAACACCCCAAGCTTCCACGGTACGCTTCTCTTTGAATAATACAGTAGCGTGTGTTGTACGCAACTTCGAGTTCTAACACACACTGCGACCAATCAAAGTAGCCGTTATGAATAGTAATACCTACTTTTTAAAATTTTAGAAATTTTATCTCTCAAAATGGACTTCTTTTTGGATTCGGAGTATCGAATTTAGCCTAAGGTGAAATTTTGGTACTTTTCAGATAACTTTAATATTTTGATGAATAGTGAAAATTACTAAATTTTAATTAAAAACAACTTTTTTAATCAAAATAATTAATAGTGATAAATTATGAATTTGAGTGGTTTTAAAGTATATTTAGAATATATTTTTACCATTTAATAAAATGTTGGTCATTGGACATAATTTCACAATTAAACTGGACATAAACAAGTATTAATCTTTTGATAGTTATTATATCTTAAAAACATGCTTTTTGTTTTGACAGCGGGAATTAATTTTAAATTAATTTCTGCCACTTCTGTGTTTTGAATTTAGAAAAATAGATTCAATATTTGGAATCAGGATGTCCAAATTTTGTAAATAGGTAACTATTATTTTTAGACATTTTAATTACTTCGGTAAATATTTTATTTACCATGGTTAAAGGGTAAATCTGGTAAATAAGGGTTAAAAAATAATATTATAGTAATACTAAATTACCCCAAAATGTGTCCTAACCTTATTGGTGGATAAATTTCCGACCATGGGCATCTTTGGGTTGATTTTGGGACCCCATGGAGCCACTTGTAGGTGATAGGGACACTTTATTTTAATTAAGTTAAAATAAATACAAAATTGACATAAGCATGTATCTTTTAGAAAAACAATTTTTACATAGAGTTATATATGAATTATTTTAGACTATAAATATTCATTAAAAATATAAAAATATTTCCTACATAATGATATTTTATTTATAATTTTTAGACATTAAATAATGTAATTTATTTACGACACAATGATGATGTAGTAATTACCATAATAGTGAAAAATTAAAATAATTGATATTATAAATACCCAAATAAATATAATTTGATACTTTTAATGAATTAAAATAATTTTATAGGATAATATGACATATTAGTATTGATTTAATTAACCTTTTTATAAGTAATAATTCTGTTATGATTTTTACAAAAGTCAATTATTGAATAGTGTCAAAATTGACATAAAATAGTTTTTTTAAAAAATATTATATTATTAATTGATATTAAATTCCTAAAAATGTAAGGTTCGGCCAAGAGACTTATATCATGATAGGTTTATCATTAATGGACCACTTGGGGGTCTCTTGGATGTATATAGTAAGTTTATTAACTATAAAATACAAAAATACAAAGCGACATGGTAAGTGTCAAACTAATTAACTAAGAGTTAAAACTAAAAGACAAGGTTAATATAGTAACCCAAACCTGTCTAAATCCTATTGGTTGAGTTTTTTTCGACCCATCCCTACCTTAAAATTTAAATAATTCACTTTGGAGCCATTAGAAACCGAATATGAAGTTATTATAAGACAATATTTCTAGCTTTTCCAAAGGTGCCCCTCACCCCTCTTATAAAAGGATACTCCCCCTTCTCATTAATTAACACCTTCAAAGCCTTTTGGTTCGTCCAAACCCTACCCAAATACTCTCTAAACTTCCCTCAATTCATCCTAGAGTCCTTCCATTAGTCAGAAATCCATCTTAAGGAGCCCTTTTTATCAAATAAAAAGGAAGAACCCGAAGAAGATGAGGTTAAACGTAACCTCGACTAAAGGAAAGTGCAAGGTAAAGGGTTTTTCATCTCACTCCTTATTCCCGTGAGATTCATGCCATATTGTCACCATTACCTTTTGTGTGGTGTATGTACTACCCCTAATTATATTCTTTGTTTAATACACTTTAATTTATGTGTATTTACATATTCATTGTATGACACCTCTTTCATGGGTTGTATGTTTCGTAAGTTACCAAATTGGTAAGGGTTTATTTCGCAATCTCTTAATTATCCGAGGTTGTATATAGGTAATAATCTACTGGGATCTATTTATCATCCACATCCTTGTTTCTTAAAAATGTATTTCAAAACATGTTTACTATTTACAAGAATATGGGTTAAAGAAATTTATACCCTTGTTTGACTTTTTATAAGAGGTTTATAAAGGAATCTTTCCGTCGTTTTCCAAACAAGGTCCTTTTTAACCTTTTGACAAAATTAAGGTAAGAATGCATTTTTTTAACTTATACGGCGGGTGCAGTTATTCTTCATTGTTATTACACCTTTGAAGCTTCCTTCACAAGCTCATAAATATATTTTCAAAATAAAGGTTTTCTCTATAATTATGCGACTTTTAAATGATTTCAAAAAAGAGATATTTCTCTCAAATAGTATTGATTTCATCTATATCAACATCCTTTGATAAATTTTAAACTTGTTTCAAGTTTATTTATTTTGAAAGAAATCATCCATCTTGTATTTATGTTTTTGTGATATTTTTGACTATGGATGAGTTATTTTTATTCCATTAATGGTTTATGATTAAATTTTTGACATTTTGTATGTTAGTTTTAATACGAATGTTTATGTTATATTTCATACTCTTCATAAGATGAATGTGTTGGACTAGTATGTTCTGGGTTGGGGACCGGTAAAAGTAAGCACTCAGGGTTGGTGTCCGGTTATTAGAGGCACTCCGAGTTGGTTTCCGGTTATTAGAGGCACTCCGGGTTGGTGTCCGATTATTAGAGGCACTCCGGGATGGAGTCCGGTTACAGAGGCTCTTCGGGTTGGGTTCTGGTTACAATTATACCTTAGGTCTTGGCACGAGGCCTTGACACAGAAATTAAAGTTCGACATTATGCATTCCATCATTATGAAAGTGGTTAGTGATATTGCATGTGATTATTCGATTAGTAGAATATCCATGTGAATAAGTAAATGGAATTATTTCATTTTATATCTTCCATATTATGCTGAAGTTCAAGTTTAAAAGGATTTTGTTTTAGTTTTATACATTTCCTTAAATGTTTATGCTTATTTTTGAAAGTTTCTGCTGTATTGCTTACCCTTATTGAGCATTTGAGCTCCCTCTTTCTATGTTTTATTTTTCCCAGGATTCCAAGAAGTGTAATGTGATTGATATGAAGGGTTAAGCCAAGGGAATAATGGCGTTAATAAAGATTATTTATGTTGTTTTGTACGTCTTAAAGTGAAAATGTAACATTCATGTATGTGATCTATTTTTTCAAGACTGCTAAACTGATCGGTCCTTCGGGACTTGATTCCTTGTAATCATGCCAATGTATTAAAATAATGCACCGACTCTGGGTAACTGGGGTCGGGGCATTATAATTGGTATCAGAAGAAGTTTAGAAATAACCTTGGAAACTAGATTTAGATAGACTCTGATTAGAGCACATATCCCTAAGATAGACTTTGAGGATTAGTATAGAAGAACTTCCTAGAATTTTGGTATTGTAGAGATTTTGTGAGTTTTCCGAGAAATAATCCATGTCTGGATACGAGCAGGTATAGGCGGCTCTGGCACAGATGTACCTAGAGGTAAAACCCGAAAACACCGCTTTGATCTAGACTCGAACGGGAACTGGTGCACGACAACGGTCCTTGCTGCACTCTTGGTTATGACACTCTCGGGGGATATGCTTAGGATAATTCTATTTTTCTTTACAAACCATTATGAAGGGCTTATGAGTATATACTTACTCAAAGAAAACATTTTTAAGATTATGGATTATATCCATAAACTGTTCAATTTGTGTTAGGTATTTTACAAGTTTGGTAATTATTCATTACAATTCATAAACTGAACTAGTTTATGCTATTGTATAGAAATGGCGTCCAATAGAAGGAATGTGAACTCCCGTAATACGTATGATCCAAAGAGTAAGAAGGATCATATCTTTCGTGGTCCTAATCCAGAATTTAGAAGGTAAATAGTTTCCCACGTATTATCATCATATGAAGAAATAGTATCATGTGTTGATAAGATGAGTAAAGAATTCTCGGAGTCCTATGGCTTTGAAGGGAAGCAAGAGAAGAAAAGGATGGAAGAGAGAAAGATGGATAAAGGGAAGAGGGAAAAGAAGAATTTTCCCATATGTGATAACTGTGGGAAGAAACACCCTGGAACTTGCCTGAAAGGAATGGGAGTTTGTTATAAGTGTGGAGGAAAAGGGAACAAAGTATGTGACTGCAAGGGTAAGAAAATGGTTTCAAATGTACAATGCTTCATTTGCAAGGAGTTTGGACACTACACAAACCAATGTCCCAGTCATCAGACTATGCCACAAATGATGTTATTGGATAATAATCAAGTTATGATACTACCACATATGAAGAGGAATGACTAGAGTTCCTATGTTGTTATTTTAGAATTATTTCATTTAAGTGTTGTATCAATGATGCTTTAGAAATAAATAAGGATTTTAATATAGTACTATTTAATTAAGGATTTGAGATTTTATGGTACTATGAAAAGTGACTCTGCAGTGAGTTAATTTTTTTTTTTGGAAATTACATGGTTGAAGGAAAGATAAACCTTAATATGGTCCTAATATTGAGGTAGCGATTTTTGAATAAGAGATGGTTGATTTTGGTAATTCAGGATGTTGCGGTGTTGTAAAAGAATATATGAGGAAGACGTTCACATTTTATTACCTAGCAAAAAGGATCCTCATTATGTTTAACTTCCTTGTAAATTTTGGACTATGAGTTTGGATAATAGTATTTTGGATAAGTCTAATGGTTGTAATGGATTAAGTTTGAAAGGTTATTTTTTTTTTGGATTTTTATAAAAGGACAACATGCAGACCGTGTGACGACCAGTCGTGTCGGATAAAGCTGCGGGAATAACCCACAACCATAGTGCAATTGGGATTTATCACCTACCATTGTGCTACATGAAGTTCCTGGATGGTATAATGTAGTTTCTTTACATAAAGGGTCTGATATGTGAATTATAAATTCATTATATTTGGAACCCTATACGATTAGGATAAATAGATTATTTTTGAGTTGTATTATGTTTTGGGCTGAAAGACGAGTTTGTGGTAGAAATTTATTAATGGATAAAACTCTAATTATAAAGTAAGTATATCTCCTTATGATCTTAGCTAATCTCATAAATAAATTCCGCAACATTAAGAAAAGGAACTTAGAACAAAAATGTTGTCCAAGATGGTACCTTAGATCATCACTAATTTATGGCTTTGGGATTGTTGGCCTTTTCATAGCCATGTTCTCTACCACTCTCCATTAGATAATTGATGGTTAGATTTCTCTTCCATATCCATATTTTCCTACATGGAACCATAGTATGTGTTATTTTCGATAATCATCATACTTTCCACTCTTTATTTTAAATAGAGGCCTCATTAATTCATTTTTCGATGTGGGATTTCAACTAAGATATTTTGAAATGTCAAAAATGTGTTATCCTAATACCTTATGTTTTGTTGAACTGATGGTATTTTAAATCATCATAGATTGTTGAATTTAAGGACCTCAATTTGAAACTTGTTTGTGATTGATGACCTCAATCACTACCTATAAATATTTATGTTTTCCTCTAATTATATGTCTATAATTTCCACAAATGTCCTCCTAATCGAGATCATAATTTTTTGGTGACCCTTTCATTTCTCTTTTCATCTTGTTAAGACTAAATTTTATTAACCAAATTTCCGATGTGGGTTTTTCCACAAAGATATTTTCTATTTTCAACCTTTATTTTCAAAGAACAATATAGAATTACGAGGAAGCAATTTATTGAAGGAGGAGAGAATGTAACACCCCGAGCTTCCATGGTACGCTTCTCTTTGAATAATATAGTAGCGTGTTTTGTACGCAACTTCGAGTTCTAACACACATCGCGACCAATCAATGTAGCCGTTATGAATAGTAATACCTACTTTTTAAAATTTTAGAAATTTTATCTCTAAAAATGGACTTCATTTTTGGATTCAGAGTATCAAATTTAGCCTAAGGTGAAATTTTTATACTTTTCGGATAAATTTAATATTTTGATGAATAGTGAAAATTACTAAATTTTAATTAAAAACAACTTTTTTAATCAAAATAATTAATAGTGATAAATTATAAATTTGAGTGGTTTTAAAGTATATTTATAATATATTTTTACCATTTAATACAATGTTGGTCATTGGACATAATTTCACAATTAAACCGGACATAAACAAGTATCAATCTTTTGATAGTTACTATATCCTAAAAACACGCTTTTTGTTTTGACAGCGGGAATTAATTTTAAATTAATTTCTGCCACTTATGTGTTTTGAATTTAGAAAAATGGATTCCATATTTGGAATCAGGATGTCCAAATTGTGTAAATAGGTAACTTTTATTTTTAGACATTTTAATTATTTCGGTAAATATTTTATTTACCATTGTTAAAGGGTAAATCTGGTAAATAAGGGTTAAACAATAATATTATAATAATACTAAATTACCCCAAAATGTGTCCTAAACTTATTTGTAGATACATGTCCGACCATGGTCATCTTTGGGTCGATTTTGGGACCCCATGGAGCCACTTTTAGGTGATAGGGACACTTTATTTTAATTAAGATAAAATAAATACAAAAATTACATAAGCATGTATCTTTTAGAAAAACAATATTTAAATAGAGTTATATATGTTGGATTTTGAACTATAAATATTCATTAAAAAGCTAAAACTAGTTACTACATAATTATATTTTATTTATAATTTTTAGACATTAAATAATTTAATTTATTTACGACACAATGATGATGCAGTAATTACCATAATAGTGAAAAATTAAAATAATTGATATTATAAATGCCCAAATAAATATAATTTGAGACTTTTAATGAATTAAACTAATTTTCTAGGATAATATGTCATATTAGGATTGATTTAATTAACTTTTTTTGATGTAATAATTCTGTTATGATTTTTACAAAAGTCAATTATTGAATAGTGTCAAAATTGACATAAAAGAGTTTTTAAAACAAATATTATATTATTAATTGATATTAAATTCCTAAAAATCTAAGGTTCAGCCAAGAGACTTATATCATAAAAGTTTTATCATTAATGGACCACTTGGGGGTCTCTTGGATGTATGTAGTAAGTTTATTAACTATAAAATATAAAAATACAAAGTGACATGGTAAGTGTCAAACTAATTAACTAAGAGTTAAAACTAAAAGATAAGGTTAATATAGTAACCCAAACCTATCTAAATCCTATTGGTTTAGTTGTTTTCGACCCATACCCACCTTAAAATTTAAATAATACACTTTGGATCCATTAGAAACCGAATATGAATTTATTATAAAATAATATTTCTAGCTTTTCCAAAGGTGCCCCTCACCCCTCTTATAAAAGGAAACTCCCCATTCTCATTAATTCACACCTTCAAAGCCTTTTGGTTCGGCCAACCACTTCCCAAATACTCTATAAACTTCCCTCAATTCATTCTAGAGGCCTTCCTTTAGTCATAAAGCCATCCTAAGGAGACCTTTTGATCAAATCAAAAGGAAGAAACCGAAGAAGAGGAGGTTAAACGTACCCTCGACTAAAGGAAAGTGCAAGGTAAGGGTTTTTTCATCTCACTCCTTATTCCCGTGAGATTCATGCATTTTTCCAAAATTACCTTTTGTGTGGTGTATTTACTGCCCATAATTATATTCTTTGTGTAATACACTTTAATTTATGTGTATTTACATATTCATTGTATGATACCTCTTTCATGGGATGTATGTTTCGTAAGTTACCAAATTGGTAAGGGTTTATTTCACAATCTCTTCATTATCTGAGGTTGTATATATGTAATAATCTACTGGGATCTCTTTATCATCCACATCCATGTTTCTTAAAAATGTATTTCAAAACATTTTTACTATTTACAAGAATATGGGTTAAAGACATTTATACCCTTGTTTGACTTTTTATAAGAGGTTTATAAAGGAACCTTTCCGTCATTTTCCAAACAAGGTCCTTTTTAACCTTTTGACAATATTAAGGTAAGAATGTCTTTTTTTAACTTATACAGCGGGTGCGGTTATTCTCCACCATTATTACACCTTTGAATCTTCCTTCACAAGCTTATAAATATATTTTCAAAATAAAGGTTTTCTCTATAATTATGCGACTTTTAAATGATTTCAAAAAAAGAGATATTTCTCTCAAATAGTATTGATTTCATCTATGTCAACATCCTTTGATAAATTATAAACTTGTTTCAAGTTTATTTATTATGATACAAATCATCCATATCGTATTTAATGTTTTGTGATATTTTTGACTATGGATGAGTTATTTTTATGCCATTAATGGTTTATGATTTAAGTTTTGACATTTTTTATGTTAGTTTTAATACGAATGTTTATGTTATATTTCATACTCTTCTTAAGATGAATGTGTTGGACTAGTATGTTCCGGGTTGGGGATCGGTAAAAGTAAGCCCTCCGGGTTGGTGTCCGGTTATTAGAGGCACTCCGGGTTGGTGTCCAGTTATTAGAGGCACTCCGGGTTGGTGTCCGGTTATTAGAGGCACTCCAAGATGGAGTCCGGTTACAGAGGCTCTCCGGGTTGGGTTCCAGTTACAATTATACCTTAGGTCTTGGCACGAGGCCTTGACACAGAAATTAAAGTTCGACATTATGCATTCCATCATTATGAAAGTGGTTAGTGATATTGCATGTGATTATTCGATTAGTAGAATATCCATGTGAATAAGTAAATGGAATTATTTCATTTTATTTTTGTCATATTATGCTGAAGTTCAAGTTTAAAAGGCTTTTGTTTTAGTTTTATATATTGCCTTAAATGTTTATGCTTATTTTTGAAAGTTTCCGCTGTATTGCTTACCCTTACTGAGCATTTGAGCTCACCCTTTCTATGTTTTATTTTTCCCAGGATTACAAGAAGTGTAATGTGATTGATATGCTGGGTTAAGCCAAGGGAATAATGGCGTTCATAAAGATTATTTATGTTGTTTTTTTTACGTCTTAAAGTGAAAATGTAACATTCATGTATGTGATCTATTTTTCCAAGACTGCTAAACTGATCGGTCCTTAGGGACTTGATTCCTTATAATCATGCCAATGTATTAAAATAATGCACCGACACTGGGTAACTTGGGTCGGGGCATTATAGTGTGAGCTAAAAAAACCCAGTAGGGCCTCACCAAATATTCCATAACAGATGCCAATAATAAATTAACCAAGAGAGCGCTTTCAATTTGAAAAGATAAAAAAGTTTGAAATTTTAAAACATAATTAAATAAAACATGATATATATTTCAAATTAAGGGTATAAATATTTTACGAAATGATTTTTAAAAATTATGGAATATTTCTACAATAATGGATTAGATAAAACATTTGCATAAAATAGTTTATGTAAATTCAGAAGGCATGTAAAACAGTTTTAAACATTGGCATACATTTATATTTCAAATATAAATAACAAGAGAGAAACATGGTCATCTTTCAAATAGGTATGATAATATTTCCATCTATAAGACTCTACACTCTCTAAGTGAACACAAAAAAATGTGTACACACACGTTCTGATGACACTGGCAAAATGTGACTCGTCACCAACCCGTTAGAGATGTGACCCACTGCATGTATGTTTTAGAACGTTGTAATAACATATATTGTGTCCAAATAACTCACTAACTACCTAAGTCTTGTTTGTTCTCTTACATAATAAATTATGGGAAATTTATTTTAAGATCACCTAAAAATGAAATTAAATCTCATTCTTTCATTTCCATGTCAATTTTTCATTTAAAACAAAAATGGGTTTTAATAATGAAAACAAGCATCTTTTTCAAGATAATACCAACGGGTTTTTATCAAAACATTTTAATCCATGTTATAAAGTTTTAAATCCATTCAAAACCAACTCCATCATTTCATGATTCATTCAAATAATTAAATTCTACAATTTAATTGAAAATTTTTCTATCAAAACTCTAATTAAAATTCAACAATTTAAATCATCAATTGAAATAAATTAAAAAATTCAAGTTTAATCATTTTTTTGGAATATCAGGAGAGAACCACCTACCTCAAGGTTGTCGATGTTTGCTAAAACCACCCTTTGTGTTACAATACACCTCCTCATGACTTTAATATCATAAGCGTCAACACACCAAGGGTCGACGTTAGTCAAGGGGTCCTAGAACCAATGAAAGATATTTTATTTTGAAATAAAATTTTGAATGTGATAATAAAATATCTCTCTTAGATAATATATAAATTATTATTTTATATTAATACATGAAATCACAAGAAATATCCATAAGAATAATTTTAAACCTCATTTGACAGTTATATCACTAGAATAATTTGAGAATAAAGATGGTATTCCACATAATTTTTTTAATATATATATATATACACACACATATTTATGTATATATATATATATCAAAATATACTTTGATAATGCTATTATAATTTAATAAAACTTTTCATTTATTTAGTGATTATTTCTTCAACAACTAACCTTTGATAATTTCAAAAAAAATATCATTTGATAATATTAATAATTATCATTTTTTAATCAATGTAATTATCCTATGATAATTTTGATAATAAGGGCATGTGATAATTAAATTAAAATTATTCTTTCATAATCCTTGAAATTATACATTAATAAATTTATCTAAATAAATTATCCCTAAGAAGGTGATATGATTATCAATATATATGCATGTATATATCTACATATGTGCGTGTGTGTGTATTTTGATAAAAATTTTTAAATATCTTTTTATAATCTCACATGAACTATTTTGATATAATTCAGGTTTAAATATATTTTTTTTTGGAATTGTGATGGATGGAGAAAATGAAGAAAATAAGTTAAAGAAATTAAAGAAATCAAAAATAAAAATAAACAAACCTACATGAGGGGGCATGAGAAGGTGCCGCACATTAGAATCAAAGGACTCCAGAGGAAAAAATTTCACAACCGCACTTTGAGGGGTTCAAGACTGTAAAAAAACAAAGGAAACAACCCAATATAAGCATTTTATGGTTATAATATTTAAAACCCTTAAAAAATACATCAATAAATACCTCAAAATATAACACCTGATTTAATGAATTATTTATCCTAAAACTAAGTAGGGATCATTTAATTTCACCCACTTAATGTGTTGATAATTGAAATGGTTGAAAACAATCCAAAAAAGAAGGTTTTGAAACCCCCTCTGAGTAAAATGGAGATTAGGCATGATGTTGTTAGTGATTGAACAACACCACAATTTGTAGGGATTAAATAAATAATTAAATGAAAATAATAAAATTAATCATTTAATACAATTATTAAATAACTTTAAATCCCTGTGTGATATGACCAAATTCTCGTTGCTCGTGAAAATTATACCTTATCTAGGGTAAAATTCTCATTCTGAACACAACGGTGGTATTAGATTTCTCAAATTATGAAACTTTAGATAGATATTAATGATTAATTAATTAAAAATCAGAATAAATAAATAATTAATTAAAATAAAAAGGGTTATTTTTGTGATAAAGAAGTCCAAAAACTCGACTCTTACAAATGTTATACCCTATCTAGAGTAAAAACCCCATTCTGGACCCATTGGTGGTCTCATATTTCCCATACGTCACACCTTTGGGGAGATATTTAATTATTTTTAATAAATAATATATTAAACATTATTTAATAATTTTAACTCTTGAGCGATGCATCCAAATTGTCCGGTGCCTTCAAATGTTATACCCCTCTTAGGGTAATCAACATATTTTGGACATAACAGTGGTCTCATATTTCTCATACAATGAACCGTTTTGGAGTTATTCAATTATTTTGAATAAAAAGTGTGTTAAAAAATATTATATTTAATATTTTTATTCCATCTTCATCGAGCCTTTGCGGGACTCGGAAAAATAAAAATAACATAGTATCAAACTCCAAAAGAAAAAATATTTAATTGAACATTCCAAGATTTTAATTGGAATTTAAGTTATTTAAGACATTTATCCAAAGTTTGCTGATAATTTTTTTTTTAAACTTAAGATTTTAATAATTTAAAACAAGTGGGTTTAGGAATAGCTGAAACGGTAACAGGTTGATACAATTAAGGAAAAGTGGTTAATGTCACCAAATATAGGTAGATCATTGGAATCCTATTGTTCATAACAGTAACATGACTATATATTGTTTTTGACACATGTCAAGCAACAAGGTATCAAATTAATCCCAAGGAAAGCCACATGATTTCAGTAAAAATGAATACTTCAGTATATCAAGGATACAATGGATTTTGTCTTGATGTATAGTGAAAAATATCTACAATAATTATCAAGATATATAGATATATATTGAGCCAAATCAACTGATGATATAAAATCAACATCAGGTGGTGCATTCTATCATGGTGGATTGTGTATTTCTTGGATAAGAAAGAAACAAGATTACATTTCGTTTAGCACTGCATAAGATGAATATATTGTGGCTACTCAATCTTGCACATAGTTATTGTGTATGAAGAAAAATCTTGATGATATAGGGGTTGAAGGGAAGTATCCAATCATAATTCCTTATTATAATTTAAGTGCTATAAATCTTAGCAAAAATCTAATCCATCAGTCAAGGAAAAAGAACATTGATATCAAATATCATTTTATCAAGGAGAAGGTGGAATGTGGTCTTGTGAATTTGGAGTATGTTCCCACAAAACTATAGGTTTCAGAAATTCTAACAAATTCCTTACCCAAAGAAGCATTTGAGAGGAATTTAATGGCTCTGAGAGTTTAGTTGACTCCTAGAGCTTGAAAAAGTGTGGATGTGGATCCCCGTCTTCCAATGGTATGGTGTGTTTTTACCTAATGTACTGATCTATGTTCTTTACCATGTTGTATACCACAAAGGAGTGCCCTTTGGGTTTGTGGACAAAATGAGAGAAATTATGGGTTCTAAAATTTGTCTTTGTCAAGACACGGGTAGAAGATGACAGGTGGAGAAGAGAGATAAGGGGAGTATTGAGATAGGGGAGCAGTGAAATAGGGGATAAGTATTAAATATAACAATGTTATAAGTGTTCTATAAAAGGTTATATATCATGACAAGAGATTTTTTATGAAATAAGAAGAGTTTTTTTGAAATGGAATAAAGTAGTCCATTGATGAACTTTTCATTATACTCTTGTTTCTAATGTCAAACCTTACTCAAGTGGGATTAGAGTACGTGTTGAGTATATCTTTGGTCATTATCTAAATCGTATGAAGTGAATTATGGTAGAATATGGGTGAATTTATAAAGAGGTATCCATTTTTGAAAGAGTTTTCAAAAAACCCAAAGGTGAATATTTTTGGGCAAAAATCCCTCAAGGTAACAGTGAATCATTTTTTGGTTGTTTGTGTTTATTGACAAAGTGGGTTTCTTTTGTCAATTTTGGTGTTCCAAATATATTTTTGACAATCTATATTGACAAATAACCATGATAAAGGAATGGATTATCTAGAGGTAGTACACAAAGAATAGATACAAGGTGGCTCTATTTTATAGTGTTTTGTAAATTTTTGGGCCTCAAATTCAAAAAAATGGAAAAACATGTTTTTGGAAAAGTTTCAAGCAAGATTAAAGGTTATTTGAAAACGTGCACAAAATACATGTTCCATGATCAGAATTTAGAAATATGGAAAATGCATGAAGTTCAAAAAATAATTGTAAATGTGCGTGAAAGATGATTTTTTGTGAAAGAGGCTTACACACCCAATGCAACATCAAATGTTTTTTTTTCTGCACTTGAATAGGGTTTTTCATGATGCGTCAGGGTTTTGCACGCAGGGGGTCAGAAATTATTATAAATAAGACGTGACCCCCTAATTCTAAGTAGCTCAACACATAGAGATAATCCAATCTCTAGATCACGTAATAATGGTGTGCAAAGGGAGTTACACGTAAGATTGGGAATTGAGTTAAAGCTAAGGAAGTTGCACATAATATTGGAGTTTTGTGCAAGATAAGGTAGTTGTGCATAATATTGGAGTTGCGTCTAATCTAAGTAAGTTCCACATAATATTGGTGTTGTGCGCAATAAAGAAGTTTCACGTAATAAGAGGTTTGCGCGTAAGGCACAATGAGGGTTGTACAAAAGATTTGGTGTTTCATAGTACATATGTGGTAAAGAATTATTCATCAGTGGATGAAAGTTGGACTTAAATAGATCATATATCTATAGTTTATGATGTGTAATTCATGTAGATTAAGTGATCTATAAGTCCATAAACTCTGGATAAATCCCTTCTAAGATCAGTGGGAAAAGGAAGAGGAAAAAGGTGATCCTTTCCATCGGTAGTGATCCAGAGAAAGAGACATAGGGAGTGACCCTTGGGAATGTAGTGAGTAGACCCTAAACCATGTAAAGTCAGTGATCCTAGGTATAGATGAGATCTATCTTGAACCATCATTATTTTCAGTGATCCTTAGTGAATTTGGTATAATCGGAACATCGTCGTTGTATGCTCTTTGGATGTTTCCCAGTGAGGGTGAACCAAGTAAAAATCATTTCATCATTTTTCTTTATTTCCTGAATTACATTCAAAGAATCATCATTAGATAAAGAAGGAAATAATAACATCATCATTAACACATAAGTGCAAACAAAGTGACCCTTATAATAAAGAGGTCAACATCTAGTGGAGCGGGAATAATTTTTTATTGAATATCCATACCCTGATTCACCCCCCCCCCTCAGGGAATATATTCACCTTTTGTACCTAACAATATATCACTTCATAATTCATGTATTTAGATTTTATTATAAATTATAGTATTTTACAATTCATAAAAAATTAAATTATTTTAGAAAAATCCAAAAAATTGACCCTAACTATTTTTTGACACGTAGAATTCAAAAATTAACTCCATTTTATGAAAATAATTTTCTAAATTTGAGTAATTTAATTTCTAATTTAAAACATCATTTACTTAGAAAACACAGATTTTAAAATTAGAACCAATTTTATAACACTTTGAAAAAATACACTACTGGAAATAGCACCTATACCCAGGGTTTTAAACCATGGGTATAGCCCTTGAAACTGTGGGTATACACTATACCCACGGTTTCAGTAACTGTGGGCTGTAGTGTCGTCGCAATAGGTCTATACCCACGGTTCTCTGAAAACCGTGGGTATAGACCTGGGAAAATTTATAATACCCACGTTTCATTGAACCGTGGGTATATATGTATACCCACGGTTTTATAACCATGGGTATACTAATTTACAGCGCTAGAAATTTCCCACGGTTCATTTAAACCGTGGGTATAGGCAGGTCCCCTGCAGCAGAGCAACTGCCCCTCGTTCTACAATTCTGCACCTCTACGATTCTACACCTGTAAACATTCTGCACCTCTAAACAGTCTGCACCTAAAAATAGAATATAAGACTATACATGGATACTTACGACACCAAGAAGCCAACAATTACCCATGAATCATCATGAATGAAAATCCAATGAAAGAAAGAGTAAAATCCACACAATATTCTACATCATTGAGCAATTTTATTCAACGGCTTTCTGAGCCAAAATGTTACTTTCAGGGCCTAAACATCCAAGAATAAAACCTTACACTTATACCCCGGTATAAGGCATCCATTAATTGATTCCAAGGTACAAAACCAAAGGGATTCACTACCCAAAGTCTAGCATCACCTATCCTGGCTATACTAGCCTCAGTCATACTTTAATGAATCGTCACAATCCCATTTACATATGTTGATAGCCCTACCCACATACCCTTTAAAAAGATCGATTTTTTTTATTTTAAAGGTTCATGACTTGTAATCCCTCTCTAAGGGACCTACTTCATCGAAACGGGCCTCATCCTTAAGATTTTAAACCAAAATCATAGGTCTCAAATGGGTACACAAACATGTACATGAAAATGATGGCATTATTCTAGAAGTTCCATAGAATCATCATGTGTTTTATTTAGTGTTTTAACATATTCATTCTAGAGTGACTGGGATGAGACCCTTTCTTCTATCACCAGGCCTAGTGAACCAGGAGCTTCCAAGAGGAACCTAACCCATTTCAATGATAGTTCTCTAATTTAAATTTTTTGATGGTTAAATACATGATCCTCCCCCTCCCCCTGCCTAGCCCCTCCCCCTCCCTCCCTGCCCATCCCTCCCCCTCCCCCCTGCCCAGCCCTCCCCCTCCCCCCTGCCCAGCCCCTCCCCCTCCCTCCCCACTGCCCAACCCTCCCCCTGAATCTCCCTGCATGAAATATGTAGATGCATGACATGTTTTATTTGGATGCATACCCAACCAGGTAAGGTACTGCAACTATTAGAATACATCCTAAAAATTTGATAAGGTACTACAAATCATTGTATTACAGAACATATTATAACAGAAAAAAAATCTAAAATTTAGTTTCCAACTAAATATGTTCCCTTAAGGTATGTTTATTTAAGGTAATACAACTCACTATAATAAAAAACATATTATAAGACAAGAAATACCGGTCAAACTCATGAAGAATGTGATTATCACTGTATCATTTACTGCTTGATTTGTAAACAATATAAACTTCCATACATCCTATCCTGATGAAGAGTTAGTTGGGAAATAAATACCTTCATCAATACTCACTGAGACATAATTGATACACAACTCTTAAGTTTCTTCTCTATGCTTGTAAATTGAAGGCATTAATTCCATCATCCCATGCACATTCACCAATATTTCGGTTCATCGCTATGCTGGGATGAGAACAATCAAAGTATGTCTATCAACTCTTAGACATGACCCAAAAAAATCAATATACAGTGGAGTCAATAGTGAAAACATATCACCTGCATTCATATGTTGGATGAAAGGGAGGTTAACTCCATGATTTTACGACCAATAACCTACATTCATATAGTGTGTAAATGAAAATGAAAAATGATTCATGGTAGGGAGGTTAATTCCAAAATTTTAGGAAAACATACCTGTTGTAGAGATCTAGAACTTATTAGTGCAGGAAATACTTGATCTCTTCATGTGCAGAGTGAGTCACCTACAATATATAAATAAAAATAATCAATATTCATCTTAAAAGATGAAGTGCATAATAACGTATGAAAAAGTATTATGTGAAGGGAAATACTGCAAATTGTCAAGGAGATTATTTCAATGATATTACAAGAACATACCTATTGCGGGGCAAGTAACACATCAGTCAATATTCGATTGAGTAGAAATAGTTGACAACTATAAATGAGGATATAAATTATGATCTTAAGGGAATTAGGGAATGAGATGGAGTGAATCTGGAGGGTTTCTGACTGAAATTCTTCGAAGGAGTAGAAACTGCGGGCAACATGTGAGGAGATGAGGAAATTTGGGATGATGAACTGTAGTACATGATATAAAAATTAGTGAGGAATAAGCCTTCAGTGTTTTGTGGGTACTGGCGATGGGAGGGGAAATGCGAGCGATAACCCTAAGTGAAGCGCCAGAGAGGAAACACCAGTGTGAACCATAAGAGGGGTGCCGAAGGGGAAATGAAAGCAAGATTCGTAGGAATTGTGGCGGAGGTGAAACAGGTGCGGGATTCACTAATGAAGGTGGAGGTATAAGTGAATTGCTCGTGACGGATGAAATGAAACCCTAAGATAGAGGGAGGAGTGGAGGATGGATGCATGGGGGAAATGGGAACACGGTCGACGGATGCCCAATTTTGGAGGGAGCAATTTGTTTTGGATGGTGACGTGGATGCGTAATAAGGTGACAAGTAAGTTGGAAGAATCCTGTTTTATTATAGATAATAGATAGATGTGTTACATATATTGTGTATTAAATGGGTGATGGTAGGGTTGTGTATGTCTAACCAAGAACTGAACAACTTGAAACTTCCATAGATCATAAGAGATAAATAGGGGTAGTATCGTATTTAAAATGGATAGATTGGCCTTATATACACTGGATATTATATGATGTGGTTTAATGGATTGATGAGAATGATATCACTTGTTTTAATGTGGTGATTCATGGGATGTTATAATTGATTCACTTATTTGGTAACATGATGAGTAAAAATCCACCTTACAATGAGTGACATTTACCACTAGGATTTTGGATATGGAGGATCATTTGTATGATGCATATTATATTGAACATTATCAAAGGTGATGAAAAAGGTGTGGAAATAGGCTATTAGCGATGTTGCTCATTATGGTTACTGAGGTCATTGAGGTCATGTGTAAAAAGTTCATATCCCATGAATTTTTTTTACCCCCATTTTTTTGGTGGTATCCTCCATATTTAAGCGACATAGGGTAGATGATGATAATGTTAATTGATACAAGAGAGGATATAATGTTTTAGGCTATGATTGAAGTGTGTGAGACCACTAGATTAGATTAGGATTCTCACTATATATATGTTATAGTTTGGGGATGATTAATCAGTCATGGTAAAGAACATGAGTCACTGTGTGTTGGGTTTTGTTAGGATATTGATCTAGTTGTTGGTATAAAGATTTGAATCCTAGGGTTGTTGTGATATAATACATGGATGTGTCATTAGGGAATCATGATTTATACATAATGGTGATAATTTATGAGTTGGAATGTGATTTAAAGTGAAATAAAATTATATGAAAGGTCGAGGGAACTTCTGGTATGATATATTATGTTTGTATCTTCCCACATTAGTATTGTGCATGGTAGGTAAAGTCTCACATAGGGGTAGTTAAGAAAAAATAGAAGAATCGGTGTGTAATTTTGATTGTTTTTTTGTTCATATCATACACATGTAGATGATTATCAATGAATTCAAAAACTGGTGTTAAGTTATCAGTGAGATTGATTTCAATGATAAGTTTGTTTTCACTTAAATAAGATCTTGAAGTCATCAAAGAATAGGAGAAGGATAGCTACAAAAGAAGAGCCAACTCACAGAAATGTGGATATGAACAATTTGTCCATCGTCTCTTGGGGAGTACATTGGGGAGAACCTTCAATAGAAAACGACAGGAGTAAGATTTGAAAGTATGTTGAGGAGAAGCAAATGAAACCCAAAAAACAAAAAATGAGAATAGAATTGGCAAAGGAATTTACAACTTCCCAATATCAAAAGGAGGCCCTTTTAGCATTTTTGTTGGCGGTCCTGGAAAGAGCATTGTAAATCGCCCGTTTCTTGTTGAAGTGGCTGCTCTGGGTGGTTTTGTTAACATCCACCTCACCCATGCACTTGCTTTGTGTTTCCAGCACACCCTTCAAGAACACTTTCATCTTCTAGAATGTTGATTCACACTGCATCCTACATACCAATTACGTATAGTATGCAGTTATTGATTTTAGTATAAAAGAAGATAAATAAAGGTTCTTAATTCATAAGAGAGTTGAGAATAGAATTATGATGGTGACCTGAGCATCCAACTGAAGGTCCACTTCTTCTACCTCACCTTCAAATCTAGGGTTGTTATCCACAACAACATTCACTACCTTGCGCAGATCTTCAGCAGTAAACCTAGTGAGGGAAGCAACAATTATCTTTTTATCTTCAGTTGACATCTTCCTGCAACAATATTCTTGCATATATATTCAATTAGAATGCAATCATATTGAGAAGTGGGTTAATTTATTTGTGTGCATAATTTGAAGAATGATGAGTTCTTATATTATTCAAATTTCATTTTTTTATTGCTTGTTAATCCCAAGAACATCATCCACAATATAAAAATACACAGAGGGGAAATACGTAATATGGAAATCCCATACCAGATTTAAACAAGTAAATCTTGAAATTTATAAAGAAGAACAATGAACACTCTGGTACGTTCCATTATATTCCTGACCAACCCCTCCTCCCCCTCCCCCTGCCCAGCCCCCCCACCCCTCTCCCAGCCCGACTGCAGCCCCCCAGCCCTACCAACCTTCCCCTCCCAGCCCCCCCTCCCAGCCCTCCACTACAGCCCCCCAGCCCCCCATCCCTCCCAGCCCTCCACTGCAGCCCCCATCCCTCCACTGCACCCCCTCCCAACCATCCCCTCCTAGCCCCCTCCCAGCCCTCCACTGCATCCCCCAACCCTCTCACCCCCTCCCCCTCCCACCTGCCCTGCCCCCCGCCTCTCCCAGCCCCAATTCATCCCCCTAGCCCTCCCAACCTTCCCCTCCCACCCCCAGCCATCCCAACCATTCCCTCCCAGCCCCCCTCCCAGCCCTCCCAACCCTCCCAGCCCGCCACTGCAGCCCCCCCAACCCTCCACTGGACCCCCTCCCAACCTTCCCCTCCCAGCCCCCCCAACCCTCCACTGCAGCCCCCCAACCCAGGCCTCCCCTCCACTACTATGGCCAAGATTATATGGTGAGATAATAATAAACACACCAAATCATAAAAAAGTATATGGTATGTAAAAATCACCTAAATAATTGACAAATAACACCCCTGATGAAAACATAATCCAAAATTCATTTCATTTCACAAAGAAATTCACATATAAGCAGTCCACCAATACAAAAAAAACATTAAAATCCATCACAAGTCTCTCTTATAAGTCAAAAATGGAGGGGATTAATATCCCACCCATCGCCATCATCATCATCCCCATGTCCAGCATCATCATCATCAGCAGAAACATCGATATCAACATCATCACCAACTGCACCGTCAGCATCATCATCAACAATCTCATCACCAACAACATCATCAGCAACATCCTCGCCAACTCTATCACCACCACCGTCATCTCCACTAGGACCCTCATGGGAGTAACCCAAGGCATTATTTAAAGAGTGCATTGATGCCATACATGAATGAAAAGTTGTAGCAACCTGTGATGGTAGTGGCTGACTCAAAACTGACAGAGCTTTCATGAAATGTTCATTCATTAGCTTAGTATTTTCATCCTCCTATAATACTATTTTCTTTGTCGCAACTAATTCAACACACACACTTTTCAACTCAGAGGACTTAGAGGAGTCTGATGATAACCAATACCTAGAGGGGACAATGCTTTTTCCTGGTCTACAATGGACTCTTCCTGGATTCTCCAAACCTAACACCTAACTCAAATGATCTTTTGGCCCTAAGTTGTCAGCTTCCTTCTCATCCATGGCGTCCAAGGAAGACTGTTGAAATTATAAAAATATTAAATTATGAATTTCGTATAAATTTTTGGAATATAAATAAACAAACTTACAATTTTATCTTGTGTTTGTGAATTAACTGCAGTTCCATATTTTTTTTCCTACTGAAGCAGAATAATTTGGCATGAGGTACAGGACCTTCAATGCCCAATTCAACTTGCTGCATATGAGAAGTGCACAAATTTTTATTACAACCATATATGATAAATGCAAAAAATTGTATTGAAGTGAGTTGCAACAAATACCTACAAACATTGAGGCAAATGACAGTCATAACCGATTGGTGGTTTTCTGAAATGGTTTTCAGAAATGGTTTTTTGAAGTGGGTTTTAAGGAGATATAATACTTGTTTAGGAAAAATATACAAGCTTTCTCCTAGTATAAGATGTGATTTCCAGGATACATGGACTAACCAAGGGAAAGAATGAATAAGTTATGATGTCATGTTATAAATAAATACGTTATTTTAATTCAGATGAACGTACCAACTGCTTCTCTTTGTCAGGCATTGTAGTGCGCCCCAATGTGTGTAGATGTGTAATTTCATCTTTGTTTTTTTTTGTTTTTCACTGACACTTCCTAAGAAAAAAAACAATGCAAGTAATAAAAATTAAATTTTATATAAAAACCATTAAAGATGGGTAGTACCTTATACTGTTAAGTCTTCCAATGTGCGATCATTTTTTGATATTGACTTTTTAGACAGTCAGGGTTTGTGGGTACACCCTCTAACTCAATACCCACTCTGCTCCTCCAACCAATATGTAACTCATACTTGTATGACCGCCAATACTCTCCAAGATCACTCAACCTAGCAGCTTTGGCAACTTCCCCATTAGGAAAGTTAAATCGAATCTGCAATGAACATGTTAAGTCACATAAATGCATTACTAATATAAATATAAATTTATAAAATTTCTGTACCCATATCTGCGCCCATGCCCTATCCTTGATGTCAGCACTGATATGTCCCCATGAGATTGGTTCCACTGGAACAATGTCATGATATTTGGATAAAGTAGCCATGAAACTTCTACACTCCTTAGAATTTTTACCTACCATTTGATTTTGAGAATTGTAATCCACCATAATCTGAGTTTCACGATTCCAGGCATCCCGCATTCGAGTACGCCCATGTCGCCTACTAGAAGATCCCACTAAATAAGATAAGAGGTGAAAAGAGAAGAGTTAAGTTAAAATACAATAGTAAAAAAGTAAAATTCTATAATTTGAAACATTTATAATAAAAAAACCTGATGCAGGCTCCTGAATAGGATATGAGGGATCCATGGACTATGCTAGATCAACATCCTCTGAAGGAAGTATCTGTTCCACAGCATGCTCCGGCTGATCTTCATGAACAGGAGTGGAAACTGAAGGAACATACTCAATATGTATAGGATGGATGGTAGGAAAAGGAGGTGGCGTAGACATGTCATAATATGCATACTACGTCTGGGGATACATGAATGGATATGGAAATTGTGTAGGTGAGAACATCGGTCGAGTCAGCGTGGACATGGAATGGGAAAAAGGGGGTAAACGGGATGATGATGGCGGCATGTATGGGAACATCCCAGGGGTCTCAAGCGGAGGGAGGACATGTGTGGTAGATGGGATGTCCACTAATGGGTCAGTGTGGGGAGTGGTAAGATGGGAGCTCTACCTAGGTCTAGGAGGATCCCTGTTCGGTCCCATACTAGGAAGAGGAAACTCTGGAGTTATATGTCCCTAAAAAATTTGATCAAAAATATTAACTTGATATTATATGTAATGAAGAAGATAAATATTAGAATTAATATACTCACTGAAGACAACTCACGCTTGTGTCTAACAGGATCAACATCAAATAATCTCTTCTTACGAGCTTCTGTAGTTTTCTTCATAATCTGCATAATAATGAAATAAATATTTTTTAGTAACAATATTTACAAATCATACATACAGCATAAAAAATTTCATAACATCTTTCAGTAATGATAATTTACAACCAAGTTATAAAATCTTTATAACCACATTTTAAACCCAGTTTTTGAATTGAAAGAAATATAATTAAATGAAACAAAACAAAACATTACTAAAACAGATATATCATTCCAAACTAAAACTAAATTAAAGTAATTACATTAGTACCAACCTGAGAAACTCATGTTAAGGTAAACTGAATGAACTCTGAATATAATGGTTTCTTTTATATATTACCCTCCACTACCTCAGGTTCAAAATCATCTCTCACAATGGGAAAATTTGTGTCATAAAATACAATATTTTGGCTAACACCGATAGTGGCATCAATGGTGACAATTTCAACCCCAGCATCATGAAAAATATGTCTTGGGATTACTTCATTAATGACACCGTAATCAGGTTTCAGATAATCTTTCACATAAAACACTTGTTTTTCCATTGATTCCAAAATGTATGGTTCATCGGTATGCAGGAATCAAGTCATGTTAATAACTCTAAATCCACAATAATCAATAAATGTACCATGACACATCCTTAAATCAAACCATTTAAATTTCATCATAGTGACTCGACCTTGAGAGTAGTAATCCAATAACTATATTTTCTCAACCAGTCCATAATAATACACATCTTCATATCAAGGTCGACTATCTGATGCACTGGCATAACAATCGGTTCTAGCAGTTAACATAACGCCATAATGTTGTGTTCTCATTTTCACCGCTTTATCAGTTGTAAAAACTTTTTATCCATTTTTTATTAAAGATTTTCAGTCATGAACCAAAGAATTGGGACCAAAATCCAACGCTCTTAATTCTTGAGAAATGAATTCAGCAGGTAAACTCAATACCTGGAATACATATGAGTAATATAATTAAATATATATCTATATTTTAAGGTGTTTAATGTAATGGTCGTACCTTTAATTTCAACCAAGCTGGGAACTCTTGGCCATGCATAGCCTCTCTCCTTCTCAACGGCAAAGACCGATGAAATCTACTTATAATTTGTTTATGTTCTCTACATAAAATGACAATAAAAGTACAAGGTATATGTGATATCATATCATATAAGAAAACATATATATATTCAAATTAATTACTTGATATAGGCATCGAACAAACCACAATTAAATAAGACTGTACGATGTGCCATATTCCACTCTTCAAAGCTCAATATAACCAATGTATATGACCTGACAATTCCACCTATTTGGGGAAGAGATGGAAATGAGGGCTGAATTTCCTCATACTGCACATCTTTGTTTCTCATTGGTCAATTATGTCTTGTTCTCACATCAGACAAATACATTGAACAAAAATCCATACATTCTTGGGCCATATAACTCCTCACAATGGAACCTTCAAGATAATTCTTATTCCGGACATATGATTTCATTGTGCACATATTTCTTTCAGTGGGATACATCCACCAAAAAGCAACTGGTCCCCCAAGAAGTGTCTCAGTTGGAAGATGAACTGTTAAATGCAGCATGCAAGTGAAAAAGGATGGAGGAAATTTTTTTTCCAACTCACATAGAATTAACGGTGCCTCTTGCTGTGTTTTTATCAACAATGATTTGGATAACCTTTTAGCACAAAGGTCTCTAAAAAAATGACACAACCAAATCACTTCCACCCTTACATTATTGGATAGTAAATGCCGAATTGCTATTGGAATCAATTCATGAAGAAGGATTTGATATTCATGAGTTTTTAGGGATTTCAATTTCAAATGTCTTCTATTGACTCGTATAGATATGTTGCTGGAATAGCCATCTGGAACCTTGATATTCTCCAATACTTCCAGAAATTGATCTTTCTCTACTAGTTTCATCACATAAGAAGCATAGGGAACTTTCCATTTGTTTTCACTGATACAAACAGGATGTAGTTCTGGTCGAATACCCCAATCCAGTAAATCCCGACGAGATCGGAAGTCATCTTTGGTCTTCCCCTTAATATTCAAAAGAATTGAAAGCAACATTTCACATATATTTTTCTCAATATGAATTACGTCTAAACAATGACATAACAAATTAGTAGACCAATATGGAAACAAAAATAATAATTCTCTTTTTCCAATTGTAAGTGACTTCAATATCAGCATTCTTCCTCTTTCCAGATGTCAACTGACCTTTTCCTAATGAAAAGCTGAAATCATTCAATTCATCAAGCACATCACTTCCTGTCATATGTTGAGGTGGTTCTTTAGTGTCAACATTATTATCAAACCTCTGAAGATTTTTCCTGTATTGATGATCCATTGGCAAGAATCGACGATTCCCCATGAAACTGAAACTACGACGATATTTAAGCCTTCTCGATCATGTATTCTTCATACAAACAGTTCATGATAGTTTTACCTTCGTGCTCTACCCAGATATAATTGCATAGGCAGGGAAATCATTTATGGTCCATAAAAGGGCAACACGCATCTGAAACGTATTCTTTGAAGAAGCATCAAATGTCTGCACACCTAAATCCCAAAGTTGTTTCAACTCTTTTATTAAAGGCTGCAAGTAGACATCTATATAATTACTAGGATCCAAAGGTCCATATATCAGTATACTCAAGAAAGTGAAAGGTTTTTTCATACACATCGACAGTGGAAGATTATAAACATGAATAAAAACCGGCCACGTGCTATGAGCAGTAAGCATCTGACCAAATGGATTAAAACCGTCACATGATAGGCCCAATCTGACATTACACACCTCAGCTGCAAAATCAGGATGTTGTGCATCAAATGTCCACCATGTTAATCCATCCGCATGATGGACCATCTCATCATTACCTTTAATTCTCTCAACATCATGCCATTGCATATTGACTGAGATTTCTAGAGACATGAATAGATTTTGAAGTTTTGGAATCAATGGGAAGTGCCACATGACTTTCTATGGCACGCGAGATGGTGTTCCATCTGCTTTTGTTTTCCATCGAGATGTACCACATTCTTTACAGTCATTACGTTCAGCTATTTCCTCCAAAAATAAACTGCAATCTTTCAGACAAGCATGGACTTTATTAATAGCAAATCCAAGCTTCTTAATTAACTTCCATGCCATGTAATGATTTGAGGGAATATCTGCACCATCAGGAAGAAAGTCCTTCAAAAATGTAAGAATATAATCAATGGCAGTATTAGAAATCATATACATGGTTTTCCCATGATATAATCACATTAAAAATTCCAACTTGGTCATTTTAGTACATTCTTGATATACTGGAGTTCTTGCATCATCCAATAAATTTTTCACTCTGTCAACATCATCGTCTTAAGCATTTTCCTCATGTGTACTGATATCATTTTCTTCTTGCACCGACATTCTATCTCTCTTGGAATCATGCACATATGGAAACCGATCAAATATCAAATTCTCCAT
This sequence comes from Viscum album, assembly GCA_963277665.1. Classification (NCBI taxonomy): domain Eukaryota; kingdom Viridiplantae; phylum Streptophyta; class Magnoliopsida; order Santalales; family Viscaceae; genus Viscum; species Viscum album. Next base: position 1,525,313,630 of record OY728137.1, read on the forward strand.
GTCACTTCGTTCAATTCGTTTATGAACAGTCAAATAATGACTCCTCTCTCCATGGTGAAACCAAACATTATAGTTTTCTTGAAATCCAAATTTCGTTAAATGGTAACTAACCTCTTCTCGTCTTAACCATGGTATTTCAACACAATTATAACAGGGACACTGTATAAAACCTCCATATGACGCATTGATAAATGAAAAATATAAAAAATTCTTCAAATTATTTTGAAACTCGATTGAAATCCGATCGGTGCGATAAATCCAGCTTCTATCCATTCCATAACAGAAAAAATTATCATTCAATCAACAATGTAAATCATATTTAAAAAATTCATTAAAATCAATTTTATTATTAAATGAATCAAATAATATTAGTAGCTAGCAAAACATATTTAATAACAAGAGGAGTCCATGATTTAATAAGTAGGAAAAAAGGGAAAAAGGTCTACCTTGAGATGTAAGCTAAAGAAAAAAGATAAAAAAGACACTTTACATGGAAAGTAGTTCACATTCTAATAAGGCACTACACCAGGATCATGCTCAAGTGAAAATACACCAAATTAATGAGATTTATAGATTACATGATAATTATCCATAATAAACTCCATCCCATGAGGATAAAATAATTTTTACCACCACATCCACCAATAGGTTTATCAAATCCTCAATGAGTCCAAAAGATATGAGTGGTGACTCCAAGTTAATCTCAACTCGTAGGGCTGGGGGACTTTTTTCCATTACTGTCACTAATCAAATCATCAAATCCTTAGTTGGTTTAGGATGTATAAATGGTGTCCCCACATCATCCCCAAAAATTAAGGATGGGGTCATTATTATCATATTTTCTAATAAATTTTAACATTTCTAGGTTGGGAAGTGGTTTCATGAAGTTCGTGCCCTAGTGATTCCTACTGTCATCGAACAAACAACTTTCATTGGGAGAACGTTTGGTGAGGATAATCAAGAATTACCTAGGGGATATTATCTATAGAAAAAAATAGGTTAACATCAACTGAATAATATCAAACATCACATAGTTTAAAATATTAAATACCCATTGAGAATAGGTATTGATGTAAAGACCTCAACAAACCTCTCAAAGGGGAAGCGGGTAGTGAAAAGTCACTCTTTCACTTAGATAATAATGATATGATTCCTTATTCTTGTTATTCATTCATGATTTTCATCATTATCAATATGGTAGATGATATAGATTGATACATGGACACTGAGTCATGTAATGTGAAAATAATACCCTGATACATGGGTTATATCATAACATTGGCTTAGGCCCCCTTGTACCTATAACCATTGGAAGAAACAAAATAAGTAACCTCTAAGTGTGGATATAAAACCCCCTCAATTATATTCTATAAGAGATAATAGAAAAGTTCTAGTTATGTACCACTCTCCACCAAGATATCCTGAAGTCCTATCCATGGAATAGAATTTGGAACTGTATGATGCAGATACATTAAATATCAAATTTCTCAATGACGAGTAACTTAAAGTAAATATTCCCACTGGGAGTCTCCTCTAAGAAGAATTGGAATTTTATCCACCAACTCACTAAGGAAGTTAATATACCCACAATAATAGAATATGAGAACTATGTTGGCTTTATATCTATACAATCAAACTATTTGCATATGATAATTGAGGAAGTCTAGGATTTCCCTCTGTGATGATAGCCATATTCATTTATATTAGGATATCCACCTAGTCCTAACATGAACTAGTAGTCAGTGAATATAATATTTCATAAAACTACATCGAGATTATCCTATTACTCACACTCAAGGAACAACTAAGAAAACATTTCCCTTGTAACTCCTCGTCACTATTGAGTCTTTTTTTGCATGAATGGGAGTCATTGAAAGGTAGTGTTCCCTAGTTTATCCTGAATGGAATCCATATCCTAAATTTTTGTACACCACTCTACCTCCAAAATATTTTGGTATTCCTACTTTACCTACCTTTGATGGTATGGGAGATCTATATAAGAATCTCTCACACTTCATGTCTCGATGTGGCCTAATTATGGTCCCATGAGACTGTAATGATGATGCAAAAATTCGGTTTGTTATGTAGACTCTAGTGGGCCCATATTTTTTCTACTATATTAGCCTCCTTGTGGGGTCCATCACATGCTAGTATAACCTTAATCATCATTTAAATTATCAACATAACTCTATGCTAAGGAAACTAATCGACGTTAATCTCATGGACAATTAACATCAGGAAAATTAAAAGTTCTCTAGCTTTATCTCTAGATTGAAATGCCTAATTTAATCACTCAAAATTCTACTCCCGTAGGGGAAGTTTCTTGAAATTTTTGTAGAGAACATCCATGATGAAGTGTAGACACTGTCGATCTCGTTGAAATATCTATGTAGATTCTGGGTGTTTAAATGAAAGGGGTAGCATCTAGAAGATACAATTTAGTGAAATATGTATAAAACTGCTATGGAAGAAACTGTTGCTATTACACGCAATCTTGTGTCAGTGACTACTGGATAACCCAATAAAGATCTACATCACCTGGAACCTCCCACTCAGTAAAACAAAACAAAAATCTATCCTAGTTAAGAGGCAAAGCGATATAAGGGTTTCCCATTATTTAAGGAGTAAATGGATAATTTATTTATTTTTAAATGAATAGGTTTCTAGTTACATTATTTTCATTATGGAAAATTATCTCCTTAGGCTTATCGATCCTAATAAACCTAGGGAAGTTGTACTTAGTGATCATCTTGGCTATTTCCCTTTTCACTAGAGTCCATTCCACACCATCCAATACTTCTTTGTCTTCAAATATATCCTCTAGATAGTGGTTGATTTAGAAGAGGTGATACTTGTATAATCCTTAGCAAAAGTGGACCATGTTTCTACTACCCAATCAAAAGGAAAAAGTGTCCAGAAATATGTTCCATCTAGGAATGATTGAATGTTTGATGACTGAATAACACAGAAGATAGTTGATTAATACCATACTAATCTTAGGGCACAACATTTTCAATTTATTGTTGTCTCTACAACTCCTGTGTTATCCAAATTTATACCATAAAACCCATCATTGGGAGGTAGATGAAACCAAAATAAGAAGAAAATGGCACAAGATCAAGAGTCTCATACAACAACCAATTACTCATGTATTTTTATTTAGCTCATGAGAATAAAATACTATGTGAAAGTATCCACGCCCCATAGGGATAAATTTTAAGTTTCTAAAACCCTAAAAGATCGATAATTGATTGACTAATTTTTGTGTATTCCAAAACTTATTTCGAAAAGGATGAACTAGCTGGTAGTTTACCAAATACCAATAGATCTTTAATCATTTCAAAATTACATCCTAATTCACAGTAAGATGTACAACATTACCTTATTTAAGAGGTGATGGACGGAATGTCGAGGCAGAGGCGAAGGCTGGGAGGTCCAGGTCGGGATCCGGGAGGCGGAGCCGGGAGTCGAGAGCCGGGAGGCGGAGCCGGGAGTCGGAGCCGGGAGTCGGAGGCCGGGGAGGGGAGTCGGAGGCTGGGGAGGGGAGTCGGAGAGGGGAGGAGAGGGACGGGAGTCGGTGGTCGGGGAGGGAAGGACACGGCCGGGAGTCGAGGGTCGGGGAGGTAGGGTTGAATCAGGGAGCATGATGGAAGTTTGAGGAGGAAGAGCCTGATAGTTAGGTCCGATGGAATATTGAATACCCACAGTTTTAATAAAACCCTGGGTATAGAAAACTAAAACAAAAATATCCCCATGGTTTAAAGAACCATGGGGATAGGTGCGTGGGGATAGACCCTATTTCCAGTAGTGTTACTTAAGGTCTCATAAAATTATACTAAAACCATAAGACAAAAAAAGATTAATTTATGAATAAATTTTATGAAAATAAATTTTCTTTCAAATTATTAAATTAATCATAAAATTGTAATTAAATATTTATGACTTACGAGAATACCAAAACTTATTTAATAATTTTTAAAACATTTATTTACTTAAACAATGATATAATTATACCATACTTTAATTTAAAATATTCATAAATTTTATTTATACTCTCATGGGTGAGGTTACTATTCATTTGGCTAGTTTACTATTCAAAAAGGTCATATTACTACTCCTAAGGTCAAGTTACTATTTCCTTGGTATTAAGTCCTTCACTTCTACAAATACTTCTTATTTCATTAATTATTCATTTTAAGGTTTTTTTTATTACGGTGTATAAGTGATTTTATGTGATTTATACTATATAAAATTACTATTAGAAGTGAGAAATTACCTTGATAGAAGTTTGGGTCATTGCATTTTCCCCCATTTTAAAATTTCACCCTCAAAATTTCATTTTACGTAAATAGGTTAGGGTAATTTTTCTTCATTGTATCTTATGGTTCCCAAGTTTCTTATACATATTTATGGTTCCTCCACAACACTTTGAAAAGGTGGGTTGTATTTTTGTATATAACCTTATTTCTCTAGTCCAGAATCTTTATCAAGTGCTCCTTGTAAGAGAGATCATCTTCCAGTTGTACCACCTATGAGTTCAGTACATGTGGTGGATCTGCTATGTACTTCCTCAAGAGTGATACATGGAACAAATCATAAAATTGATCCATATTCTGTGGAAGTACAATATGATATGCCACATATCCTATGCAATCAAGGATCTCAAAGGGGCCAATGTAACTTGGGCTTATCTTCCCTTTCTTTCCAAGCCACACAGCTCTCTTCCATTGTGGTATTAGAAAGAAGAATTTATCTCTAACATCAAACTCCAAGTCCCTTCAATAGTTATCATCATAGATCTTTTTCTAAATCTGAAAATATTTGATATGTTTTAGGATGTCTTGAACCTTCTCTACCATCTCTTGTACAAGATCAGGTCCAAGTAGTTTTCTTTTGCCAACTTTATCCCAATAGGTGGCATTTTTACATCTCTTTCCATACAAATCTTCATATGGATCCATCTAAATACTCGAGTGGAATCTATTGTTGTATTATAACTAAACCAATGAGATATATTGATCCCATCCACCTTTAAATTATAATGTGAATTCTCTTATCATATCTTCAATCATCTGAATATTTCTTTCAAATTGGCCATCAGTTTGGGGGTGATAAGTCGTGCTAGAATTTAATTTAGTACACAAATCATGTTGAAGACTCCTCTAGAATTTAGATGTGAACCTAGTATCATGATCATATAAAATTGAGAGTCTAACCCCATGTTATCTCACCACTTCCTTCACATATATTTATTTAATTTTCTCAAGCGAGAGATCTTCCCAAATAATGATAAAGTGTGAAATTTTGGTGAGTCAATCCACCATAACCCATATCACATTATTTCCTTTGGATGTATTTGGGAGACCCTTGATAAATTCAATAGTGACATTCTCCCATTTACACATGGTTATAGGCAATGTTTTCATCATACATTTTGATTTTTTTCACTCTACTTTAATTTGTGGACATATCAACCATGTTGAGATATACTCAGCAATATCCTTCATCATGTATTCCCACCAAAATCATTCTCAAATATCATAGTACATCTTAATAATTCTAGGTTGAATGGAGAAAGGTGTGCTGTATATATTATCAAATAGCTCCCATTTTATATCTGGAGATGAAGGAACAAAAAACCTTGTTCAAAAAAGAATCACACCATCATCATTGATATGGAACTCTTTCAGATTACCCTCCTTTACTACATTCACATTATTTTGTAACTCCAAATCATCCCATTATGCCTCCTTAATATTATTTTGAACAGATATTTGGGAAATAATTTTGAAAAGGTAGGATTTATTCCCTACTGTTATGGTTTCTAAATCCATCCTTTTCATATCCCTGAAGATATGGTCTTTCTCAATCCACAACATGGATAAAGTACTAGGTTATTTTATGATAAAGGTATTATTTGCATTTTTTTCTTTCCCAAGATGATAGTAAATATAGTAATCATTGTCCTGGATAAGATCTAACCATCTCTTTTGTCACATTTTGATCTGTTTTTTTTAATATATACTTTAGGGTCTTCTGATTGGTATATATGTCACACTTCTCACCATAGAGTTAGTGCTGCCATATTTTCAAGGAAAAATCAAATATTATAACTCTATATCATGTGTTGAGTAGTTATTCTCATGGATATACAAATTTTTTGAGTTCTAGGCTATACCATTATCATTTTTCATGAGTACGCAACCCAAGCCTTTCTTTGAAGTATCACCGTATATCAGAAAAATTTCTCCACGTTTTGGTAATGTGAGTGCGGGTGCAGTGATTAGCCTCTTCTTTAACTCCCTAAATCTTTACTAAGATTCTTCCATCAAGACATACCTTACCCATTTCCTTTCTAACTTTTATATTGGGATTATCAATAATTATAAATTTCTCACTAAATGTCAATAGTACCCAGCCAATCTAAGAAAACTATTTCTATGACACTAGAGGGTCTGGGTCATTCCTCAATTGTCTTTGTTTTTGAAGGGTCCACATAAATACCCTCAATTGTGATGACATTTCCCAATAATGTGACTTTCTACATGCAAAATTCACACATTCTAAACTTGGCATAAAAATTATTCTGCCATAATATCACGAACACAAGCCTTATATTTTCTTCATGTTCCTCCTTTATATTAGAGTATATAAGAATATCATCGATAAACACTACCTACAATTTGTAGAGGTAATGTCTAAAGACTCTATATATCAAATACATGAAGATTGGAGGGGAATTAGTAAGTCTAAAAGGAATCACCATAAACTTGTAGTTCCCATACCTTGAACAGATGGAAATCTATTAAATATCTTCCTTCTTCACATTTAGCTGATGATATCCAAAATAGAGATCTACCTTTCAAAAGTAATGAGATCCTAATAGATGATCGAATAAGTCATCAATACTTGGAAGAGGATACTTGTTATGTACAATGATCTTTTTGAGTTCTCAATAATTGATACATAGTTTCATTATTCCATCCTTCTTCTTGACAAAGAGCACTGGAACACCCCAAGGTCATGCACTAGGGAGTATCAAACCTTTGTAAGAACTCTCTTGCATCTACATATTTAAATCCTCCAAATCGATAGGATCCATCCTATATAGACACTTTTAGATAGGATTAGCTCTAGGTATGAGTTATATTAATAACTCTACCTTAGGATTTGGGGTAATTTCTGGTAACTCTTTGGAAAATACATCATTTTATTCCATCATAAAAGGAATTTACCCTAGGTTGATACCTTTCTTTGACTCATCTATTTGATTGAAGTATGCTTCTTTATAGGGAATCAACACCCACAACATTGAATTAATTTCCAAATGGGATTTATGATCTTCCTTGAATTTAAAGAGAAACATGGGATAGTATGAAATATGAAAATATATTTCATTTTACTAATTATTTAGATGTGATTAATATAATTAGATCAAATAATTCCTATTATGGCATAAAATTCTACCAATAAAAGTGTCATGAGATTTTCTAGAATAATCTTCCCCCATATGATAATAGCATATGAGTCCAAAACTTGGGTTGAAATGATTATACCACTTCTTGTATTTACAGATATCTCTACTTCAAGGTTTCAGGGCTTCAATTCAATAGTTCTAACACACTCTCACGATATAAATGAATGCGTAGAACCAGAATAAAATAATGCTTTTCCATTATTGATTGAATAGTAATTTTACCATGTAAGAATTTGTTTTCTTACTCTACTTCAGAATTAGTGATGGAAAAATCCTTTCCCTGCTCCTTTGTCTTTGGTAGTTGTTGACGCTGATTACCCTCAAGGACTCGAGGTTTAGTGCATTGGATTGTATAGTTCCCTTTCTCCCTATGGTTTTAGAATTTCACCATGGGTGGTTCTCTCATTTCCTCCACCACATTTTTCTACTTCCTCATGTCTTTTAGACATTCATGATCCTGGTGGCCTTCTCACCCATAGTTGAATCCTATCCCTATACCTTTGAGGTAATTCCCATGATGCATTTTCCCACATTTTTTACACGTGGGTTGTTGAGTTTTCTTTCCCCATTTCTCATTAGATCCTCTATCTTGAAACTCAATTTTTCATTTCTTATCACCATAACCATGGGACCATTATTCAAACTGCATATCCACTTTGAGAGAACATCAAAAAAATTCCTCATAACTCTAATTTCTAAATCCTTTAAAAGGTGTGTTTTTAAACCACTAAAGAATCTTTAAATTTTTCTATCACCGATGATAATAAAACCTGAATAATACCTTTAAAGACTTGTGAAATTTTCTTTGTAGGCTGTGATATATTCTCCTTACTTTTTCTTCAGCTATATAAATTTTATCTCTATATTTTTATGAAGAGTTCTAGGGAAATACTTAATAAGAACAATTATCTTATAGTATTCCCACTCCATCTCTTCAATTTCTTCAGTCGTCTTGGTGTTCAAAGCTGCATAAAGGACTCAATATCAAGTTTCTACATCTTAAGTAAAGGAGGTTGTTCCTCATTATTCAAGTTATTACTCATAACCTGAGACGTCTAGGTAATAATTTCCATGAAATTTTGAACTCCACCCCTAAGGTGTTGGGGATGTCATTCGGCCAATCGATGCATTGTCTCTTGCATGGGTTGTTGGCCTGTTTTCTCCTGAGGATCTTGGGGATCTATATGTTTAGAATTTTTTTAAAACAAATATTCGTGGATGATTACTTATACATAGTCTCATACTAAGGGATTTTACTAAGGTTCTCGAATCCTAATTCTGAAATTAAATAAACTATGCTCTGATATCAACTATAACGACCCTTGTTTTCTTACATGTCTATTAAATCATTTTAAATATAATAACATAAAATCATCACACAACCAGGATCTAAAGTTATACTATCTTAGGAAAATTAGGACCAAAATTAACATTTAAAAAATAAAACATAACTATTTATTTAATTCCTTCTTCTCTAGCTTCTTATTAGACTTTGAATTCTCCTTAGTACATATAGTCACCCAATGATATACATCAAAGAAAGGGGTGAACGAAAAGCCTAGTAAGAGGATGAATCAATATAAAATGGGGTGAGAATAATAATTATCATCATAATATAATAATAGTATCATAATCATGAGAGGAATCATTAATAAAAATCTTTGAATGTGGAAATGCATAAAAATTAAACATCATGTGTTAGTTGTCAACTACCACACATAGTTGTGAACAAAGCTATCATAATTTTCATGCATATATCACTTTTCCTCATGAGATAAATCACATTACCCAAAAAATTTGAATGCTATATAATTCTGGGTGTACCCTTCATGTCATAACATTTACATTTCTCTATATAATTCTAGGTGCACCCGTCACATCATTACATTTAAATTATCATGCATGCCACATAGAATATGTATCAAACTTGTATATAAAATAAACCATAGAAATGAATGGTTTTAATTTAATAAATCATTAATTTATAAAATTTTGATTTAACCAGATAAAAATGGAATAAGATTTTTGGTATTAGTCTTGATTGAAGAAGAAACATTCACACAAGAAGTAAAAATATATATATATTGAAATAAGTGTTATTTTAGAAAAATATTTTCATTTTTCATAAAACCATATTGGTAACATGTGTATCCCAAAAAAGATAAAATAATGATGAATAAAAAATATAAAAGGAACAATAAAGGAATATCCATACTAAAAATGGGGTGAAAGAGGGAAAACCCAAAGAAAGAGAGTTGGGTTTGAGAATCCCCCTTATCTTATGTCCAAATGCTTTCTTCACTTTAATATAGTATATAATCACATTAGATTAATTAATTAAATAATACAAGACCTTTTATAAATTAATTTGTTTAATTATGTTTTTATTAATTTCATTTATAGTCTTTTAAATAGGTTATAGGGTTTAATTTCATTGTTTGGGAGTGTTTGTTTTCTTAGTTTCCATGATTAGTTCACTTGTATACATCAATGGAAGTTCATATAAAATGTAGATAAATATATAGAATTGTTATTATATGTTATTAATTATATTATAGAATCTTAAATTATCTTATAAAGAATTGTTTTATATGTTACGAGGATGAATCATTAGATCAAAATTAATGATGTTCGTTTTTGGTTAATTTTGGTAGTTTTTTTTATCACAACAAACTTGTTTAGTTTAATCATTTAGTATTCTGTATATATGTTAATTACAGAAAAAATAGGGTTGTAAAAAAAATTAAACTTTTTTAAACCATTATAATGGTTTTATTAACATCCTTTATGGAATTAAAGGAAAACTAATGTGCATCGACCATGATGTCCGTAAATTGACACATCATAGGCGACGATTTCATTTTCAAAATAAAAGAGAAAGAGAGGGAGGAGTTTAATGATGGATGTTAAATTAACATGATAAATATCCATTATATAAAACATAATAGAGTTATTATACAATTTTATAGGAGAATTTGAGGATAATAGAAGAAAATAAATGATATTTAAAAAAAATTAAAAGAAAAAGGAAGACGATTTTACCTCTTGGATTTATCCTCCATGAGAACCTCCTTACGATAAATGTTTTGGTATTTTGATGAGGAAAAGATATCATAGACGTGTTATAGGGTCTTGGGAGAGTTTTGTGAATAATTTTTACAAGGTTCAAATCTTGAGAGGTCTGAGGAAAAGAGGTGGTGAGGGGTCATATTTATAGTGTAGGAGATGGGTGTTTTCTTCTTATTATATTCATTAGTTTATTATTTTGGATCAAGACTATGAATAGTTTGAGCATTATAACTAAATATTTTAAAATAATGAATGATATTTTGATATTTTCGCCTTATATCATCCTTAAATCATTTATGACTCCATAATTCATGTATTTAGATTTTATTGTAAATTATAGTATTGTATTACTAATTAAAAATTCAAGTATTTTAGAAAAATACAAAAATTTAACCCTACCAATTTTTCGATGTTTATAACTTAAAAATTAACTCCATTTTATGAAAATAATTTTCTAAATATGAGTAATTTAATTTTTAATTAAAATCATTATTTACTTGGAAAATAAATATTTTAAAATTATAACAGATTTTATAACACTTTAAAATTTTACTTAAGGTCTCATAAAATTAACTTAAAAACATAAGAAATAAAAATATTAATTTAGAAATACATTTTATTGAAATAAATTTTCTTTTAAATTATTAAATTAATCATAAAATTGTAATTAAATATTTATGACTTACACAAAATCCAACACATAATTAATAATTTTTAAAACATTTATTTACTTAGACTATCATATAATTATACCAAACTTTCATTTATAAGATTCCTAAATTTTATTTATACTCTTATGGGAGAGGTTACTATTAATATGTCTAGTTTACTATTCAAAAGGGTCATATTACTATTCCTAAGGTCAAGTTACTATTTCATTGGTATTTGTTCCTTAACTTCTAATAATACTTATTATTTCATTAATTATTAATTTATAAGGTTTTTTATTATAGTATATAATAGATTTTATGAGATTTATACTATATGACATTACTATAAGAAGGGACAAATTCTATTGATAAAAGTTTGTTTTGTTACAAAGAAAATGATTCAAATCTAAGGAAGTATGAAGGAGAAAGGAAGAGGTGGGTTAGATGGCCTGTGAACACAATAGGGTGGAGAAGGGTGGGTGGATTTTAATTTTCACAGGGGAAAAATGTTGAAAATTCCTTTTTATAGAGTTACATGGTTTGTCTACATGGTTTTTCAAAATGTGTGCTAATCGTGGAGGTTAACACTTCTATAGTAAAAAAACTTTCACATATTTTTTTCTACAACCCTGAAAAAAACATGCACCAAGTCCCATGTATGAGAAACCTCACAAGGATACCACTAAAATCCATAAGGTTTCCTTTGAAATTTGGGATAACTACTCCAGACCACCATGTTCTATAAAAATTAAACCGGAAATCTTCTCACACTTAGGCTGCCACATGGTTTCCCCTAAGTCATTCAAACAAAAACTGTTCACTCTAATAGAAAACCCTCTAACAAAATTTTAATCTTTTCACAATTCTTCTATGAATCTTCTGAGCATCCAAGGTACCTCTCGAGCCTTGAACTAAATATAAAAATATTATCTCAATGTGCTCGAGCTCTTGGATTATCGATCCAAATCCCAAATATTAAAATTAACCATCCAATAAACGCAAAACAAAAATCTCATTGGAAATTATTGACTCAAAAGGTGAAATTTCTATAGGATCATCAAGTTCTTATTATTTAGTATTTTAAATTTAATTTTCAGAAAAAATTATGATTTCTAAGATTAAAGGTAATGACCATGATAATGATAGAAAGGTTATTTTCAAATAATTATGTTATTAATATTGTTTAATTTTTATATAAGAATTTAAAATGTTATATTTTATATATTTAGTTGGATAAAATGTTTTCACACATATAATATTATTTTATCACTCATTTAATTGGTAATTACTGTTACATAAGTTAAGGAACACTTAATGGCGGAAACAACATTCTTCTACAAAATAGTTTTTCTATATATTAAATTTTTAATTAAATTTTTTTTAATTATTTATAAATTTAATTATACTATATTAATCCTAAAATTAGGTTTAGAACATAAATATTTTTGTATAAGTGTTGTTTTATATTTAAAACAAATTATAAACTACTACGGTAAAGCCTGGTTGCCAAGGTAAAAACCAAAATGAAAAAATGTAAAAAAAAAGTGGTAAAAGGATCAAAATATATTTAAACCATGTAAAAAATGGGTGGTGGAGTATTTATCAACCACATATCACCTAAAATACATTATTTCTCAATTTAAGAACCATTTAATAGTGTCATTTTATTTTTGAAAAATAATGTGTTCTCACCAAATTTACTTTTTCTTCACTTATAAAATGAGATCAATTCCACAATTTTAATGTTAAACATCCCCTTAAAAAATTCCTTATATACCTACCCAATTTTAATCTCAAAGAATTCCCTTTAATTACATCAATACCATGTTCACCATAATCTATACTATTCCCTCCATTTCCAAGGAGACTTTGAAGAGAAATTTCATGGTCTTAAAGTGAGTATTACTTAATCTTTAACCATTTATTCTTAATATTCCTCTTAAAAAACTATAAATACCGAAGTAATATAATAAACTGAAAACAATTAGTGAAATTAAGTTTTTAATTAAAATAAAAAACAATTTTCATTCCTTTATATCCACTAAAAAACAAAAGAATGTTAGCCATGCGTTGTACGGATCAGCTCCACGAATTAACATTTATTATTTTTCATATTTATTTTAATTATTTATAAAATAAACAAAAAAATATGATTTAAAAAATTTAAAAAAATTAAATAATAATAATAATAATATATTATAATTATATTATACACTTCTTTAACCATACCCACCAGTTGAGATATAGTGTGTTCTTATTTGGGTTGGTTTAACCACCTACTTGAACTATACTATAAAACTCTATCATGGTTGAAAATGGAATTTAAATACTAGTGTTTTATATGTTAACAAGATACTCATGAGTTTTTTATGTTTGTATAATATTTATACTATTTATTTATATTATTATTAAAATATCATATTTTATTGCTAAAATTACCAAAATAAACATACATGAATTCAATTTTCAAGAAAACATAAGAAAAAACAATTAAATAAATAAATAACATATAATAATATATGCTTCATATTAAGTTAAATATATATAAATAAGTTTCATAATAAAGAATATAATAATAATAAATTTATTATTCATGATGTTAGTATAATGCACATAATGAATCAGGAACAAGGTAATAGTTTCTTATCTAAATTTTCACCCCATGAGACATATTTCCTTTTATACACCATGTTTTATTTAGAATGGTGTAATTAATTATAATTCAATATTTGTATCATGATTATATTTTATTTCATGATATTTTATTTTCAATTCTATATTATTTATCTTATGGTATTTTATTCCAAAAATTTCAAAAGTTATAAGGGTTTTTTATAACTCAATTTTCCTTCACTGAGAAAAACATTCTTATTAGACTCTATTATACCAAGTTTGATTTATTCTACCTAATTAATAATTTTTATTATATTTCCTCCCCATTTTCTATGATTATATATTTCTTCCTTATAACCTTGTTATCAAATTTCTCTTACCTCATAGATTATGTTGCTTAAATTTTTTTCTTGGTCTCAATTCATATTTCTTAAGGAATACTTCATACTATAAAACAATTTAATTTTATATGGTGTATATACTACCTATTTTTTATATTATATATTGTATTATATTTATTTCATAGTATTTTAAGTTTTATTTCATGCTCTTTCTGCTTTAATGGATTTGATTTAAATGTTACTCAAGCCATAAGGTTTCTTTTCCTACCTCATTTTAAAATCGTTATTTTTTAAATGTGATCACTCATCTAAGGAACTTATATAGTATTTATTTCAAATATAAGAATAATTTTCTTACCCTTTGGTTATCTTTTTTAATATTTTTTTTCACTTAACCTTTATTAAAAATTAAAATTTTATAATCTCTTAAAAATATATTTTTTTGAACAAAGGCATTTTAAAAATCTAAAACACGAGAATTTATTTTTATGCTCATATTTTATATTTGACTTTACATTTTTTGGGTATATTTATATTTATTTAAAAAAAATTACAAGTTAATTTTCAACAACCAAAAATTTATTTGATTTTTTTTAAAATAAAATTAATTTAATGTTTTTTATTCAATTTTGAAAACAAATAAACTCTTTAAAATTTTGGTGTGAACATATATTTTCATTATCTTTGACATTTTATAGGAAAAATTATCTCTATGTTTTCATGGTTTTTATGGAAAATTATTTTTCTCCTAGTTTTATAAAATATTTCTTTTAAAATTATTTGAAAAGATCAAGAATATTTCTTATTTCCATTGTTATTTTTCTAAAACTCATAAAACTGTTTATCATCTTAGTCAGTGTCCTTTGACATATCTTATTATTGATCACAAATATTATTCAAACAATACCATCCACCTTATTTCTCTGGATAGATTATGAAATGTTATTTTCTATCATTTAAATGATCTACCATTTCAATTTTCTGGATTATTCAATGAATGTTTTAAACCCAATAATTCTCCCAATTTTATTCCTTTACGAATTTCCCATTTTCTATTTCTTTGACTAAATAGTGTTTACATAGATTCCACACATCAATTTATTGGGTAAATTAATGAATAAACCATATATGATTTATATTTATAGTGTAAATACAATATATTTCATTGAATGTTATATACCTAGAATTTTATTGGATACCCATTTATATTCCATGGGTTTATCATGTTTATTGATATAATTGTGAATTTTTTCCATATATGATTCCATTTGAAAGGGATATAAAATCCATTATCTATATGTGGTTCCTTATGATACAATGATGATTGTTTTTTATGACATAAATATGTATGGATGATGATAGGTGGGGTCTTATATCACCCTAAAATTCATTGATTTATGTTTATATCTCATTAAATAGTTTGGTATGGACATAATGATTTTTTACATGGGTGTGGGATTAATGAGTTTTCTCACATTTTAAAGCATTTAAATAATTATTATATTCACACAAGGTCTTATTAATAATAATTTTTCTCACAAGGTTTACCTACACTATAATTTTAACATATTTCAATAAGCTCTTTGTGCTACATTTCTAGGTTATTTTATGATTTTATAATTATTTTTATGCCTAATTTTCTATCCATTATCTTATGATTATTTGAAAATGTATTCAAAATATATTAATTTATGTCTTATATTATCCAAAACATTATACCATTCACCATGAATTTTAATTTATGATTTTTTGGGTTTAATGTTCTTATATATCTTGATTATACCCATATTCTCACTTATGATCTTTGATTATTTCTTCTTATGTTTACCATTACTGAGAATCTATTTTCAACCCTTTTTTATGTTACCATTTAATGAGGTTATGAAGAAAATTAATACATATGATGTGTCTAGAAGAGTATATTGTGTGGATAACTTTGGGGAGATGTTCAATACTTGTTATGGATTAAGCAATTTCTTATATACTGGAAAAAATGTCTATTAGTTTTAAAATACATGAGTTTTTTTATAATGTTTTTAACTAATTATCTTAAAATCTTAACCTAAAATATGGCAAGAATGTATTATAATTCAATATTTTATTCAGGGCATGTAATTGAGATTGTCACATCAATACAGCATCATAGTTGGTTTCAGAAACGTTTTTAGATAACTTTGGAGGCAAAGATGTTAGTTGAGTATAATTTAAGGGTTGATAAGTTATGGATGATCATATTTCAAATCTATAGATAACACTTTCAGTTAGTTGTGGTAATATTGAATATTTTAGGTATTGATATAAGAAAAATTTAGTGAAAACTCCAGGATAAGACTGAGGTATAATTCTAAGTATAGAATAACAACCTCAAATTTTGGTATATTAAAGATTGAATGGTTATCCTATAAATTAAAATCATTTTCAAGATAATAAAATTGGAATAAAGATCTAGAACAAATATAACTATTTGTAATAACCCTAAAAAGTATGGATTGAGTATTAACTCAATCATCACCTGGTGCATGACATAGGCCAAACTACACACCTAGTTTGACACACCCATGGGATATTCATTGGTTAATCATAATATCTTTACAAACCATTATTATTGATTTGAGTATGATGTAAACAAAGTGTGTTAGAGAACCTAATAGTAAAATATCCATGGATAACCAAGTATTGAACAAAAAGAATCATTAGTTGAACCAAAAGAATCATATATTAAAAATGATGGTGTCATAGGGGAAGTCAAATTTATATTAATGTTATTATATTCATATTTGGGATATTATCATAAACATTTCGTTTTGACTATGTAGTTAAAATATTATCATGAAAATAATTCTAAGAATTTATATGTTTAAAAAACACTATGTTTTATAACTGAATAAGGGATCATACTTAAATGGTTTGAAATCTTAGTATATGTATGTTATAATGGAAAATGTGTGTTTCCTAGTATTAACTTAGGTAGTGAGGTTGATATATTTATATAAGTTATATCTTGATACACTTAGATAATTTTATTAGTGACTAATATTTATCAAATATATTGTAGTATATCCTAATTTTTTTTAGGATTATGTGAAAAATATATGGATAATTCTTCATTTTCTTCTTTAATTGTTTGAAAACATATATTTAATGGTATAAATAACCTTGAAATGTCATTTTATGAGATGTTTATATTTTTAGGGATAACTATTTTTTAACGGATTACTGAGGGGTGAATTAGGTTTAATATATTCTCGATTTTGAGACATTAAAGGATTTATTGACTTTTGTAGAATTAAGTTAGATAGAATTGGTTTCCTTGGGATTTATAATTTATTCATTACATTTTTAGTGAATTTCATTAAATATTTTGGATTTTAGTATATATTGGATAGTGTTTCACTTTATAACCCAGTGATTAATACCATTTGATGGTTAAAGATTTTGTATTTTTTGAAAGAATATATGATTTCTCTATGGTTTAATTTCTTGGAGATTCAAATGGTTTTGGGAATGGTATGTTATGGAGAATATATGAATTTTGTATATACATAATTGGGTATATGAATTAATGAAATATTAATATTTTTTAAAGAAATATAATTAACTTAATATAGCCTAAGAGAGTATGGTATATGTCATATTAGATGTTATATCTTGAATGATGAATATTTTAAGAATGAACTATCATAATTTCATCAGTGAGTAATAATTATAAATTGTAATGATAAAATTTATTTAATAATATATTCAATAGCTTGTGTCACATGAAACACCAAACTAAAAAAATAATAAACTGAAATAAAACATGAAATATTAAAATTACATGAATAATATAATCATTAGTAGATAAAAAATAACAATCAATTAAAATAATTACATAAAATTATTTTTCTTTCCTTTTCGAAGAACCATTTTAAAAAGGGTATTTTATTTTAACTTAATAAATTAAATTTATCCTAGTTAAATATTAATTATAATATATAATATTTAGGTTTATGAAATAATATATAAACATCCAATTATTCATCAATTTATATGAAATAATTTTAAAGACACTTAATGTTTAAAAATGATAATTTTAATAAATTTTGTTTTTATTTATATATTTTATTTTCATTTAATATATAAATTTAGAAATATTATAATTTCAATTTGAAAAAATTAACTTCATTTTCAGATTAAAATTTTCTATATTATCTTAGCATAAATTTCTTATATTTTTCTAACATAATTAGTTAAATAGGGAAAAAATATTGACTTAGCAAACCCCATCACTTTTATGATAGAAAAGTATTTAAAAAAATTATATAAAAATATAAATTTAATAAATAATATAAATCATTTAAAATACTATTTTGTATTTATAAAATCTATGTTTAACATTTTAGAAACTTAAGTAGCATTTTTCTCAAAAACAATTTTTAGTCACTTATATTAAAAAATAGTTTTCATTACTTGTAAAAACTAATTATAACAAAATATATTTCATATTATAGATCTAATTAATAATATTATTTAATAAGTTAAATTTAATTTTAGTCATAAAATCATGATT